>CM067376.1:16302585-16318958 GCA_034510155.1 Eucriotettix oculatus
GTGATTCTGAAACAGGTAAATCACCTTTAATAGCATAGGAAGGGAATTGAAAAGGGGGGATACAGAAGGTAGAGCAAGGTAGCCAAGGGTTGACTATGGCCCCCGGGGTTTAGTATAAGGATCCTACCCGGTGTTTCATCTAAAGAGATGCAGGGATAACCCTAGAAAAGCTGCATCAGTTAGATCTGGCATGGGGTATTATTCTCACGACGGGTGACGACTTTGCTGTGGTGGAGGCGAAGGCGACGGCGACGGCTGCGACGAGGATCTGTCACGTCAGGCTGCTGGAGTGCGACGCAGACTTTCCATAACCTTTTTACCATGGACTGAAAGAAATTTTTCATCCAAGGAAGAATTATTACCCAACACTCCTGAAGAACTAATTCTGGTCTTCACATTTTCGTCGTTATTTGTAGGAATTAAACAGAACAATAATTTATGGAAAATTCCATTTAGAAAATGTGTAACGAATTTTGGTTTTTTATTCGACTTCATTAGTAAGTATCCTCAGGTCATTGTCTCCACGTGTAAATAGCATTCCTCAAGTAAACATAATACATCTTGAAGTTAGAGACCAGCCATCAGTACCAACAATCAAGACCAATTCAACCACGCCAACAGCTGCACAGGATCCTGTGCGTTTTGCATCTTTGAACTTCCTCTTCTCTTCAGTTTCATCTATTTTCAGGCCCTCATGTCTCAAAACATTGCCTATTAAACTATGAAATATTTAAGTTGTAAAAGCGTGCAATTAGAATATTTTCTAGTATGAATTCTAGATCGAGCTGCAAACCTTACTTCAAAAATTTACAAATACTTACTTTACCAAACGTATGTGTTTATGAAATATTAAAGTTTATAAAGCGGAACGCTCATTTGTTTCAAACAATTGGCGAGTTTCATGAAAACGCGACCTGAAATCGTTCAGCTCTAAGGTCGGACAAGCATCGCCCTTGTTCTCTCTACACCAGAAAAGTATTCACAATACCGGGATAATTTTATACAACAGCCTTCCCCCAGATTACAAAATCTTCGTGAAGCAGAGTGAAACTATTCTTTTAAATGGCGCTGCTGTTTTACTCGGTACAGGATTTTCTTAATTGTCCTTTTAGTATTTAAAATCAAGGGTCCTGCAAAAAGTGTTGAATGAGCTGCCTTGTAAATTAGCACATCACATATCTTTAAAATTTCCATTCAGTTTTTTCTGCTCTTTTGTATGTTTGTTTCATGTATTGCCTGGAGCTACTACAGAGGGAAGGACAGTTTCCTGGTCCAAGTAGTTCAAAACTCCATTGCGTGTTTCTCAGTGTGTGCTTGTTTGTGTTTCGCAGTGTGTGTGTGACATTGTGTTCCCGTGTTGTGTTTATATTGTATTATGTCTATATACATTTTCTTTTATTAATTTATTTCAAGATTATTTGTCTTGAATTATTTTGTTCATTTGTAATGCATGACGTATCCTCAATCGAGGACTAATGGAAACAACCATCAATCTAAATCTATCTCTGCTTTTAGTCATAGTCCTCTATATTGATCCTCTACTCTTATTCTGCTTATAGATCTTCCTGGTTACTAACTCTATACTCCGGTACCATTTTTCTACAACACCACATTTCAAAAGCTTTTATTCTTTTCCTTTCTGTAACCCCTACCTTCCACGTTTCGCGCCCATATATTTTTTAGTAATACTTTCCTTTATTAATGATCGAGTTGTACCGTTCCACAAGGATCGCGTTCATGCCATTTATTACGTTTTTCAAGTCTTCTTTTGACTCCCCTAATACTACAACATTATCTGAAAACCTTGCGGACTTAATTCTTCTCCTTGCAGCATGATTCTTTTCTATATTTTTTCCTTCAACACCTTTTCTATTTTGTCGTGTATTCTCTCTCACACACTCTTCTTTCTCTCTCTCTCTCTCTCTCTCTCTCTCTCTCTCTCTCTCTCTCTCATAATTTCTCTCTTCTGCGTTTCTGCTTATACTTAATATGACATGGACTACCTACCAAAACCGCAATCATAATTTTCTCAACAAAATTCAATTTTTCCTATAAATAAAAGCAGGTCAGATTTTATTTCTTAATATATATATATATATATATATATATATACATACACTGATTGACATTCTTTTCAAGAGTTGGAGGAATCTATATCTTTGATGAACATGAAGTAAGACGATGTGGCAACAGTTTACAAAAGTAAACCAAAAATTCAGAACTCTATTCCCACTCCTAAACAGACATTTCCCCTGTGACCAGCAGCACAAAGCGCCTCAAACACCTCTCCATAATACAACCCACCTGGTCCTATGCTTCCTCCATATGGTGAACAACAGCCAAAATCCATTCAACTAAAATTCAAACCAAAAAAAACATTATGCTACGCACCATTACAAACTCTTCCTGGTACCTAAGAAATTCCGTCTTCCACCATAACATCTAAATCCCCAATGTTAACTCAGTTATCTCCAAATCCATAACCTCCCTAATCAAAAGCGCACTCAACCACCCAAACCCCACGATCCAACAATTTCATAACAATCCTCCTCCACCTCCACGCTTCCCTAGCCTCAAAATGAAACTCCCCTGATCATCCAGGCACACCGTAACCCACTCTACCATCATGCCACATCCTCATTAATCCTCCAAGAATCAGTTCACTGCTTGTCAATCCTCACACACAAACGTCGTATGCCCCTCAGATACAATTAAACCTAACCTGTTCGGCGAAAATAGGTTAATCAAACGAATTAACCTCCCCTCACGCAACCATGTCAATTATATATCATATCTTATTTTCATGATTTTTTTATATTGTACATACTATATCGATATTGGCCTAGGTGATAATCTGTAAGATAAGAGTTTTTATATATAAATA
The DNA here is from genome assembly GCA_034510155.1 of Eucriotettix oculatus. NCBI lineage: Eukaryota > Metazoa > Arthropoda > Insecta > Orthoptera > Tetrigidae > Eucriotettix > Eucriotettix oculatus. The sequence continues at coordinate 16,305,470 of CM067376.1, forward strand.
AATTTAAAAAAAAATGGTATTGTTGTTGTTGTTGTGGTATTCAGTCCTTGGCCACCTACCTCTGTTCTTACCCCATGCAATTTACTCTAATACTAATTTTACAAGACCCTCATGTCTTAAAACGTAGCCTATTAATCTATCCATTTTCTTCAACGACCTCCATATTGTTCGCTCTTCTGTTTATAACTTCCTCGTTAGTGATTCTATCCACCCATCTCATTCTCATATAGCACCACATTTCAAAGGCTTCTATTCCTTTCCTTTCCGCAACTCTTACCGTCCGCGTTTCGCACCCATATAACGCCATACTCCATACGAACATTTTTAGCTATGATTTCCTAATATTCACACTTATATTACCCGTAAGTAAATTCCTCTTTCTTGCCTTTACTATCCCACTCTAGTTATTATGCTTCCCAGCAACTTCCTTCAAAATATCCCCTTCAAGTCTGACATCCTTTGTTTCCCATACTACACTCCATTACCTTGGTTTTCCCTCTATTAATCCTCATAGTGAACTCTTTCTCCAGGACCACGTTCATGCCACTTATTACGGTTACCAAATCATGTCCTGGCTCCCCTAATAGTATTATATCATCAGAAAAAACTTAGGGTTTTTATTTTTTATCCTTGCAGTGATTCATTTTATCCTTTCTTCATCGCATGACATATATATATATATATATATATATATATATATAAGTTAAAGAGCATGGGAGACAGATTTCAGCTTCCTTTTCTGGTCCTTCAATTATAATTACTATTGACTGCCTTCTGTAGAGATTATGGAAAACAATAATTTATTATCTAGTTCTTGAGATAGTATTTTTATTTCAAAATATGTACACCTAAATGTATTACCTCATATACTAAATAAAAGATTCCTTAGGGATATTATGTTATAATGGATGACTCACAGTCGCTTCGTTGAGAAAAATAAACGATAACGTATGTGCTCCCATGAAAGGCATTTTTCCCCAGATTGATTGTTGGGTTCATCGGACTATTTTTGGGTATGCATCGTAATATCTCTGAATTTTTCCAAGCTCTCAAATACCGAGGCACCTTTACCTATTGTAGGAGGTGTATGTACAGGGGTCGAAGATCTTTGGTCATACGGTAAGAGTAAGAGATTCCATTGCATCAGTCGGCGAACTGCCTCCTGAAGCTGGTAGAGACACGGAGAAGGGAATGCTGCGATAGCACAGCAAACTCGACTCCCATAATTCCGAAGGACGTGAGATTAGAGCCCGACCTACCTTATGCAGTGTTTCTCTGCATCTCTTTAAGTGAAACACCTGGTTAGGATCCTTAAACTATAGCCCTGGGGCCCTAGTCAACCCTTGTCTACATTGCTTTATCTTCCACATCCCCCACTTTTTCAATTCCCTTCCTATGCTATTAAAGGGGAACTGCCTATTTCAGGATGACCTTCATGAAGCCTGTTACCCCAATGAAAAATAATTTGTAATATCGATAGGTTTAAATTCCGCTGCCACCAGAAATATTTCTGAATTGAAATAGAATTCAGAATTTCACGAATAGAAAAATATAAAAAACTTCGTAAGTGTTCGGAGAACAAGCTAGATAGCACACTAGAATAGCATCAATAGGTGTGGTGATACAAGACATAACTTTAATAAGAATTAAAAATGATTTATTCTTATAAATACAGCCTATTATTAAGAATATTACAGGACCAAAATCATAGCTCAGATTGGCATAGAGACGGAGTCATAAGGCTGCACACAAACGTAACTTTTTTTTAACAAAATTTGGATCTTTTATATGAAGTTATACCAATAAGCTTCTAGGACGCTGGAATAGTAAGTAGAAGGGATGGCAAATTACATTCATTGATTCTCCAGGCCTGGTAGGGAACGGGTCTAGGTTATACATGTATTAAAGCGAAAAGTTAGCTTAGGAGTGGAGGGGGAAGTTAATGTTATTTATAATAATGTCCTTAAATGGGAGAGGATGGGAATATTGAGTCAGGGAAGCTTAGGTACAACGTTCGGACACGTGTAGAAAAGAACTGAGTAAGAGGAATTTTAGTCTTACTTCCTGTCTTATTTCTTAGCACAGGAAATATTCGTACACACAAGAGGAATATAATTTTTATATCACACCAAAGAAAAAAGGTAACACTATACATATTTATTTCATTCCAGTGCTAAGAACAAAAACAGTCATTGGTGTTTAGTTTTATTTTTTACAAGCAAGATCGACCGTCACGTCCTTCACGTTGACCCCTTGGAATTCCAAGGGATGGGAACAGAAGGCCTTGTCGCTGACTGTCACTCCATTGTCCCTCGTCCACTGTATAAAGGTGGCGAGGTCACAGTCGCATTGCCAAGGGTTGTCATCTATATAGAGGTCCTTGAGGTTCGTGCCTTGGAAGAGAGTCGGAGGGAGAGTCGACAGTCGGTCGCTGTTCAGTGAGACTGATTCCAGCAGCGGCAGCGAACTGCAAAAAATATATATAATACCCTTAAATAAAGTTCATATTTAATTAGCATTGGAAAGTGTTTTGCCGGAAATTATATTTTTGATAAATGAAAATGTGTGCCTAATATAAGTTCTCCGTTATTTGCACTCAAATAATATATTAATAATTTATGTATATATGGATTTAGCGAAAACACTTAAAACCTAGTTACATTTAAGAAGAACAGAATTCTGACAATTATGCATATAAAAATACAAGGGTATGTTTGCGACGAGTTCCAGAACTTATATACCGGACCTGTTCAAACACACTGTGTGTTGTAAGGTATTCCCTTAGGCCTTCCTGTAAAATTCATACTATTGCCGTGAAATATTTTAGTGCTTGTCGCTCATCAGCCAAAAGAATGTTTCTGTCGATCTTACGAAGAATTAGCCTCCTTTCTTCTCCGTTTGAGGGCAAAACCGGTCCCACCTCAATCATCTGCTACGTCATCCGTCATTGTGATAAAACTCACTTCATGCAGTTTCAGACAAAGAAGGCCAATTTGAACTCAATAAAAGTAGCAACAAATAATTGTGAAATAAATGAAGTTGAATGTACAAAATTGTTAGGTATATCCATGGACAATAAATTAAACTGGAAGGATCATATTAATATTCTCCTACGAAAATTAGGCTCGGCAACCTTTGCTCTTAGAATTATGTCAAGTTGTAGTGATCCTAACATAAGAAAATTAGTTTATTATGCATATTTCCACTCTATAATGACATATGGTATAATATTCTGGGGCAATGCATCAGGAAAAGATAAAATATTTACACTTCAAAAAAAGGCTGTTAGAATATTATGTCAGGTCTCACCAAAAACATCTTGTAGGGGACTTTTCAAGAAAACTGGAATACTGACACTCACTTGCCAATCACTCATGTTATTTGTTATTAATAACAGTAACCTCTTCAGATATATTACATGACTTTGATACCAGAAGTAAAAACAATTTACACAAGGAAGGAAGGAAGGGAAGTCTCTAACCGTAATACAAAAGGGTGTACATTACAATGCTATTAGCATATTTAATAAACTTCCCACCTCCATTAAACAATTAAAAATAAATCCAAACAAGTTCAAATATGAACTAACTAAGTTCTTACTAAGGCCACTCCTTCTACTCTGTTGAAGAATTTATGAAGCTGAATGTATCATAGGGTAGATATTTATAATTATGTAAGAACATTATTAGAACACTAATTTTTTAGTATAGGATGTAAAAATATTTATCAATTTTATATATAAGGTACAAATTGTATGTCTTCTGTATAGAACTTAAGAAAATCTTATTATAAGTTAAAAATTATTGAATAGTTACAGTATATTCTAATACTAATAAAGCAACCTATGTAAAATCTCTGACTCGTTCCACATCCTTGAAGCTTGTGTTTGCTTCTCTATAGGATTTATGGAATATGATTTTATACTTATACTTATGATTTCCTTTACCAATTGCCATAAAATTTATTGCAATGTTGCGCTCAGCGCAGAGTAGGTTTCCGTCTTTCTTTGTCCCCGCCCTCCTTTCATGCAAAGGAATGTCCGATCCTAACGACATATCAAATTTGAAACTGGATAGCTTTAAACTTCACGTAGCCTGTGAAACAAGACGATTAAATTACCGTGAAGAATGAAATACAGCTTATATTTGGATAACATTTTAATGAAGTAATTATACTTCTTAATTACCTGATAAATACGCAAAAGGTTCATATGTCGCATTACATCTATAAAAAACGAGATCCAGCCCTTTTGTACAATTCAAATAAAACAAGTAAAATACAGATATTTTCTCACTTTGAGTTTCATTCCAAAGGATGTGTCTTATTGTGATGAAAAAGACACACTTTACCGTAATATAAAAAATCCCGATAGAAGTTAATACCGAGATATTCCTGCCCATTTCAAAACTGAAAATAATATTTAAAAAAAAAATAAGTACCCGGGAAACGTCGGGCAACCTGATAATTTAACCAAAAAAGTTGTTCCTATAAATTTTTCTGTGGATTTTGCAATTAATTTCAACAAAACACAGAGAGGAAAGTGTTATTTGAAACGAATAATAATTGATGGACGCGGAAATAAAAAACGAAGAGCGAGTTAATCTGTACATTGAACAATGGACGAAAGCACTGAAGAGAGAAACAGACTTGCTAACCTCTAATAAGACTTTGGTCACTAGGAAATCTTTTTCTAAAAATTGTATGTCGCGAACGTGAAAACGTTATATGTAAGCGAAAGTTGGACAATAGACAGTACGAACTAGAAAATAATAGAAGCCATCTAAAATTTCCCTCTAATGATGATTTTACGAGACCGTCGTGTCTTAAAATGTGGCCTATTAATCTATACCTTCAAAGTCATCCATATTGTTCTCTCTTCCCCTATTCTATTTAAAACGTCCTCGTTTGTGATTCTATCCACCCATATTATTTTCAGCATTCGCCTAAAGCACCACATTTCAAAGGCTTCTATTCTTTTCCTTTCCCCAACTCCTATCGTCAACGTTTCGCACCCATATAAAGCCACGAACATTTTTAGCAACGAATTCCTAATATTCCCTCTTATATTACCCGTAAGTAAATCCCGCTTTTTCGCTGGGGCATATATTACTGTATATCAGACAAGTACGACTTTATGTTTTCTGTAATAACTAGGATGGTAATTGAAATAGCCTTCTGGTTTCTCGTTACTGCGCAATGTTTCCACTCGTGGTTATGGTCCAAATTGAGCACCTGGAAAATCTATCTAACATGTAAAACTTACGTGAAAGTGTCGGAAGACAACGTGTTGATGTTGTTGTGCGAGAGGACCAAAGTCTTGATGTACGGCGTGAACAGGAACCACTCATTGTCCACGTAATCCAAGGACGTCAGGTAGATTTCAAAGAACGAAATGTTCCTTTGGCTGCTCAGGAATGACGTTGTAATCTGCGGGTTGTCAAAGTGAGCGACATTCACTCTGTCCAGGTTTGTAAAACGACGAATCGTGTCTGGAACTAGCGGGATGGACGGAGTACGGATGCTGATTATGGAGATGTTCTTGGCCACGCAGTCTGGGATGGAAGTGAGTGATGCGTCGTCGCATATGATGTCGTTGATGTTGCCATTGGCCGGGTAGCAGGGACATTTGGCCTGCACCATCGAGAAGGCGACGGCGACAATCAGCGCTGAGAACCTAGAAGACCAATATATAATTGACAGTAAACTGTAGAAGTTGGAGCACGCTACTCACAACCATAAAAGCATTACATTTGTTATCTTTTCGCGAGGGGAATAAATGAATATTGTGACCAAATACCATCAACAAACCTCTGCTAACACATCTTGTTTCCTACAATATACTATAATCTACCGGGGGGAATGCTAAACTTCTAAAGGGGGGTCACAAATATTGGGAATTGCAAATAAATTTACTTCTTCCTCAAGTATTTTCAAGGAAAGAAAATTAAATCTCTACGGTTTGACAATGATAGTAATAGGGGAGTCAGAAGATGACCACAATACCAGTGGGGAGTTGGTAAACACTGCATACTCAAAGTATGCGATATTTTACAGCCTCACAAAAGAAAAGATTTTGAAACAATTAGCATATCTCGGAAAACAGTATTAGATAAAAAAAAATATAGTATCACAGTTGGAGTCAAAGATTGACCAATTCCCATGGATGAAAGCTCTGATATTAATCATACTGCACAGTTGGTATTATTTGTAAGAGGTGTTGATTACAGAGGGACCTACAACAAGGTCACGTTTTTTCATGAATTTCATGAAATTACCCATAAATTACATATGTAATATAACAACAGATAGAGCTATAAATAGCACGCAAAAAAATCTCGATTTTTTGGAATATTTAATGAAAAATAACAGACATTATTATGAACCATATAAACGTTTCCGTCAAAAATATAAACGAGAAAGCTAGTAACCAATAAAAGCAAAGAAATGAAACTATTTATTTGATTCAAATGGAAAGAACACAAAAACGGTCATCGGTCTTGAGTTTAATTTTTTACAATCACGAGTGACTGTCACATCCTTCACGTTGACTCCTTCGAAATCCGAAGGGTAGAGACAGAAGGCCTCGTCGCTGACTGTCACTCCATTGTCCCTCCTCCACTGCATAAATGTGGCCAAGTCACAGTCGCATTGCCAAGGGTTGTCTATATAGAGATTCTTGAGGTTCGCACTCTCTCTGGATACTTTTTATCAAAGTTCTCATATGCCGAGACACCTTCACCTATTTTAGGAGGTATATGTACCGGGGTCAAAGACCTTGGGCATATGGCAAGAGCTGTCCGCTGATCCCATTGGATCAGTCGGCCAACTGCCTCCTGAAACTGGTGGAGACACGGAGAAGGGAATGCTGCGTCCCCACAGCAGACTCGTCTCCCGTCATTCGGAAGGGCGTGAGAATAGTAGCCAATGTCCGACCTACCTGATGCAGGTTTTCTAGGGTTTTCCCTGCATCTCTTTAGGTGAAACACCGCGATGGTAGGATCCTTAAACCATAGCCCGGGGGCCCTAGTCAACCCTTGGCTACCTTGCTCTACCTTCCGCATCCCCCCTTTTCAATTCCCTTCCTATGCTATTAAAGGGGATTTGCCTGCTTCAGGATCACCCTCATGTAGCCTGTTAACCAAAAAAAAATCGTGCCTTAGAAGAAAATCGGAGGTAAAGTCGTCAGTTTGTTCCTGTTCAGATTCACTGACTTCAACAGCGGTAGGGAACTGCAACGCCGACCACAGAAAGAGGACATCAAAATAATGTTCAGAAACAATGTTCATTTAATTGTTTTCCTTTGGAAATATTTTTCAGATGAAAAAAAGTCACTCTTCTCTGGTACATTCAAGAAAAAATATCTTGGGCGACTCAAAATCAATTATTGTTCATTTATTAGGAGAAATTATCTTCAGGAAATTGGCTCGGCGTGTAAAAAGCATTCCTCAAGTAAACATAATACATCTTGAAGTTCCAAACCAGCCATCAGTGCCATGACTCAGGGCCATATTCAACCACGCCAACAGCTGCACAGGATCCTTTCATCGGTTTCCTGAATATCTGAATCATCAGGTAATCACGTTACAAGTGGAAATAAATCTTTAATTTTTAAAATCAGATAACTGCCGCGTCAGTATTCCAATCAGTTGTAGTTGTGACCTTAGACAGGTCTTATTCAACTCTGCATGATAACATTTCTACATACCTACCAAATCATCTCCAATCTCCTTAGCGTTTTCCATCTTTCAACTTCCTCTTCTCTTCATTTCCGTCTATTTTCAGACCCTCATGTCTCAAAACATTGCCTATTAAATTATCCCTTCCTTTATTCATAGTCCTCTATATTTTTTCTCTTCTCTTATTTTGCTTAGGCCTTCCTAGTCACTAACTCTATCCTTCAATATAATTTTTCTATAGCTCCACATTTCAAAAACTTCTATAATTTTCCTTTCTGTAACTCCTACCGTCCACGTTTCGCACCCATATAACGCTATACTTTATACGAATATTTTTTAGTAATTATATCTTCATGTCGTACTGTTCCTCCAGGATCACGTTCATGCCATTTATTACGTTTTCCAAATCTTCCTTTGGCTCCCCTAATACTACAGTATCATCTGCAATCTTTAGGGACTTAATTCTTCTCCTGCAGATTGATTCTTTTCTACACGTTTTTCTGCGTCACCTTTTCTATCTTGTTGTGTATTCTCTCTCACACACTCTCTTTCTTTCTGTCTCTCTCTCTCTCTCTCTCTCTCTCTCTTTATTTCTCTAATCCGCGTTTCTACTTGTACTACCTACCAATTCCCCATGTATAATTTTCTCAACAAATTAAATTTTTCCTATAAATAAGAGCCGGTCAGTGTTTTTTTCTTAATTCTTTTTTTTAATACCGAGCAATCCAATACTTCGATAAATAATTATTAAAATCGAGGACGCGTGTCTCAAAAAAAATAGACTATTTAACAAACAGTCTGGATAAAAATTGTTGGAGTAACAAATATTCTAGTGTTACTTACATGATCGATTCTGGGATGAGAACCTCTGAGAAGCTCTGTAACTGAATGCTTCAATGTAGGCATATACCTATATATACCATTTTTTCAAGAGTCTAGAGGAAAATGGTTCATTAATCATGGAATTATTTCCCGTCATCATCATAAAGAATCTTGTTATCAGTTGCAACTCAATTTCTTATTTTTATCTTTGTCGTTGGTCGTAATCTATGGAAACAATTTCGGAACAATAAGTAAGGAATTTGTGGTTCAAATTTTTTCCTTAAACTGTCAACAACCCCAGGTCGCATTCTCCTGAGATATTGATGAAAGATAACGGTTTATAAGTTAACCGAATTCAACAGTTTAGGGGGTTAAATAACTTGAAGTTATTAATATTTTATATTAGCCTTAATTTTTTGGATGGGATGAGAAGAAGCAAAAATCTTATACTCTGTCTCCATAAAACTGTTCTTTTCGTTAGACATAATTTGTCATACTAATCGTATTTTAATACCCATAAAATAAGAAAAACAACTAAGTTATGCAATATTAAGAACATATTTCACCCCACAATTTTAGGACGTACACAAAGATTATAAATATATTTATATACGTAAGAGCAGAGCACTGGAATAAAACATCGAGAAAGGAGGCTAACACAAACAATACAGGCAGCAGTAATTATAATAGAAGACCAAGAAAAGAAAGCCGTAATCAAGAAAGGAGTATGCAGTATGTCGCCCATGCTGTTTAACGTACATACAGAACAGGTGAAGAAAAAAGTGAAAACGGAATATGGAAAAGGAATCATACTGTAAGGAGAAGAAATAAAAACCTTACGCTTCGCCGACGATATTGTAGTATTAGGGGGAGTCAGAAGAAGACTTGGAAACCCTAATAAATGGCCCGGAGAAAGAGTTTAATATGAGGATTAATAGAGGCAAAACCGAGGTAATGGAGTTGTAGAATGAGGAACAGTGGAATAACAAAGGCTGTCCCTAGGTAGCCGTGTTACGTAGGACAATTTTACTATCGGAACACAGGACTGAGAGCATGAATAAAGGGAGTGACGTCACTTGCTCCAGAATCATACAAATTAGGCGCTTAGTTTACGGCCAAATCCCCCAAAAAATGAAAATAAACGACGTTACGGAACAACCGAATTTTTTAATTATCATTTTTTACATATAAAAACTATTATCATACAGATTATCGGTTCTGCCAATGTCGATACTGTAACCGTGAAACCGTACCTCACTTTGGTAGATGACACAAGTAAATAGTTTTATTTCCAATTTCCTTTATAAGTGATGTTAAATATCTTTGTTATTCTCGAAAATCTGTGTGATTTGTAATATCGTTGTATCTTTGAAGACGATTGGTGTATCGTTGAGGTTGTTCGTTTTGCACAGTCTGCGTTTTGTAAGCAGAAATCTTGCTTTTTCTCGTGCTTTTCCTCAAGACCCTGTTTAAAAAGTAAAGCTGCAGCGCCTTTACCTCGCTGGCTCACCTCATTACCCCAATTTAAATCTTTACTAATCGCGATCCCAAGATATTTACAGTTATTTGATTCTGTTACAACTTCGTTCCCCATTTAATAACTAGTGGGAGGGACATTTCTCTTTTTTTTGTAAAAACGACTGCTTTACTCTTCGTTGCATTTATTTGCATTTTATTTCTAACTGACCATTGGTCAATTTTGTCCAACTCAGTCTGCAGAATCTGTGCAGCCTCAACGTTAACGATTTCCCTATAAACCATCGGCAAAAAGTTTGATCTGTGATTTTATACCGATTGTTAAATCATTTTTGAATGCAAGGAACATAAGTGGGCCGATCACACTTCCTTGCGGGGAACTTTTTTGAGAAGTCAAACAGTTAATATTTATTTGGATCGTTTTCTGAGGCTGTCGTATAAGAAAAGGTCACTTGTATGCCGATCGAGACTTGGCGAAAGAACAAGTTAGGAAAAGTCTGGGCACGAAAATTTTGTTTCCAAAATTTAATATTACGTAGACTCCAAAGGAGTCATCCCTCGACAAACATTCAGTCGTGACGATAATGCTGTAATATGAGGTAAATAAATAGATAAAATAGAACGACGTCTGAATATGAGGTTAGTCCCAGTACTGGATCGAAACGTCAATAGTACAAGTGACGCCCAACATTGACATCAACACATGTTGATTCTTTATTTATTAATCAAGTAAATTTACTCTCATCCCTCTTCTGTGGGAGAAAATTATCAAAATTGTTTTCTTGATGAAGTTTTCTGCTTGGTTTTTTTACTATAGGAGAGTTTTTTTATTGCCACAAAGGAAGAAAAGGAACCCTTCATGCTGGTTGCAGCAGCGGTTCTGCCTTCTAGTGACATTAAAGCTCTAACCTCTGACGTCTAGTATAGACACTCTGCTATTAGGGTATTGGGTGTTTCTCACCGCCATAAAAACCTTTCTACATTCTATTTCTTATCTCCTTTTACCTTCTAATCCATAATATTAAAAATTATTTCCACATAATTTTTTGTTTCCACAAATATAATTCTTGTTTTTGCTTTAATTTATATACCTAAAACGTTTTGTCAGTGCGTCCGTCTGTATGTATGTCCCAGCTAAAGACGTTCAAACCGCTCGTCCAAATGTGGGACACGTGATTTTTAGGTCTTGTTTACATTTTTTAAATTGACTGACTTCATATGAGTGGAAAAAGTGAAAATCTCAACAAATCACCGCTTTACCCACTTCCTTCTTAGGTGGCCCAAACACCACCCCCCTTCCCTGAGCTACAACACAAAAAAAAAGACTTAATTTAGGAGACCGCTCCAAATTTAGGCCCCTGTAGTTCAAAATCTGAGGAATTTAGAAAATTTCTAAGGACATTTATTCGGCTGTAAATTCAATTCCTTACAATTTTGTTCATATCACATTTTCTTCTCAGAATACAGAATAAGTGTCTAAATATTACCTCTCGGTGAAAACTACAATTTATTTAGATTTTTGGCCATTTTCTCAACCTAAAATTAAAAATAGATTGGATTTCACACCAGAAATAGATTTAGGCTGTTGGAAACATATACAAAAAATGTTTAAAATCCTTCTAACTAAAAGTGATCCCTCTGGAGTAAACCACACTATAATAAACTTATATTTAATTACATTATTCCTTTATTATTAACATGAACCCGAGCAACGCCGGGTACTTCAGCTAGTAAATTAATAAATTTACCATTCATCCAGTAGCCTTCTGATTTTTCTGTTTATTTTTTAATACCTGTTTTATAGACGCCAGAGAAATGTGATGCTATAGCAGAATGTTGAACATCAGATGGGTCGACAGAATCACTAACGAGGCACTTCTAAGCAGAATGAGAGAATATTGTGAAATCATAACAAAATATATGCGTGCGAGACGAGGATGATAGCAGATGCAGAAAGGCAAGGAATAAGAGACTCTAAAATGTGGTGCTAAGTATAAGTAAGTATAAGTATAAAATCATATTCCATAAATCCTATAGAGAAGCACAAGCTTCAAGGATGTGGAACGAGTCAGAGATTTTACATAGGTTGCTTTATTAATATTAGAATATACTGTAACTATTGATTACTTTAACTTATAATAAGATTTTCTTATATATATAATATATAAAATTGGTAAATATTTTTACATCCTATACTAAAAAATTAGTGTTCTAATAATGTTCTTACATAATTATAAATATCTACCCTATGATACATTCAGCTTCATAAATTCTTCAACAGAGTAGAAGGAGTGGCTTAGTAAGAACTTAGTTAGTTCATATTTGAACTTGTTTGGATTTATTTTTAATTGTTTAATGGAGGTGGGAAGTTTATTAAATATGCTAATAGCATTGTAATGTACACCCTTTTGTATTACGGTTAGAGACTTCCCTTCCTTCCTTCCTTGTGTAAATTGTTTTTACTTCTGGTATCAAAGTCATGTATATCTGAGTTTAGTGTGAAGAGGTTACTGTTATTAATAACAAATAACATGAGTGATTGAATATGCTGGCAGTTTTCTTGAAAAGTCCCCTACAAGATGTTTTTGGTGAGACCTGACATAATATTCTAACAGCCTTTTTTTGAAGTGTAAATATTTTATCTTTCCCTGATGCATTGCCCCAGAATATTATACCATATGTCATTATAGAGTGGAAATATGCATAATAAACTAATTTTCTTATGTTAGGATCACTACAACTTGACATAATTCTAAGAGCAAAGGTTGCCGAGCCTAATTTTCGTAGGAGAATATTAATATGATCCTTCCAGAAGAAGAATGACATGGGTTAGGTTAGAATTAGTAACCAGGAAGTTCTAAGAATATCATGAGACGAGAGAACAATATGGAGATTAATAATAGGCCACGTTTTGAGTTGAGACGGTCTTGTAAAATTAGCATTAGAGAGAAGTAAACAGAAGAGGGAAACCGAGGCTGGGACACGGTAAGCAGATTAGGGAGGATGTGGGGAAATGAAAAGGCTTGCAGAAGATAGATCGGAATGGATGATGCATCAGACAAACAATATTTATTGTATTTTCCCCGTGAACAATTCTGGCCATAGAGTGACTATTCCTTCCATTTCCTCATTCACATATGTCAGAATAAGATCTTGCAATGTTGTGGAGGTAAAATAAAATATTTATATAAGAAAATATATAATGAGATAATATGATGATATATGTTTTATTTAAAGATTACTAGTTTAGCAGAAGATCAGTTCGGTTTTAAGAAGAATGTAGGAACAAGAGAAGGAACATTGACAAAATAATAAAAATCAGCACTACGTTCATGGCATTTGTATATTTAGAAAAAACCTATGATAGTCTGAACTGGAAAACCCTACAAAGGATTTTGTACATGACAGGAATACAGTAAGGGAATAGTTATGCATAACCGCTACATATAGCAGTGAGCAGTAATTAGGAATGAATGCCATAAATAAAATAAGACAATGATGCAAACGTGGCGTTT
>CM067376.1:16319058-16414338 GCA_034510155.1 Eucriotettix oculatus
GAATCACAAAGGAGGAAGTTCTAAAAAGAATAATTTGGAGGGCGTTGTCTAAGAGAAGGGATAGATTAATAGTGTCTTGTAAAATTAGCATTAGAGGGAAATGTGTGGGGTAAGAACAGAAGAGGGAAGCCAAGGATAGAATACGCTAAACTGATTAGGGTGGATGTGCGTTGTGCTAGATGTAAGGTAATGAAACTGCTTGCGCAAGATAGGTTAGCATGGAGGGTTGCATCAGACCACTCTTGGGACTGAATACCACAACAACAACATTGAAATTTTGTGATAGTACAGGGATTTTTTGTGACATTAATACACGAGAATCCAATAAATTGTTGATAGGTCCTGAAAGCTTAAGACGAAACGTTTCGATTTTATTTAAAACTCAACTTTTTGTTTTCCCTGTCCCATTCATTGTTTGTTATTTATAATATTAAGTTTATTTAATTTAATTATTTAATTTTTCATTCAATTAATTTCAAATTAAAATTTATTATTTAGGGCTTGTTATGCGGAAATGAAGGTAATATACAACGGAGGTCAAAGTAAGTAGAAATACACCATTTTTAATTATTTTGAACCTGCAGTTAAAACAAAGAACTAATTATTTTACAAAACAATTAAAAATTGAATAAATATTATTAATGAAAAAAATTGAATAAATAAACCCAAACTTCAGGTTAGCCAAACGGAGAATTATTTATCGTTTTAAATTTATCGATATTAAAATAATTGTGTAAGCATCCCGCCGTAATATTAGTTACGAATTTTCACCACAGATGTCAGTATCTACATATTAATTAGATAATCTTTTGACCTTAAATAGACGAGCAGATGTGTTGAGGCATTGAGAGAGAAGCGACCAACCATGTGAGTAGCGTCAAACACTCAGCCTTAGTCCTAAGAGGTTTAACCCCTTATTTTGTTGCATTACTTCTCTGTTTATGCGCATGTTGACTTTCAAATTTTTGTTCTTTACTACGAATAATGCGACAAACTTACTTTTAGGCCGTACAGAATTGTCTTTGTGTTGAGTAAATCATCGAGCAGATCGCTGACATCCAATTTTCTGATTAATTTTTCTTTATACTTATGCACTTCTCAGTATAAACTCTTTGAAACTGCTATTCGTTATTACTGTATGGGTTAATTTTATCCTATTACTTTTTTCTCCATCTCTCTCCAGCATCTTACAAAATATTGTTGGGAATCAACTTTCCCTTTTGGACGTTCGTGTAGAAACAGGTTCAAAATAACCATTACGAAGGAAGAATAGCCCATTTTGCATGTTTCAAGTATGATATTTTAAACCACGTACGGAAATGAAATTGAGTATCTACAATTCATCATCAACAAAAATAATAGACATTTCCAATTAATAGTAAATTACCCTATGAATCAGTAAAAAAATTTATTACGATATTAGATAAAATCCGGTTAAAGTTCCACATTTGAGATCGAAAAGTCTTATCCGAATATCGTCAATATACTTTTTATTAATTTTTTCTGACTATGAGTGTTTTATTATTTATTAATTTTTAAATGGATTGTAGCTAATAATTATTTTTTTAGAATAATTTAATATATTACTGTGTTAAATTCGGTTATTATTCTTAAATTAGTTTTGGGTTAATTCAGATTGTTTACCGTTTTGTTTTTGAAAAGTTTTATCTTTGATTCTGGTCTTGAAGCATACGTTTTAGTCGACCAATATAGCTGCGCAGGTTTTGTAGTCTACAAACAGTTTTAGTAAAAATTTATATTATTTTGTATTCTAAATATTACCATAAAACACTAAAATTAGATAATATTGTAATTATAATAATGATCGGGCTGTATTGATATATTAAATTCGAGACTCTTGACTCAAACTTTTATCCATAATCACTATTCCTGCTCCATAAAATACGCCACCTATTAAGTTAACTAATTATAGGTAATATATAAAACAAGAATTGATAGTCAGGAATCAAATACATGTGAATTTTAATTATCACGTTTCATCCACAACATTAGGGGCACCTTCAGCTGTCTCATTAAGAACGTGTTGGAATTTAGTGTTTCTACCGCAACATCAACAGCCGAACGGAGGCAACACTTAATTTCAGCTATTATCAGGGCGCTGCGGTAGTTTTCTCGCAGGCGCTTCAACCCAGAGTAACTGCGGGGCTCACCTGATCATGTCGGGGATGCCTCGCACTCTCTCTGGGTACTTTTTATCAAAGTTCTCATATGCCGAGACACCTTCACCTATATGTACTGGGGTCAAAGACCTTGGGCATATGGCAAGAGTTGTCCGCTGATCCCATTGGATCAGTCGGCCAGCTGCCTCCTGAAACTGGTGGAGACACGGAGAAGGGAATGCTGCGACCCCACAGCAGACTCGTCTCCCGTCATTCGGAAGGGCGTGAGAATAGTACCCAATGCCCGACCTACCTGATGCAGGTTTTCTAGGGTTTTCCCTGCATCTCTTTAGGTGAAACACCGGGTAGGATCCTTAAACCATAGCCCGGGGGCCCTAGTTAACCCTTGGCTACCTTGCTCTACCTTCCGCATCCCCCTTTTCAATTCCCTTCCTATGCTATTAAAGGGGAGTTGCCTGTTTCAGGATCACCCTCATGTAGCCTGTTAACAAAAAACACTTAATTTCAATAATACTTCAATTAATAAACTGAAGAGTATCAAAAGTCGGGGACGAAACGTTTTATTTAAATAATATTCTTCTGTAATGAGTCTAACATATGGCCCTGGTCATTGTTCGTGATGTCTTTCAGGTTATCCTCATCTCTGCTTGTCGTCGTCGCCACCGTGGTCTCAGCCTCTTCATCCCCCCGTACGATGGCGCCTGCCCCATGTCCCTGCGCCCCTTACAAAGGTAACACAAGTATAGTTATGTGCAACGACGCTTCCCTCACGTCAATCCCCGACTGCGTGGCCAACGACATCGACCGGCTATACATCACAACCCCGTCCATCCCTCTAGTTCCGGAAACTATTAGTCGCTTCACGAACTTGAGTATTCTAGGTATTTGCTTTATCGAAAATCCTCAATTGTCGAAAACTTTCCTGACTGGACAAAGTAACATTTCAACTTTTTTGATCTTCAACACCTCTCTGGATTACGTCGACGGCGACTGGTTTCTACACACGCCCAGAATTGTCAGGTTGTACCTCTTTAACAACAAAATAACGACCTTGGCTTCTGACACTTTCAGGTTAGTTCATCACTTTCGTCAGTTTTAAATGAAAATTTAACTTTTCCACTATTAAGTCGTATCATTCTTGTGATCACTTTTTTTATTTACTGGAAAAATAGTTCCATTAGAATTCGTTAAAACCGTATAAAAATTAATAAGTAAAGAATTTTTTTTGGTTTTCTGTTTGTCATTAATTATTTTGCGTTTGTAGATCTCTGCCACTTCTGGAGCGTGTGGCTCTGAGCAACAACCAACTCAACTCTCTTCCCCCGACTCTCTTCGAAGGCACGGCCCTCAAGATCCTGTACCTTGGAGGCAACCCTTGGCACTGCGACTGTGAACTCGCCATGTTCATGCAGTGGACGAGGGACCACAACGTGACGATCAAAGATCAGGCCTCCTGTTTGCATCCACTGGAACATAAAGGACTGGACCTGAGAGATCTGACACCAAGTCTTGCTTGTAGAAATTAAGTTTTATGTTTAGCCATTTTGTGTTTTCTCCGCCTTTCTTCAAATAAATTTTGACATTATAAATTTTGTATATTTTCTTAGCCCTTACTTACGTACTTGTTATAAGTTAAAAACCTTTAGCTGATATTCCTACAGAAAGGAAACTACTGTTTATGGACGTTTTCATCCATTAATGTTTTATGAAGTTATGTTATGTGACAATTCCACTATATAGATAATTCTCAATTATCGAAGACTTTCCTGACTGGTCAAAACAATTAATCTTTTATGATCTACAGCACCACTATGGATTTTCATCTATATTTGTGATTCGGATAATACGTAAGTAAGTATAATTTTCATATTTGAGAACAGGAGAAGGAGAATAAATAAAAAACCTTACGCTTTGCCGACGATACTGTAGTATTAGGGGAGTCAGAAGAAGACTTGAAAACCTTAATAAATGGCATGAACGGAGTCCTGGAGAAAGATTTCAATATGAGGGTTAATAGAGGGAAAACGAAGGTGATGGAGTGTGGTATGGGAAACAGTGGAATAACTAAGGGTATTACATTGGAAAGGGATATTTTGACGGAAGTTAAGAAATTCTGCTACTTGGGACGCGTAATAACTAGGGATGATATTAGTAGACTTAAAGAGTAGGATAGCACAGGAAATGAAGGCTTTGGCGAAAAAGAGGAATATACTTCCGGGGAAAATAGTTGTGAATATTAGGAAATTGTTCCTAAAAATGTTCGTATGGAGCGTGGCGTTTTATGGGTGCCAAACGTGGACGATAGGAGTTGGGGAAAGGAAAAGAATAGAATCTCTGGAAATGACGTGCAATAGGCGAATGCTGATGGGTGAAAAGAATCCAAACCAGGAAGTTGTAAACAGAATACGAGAAAAGCGAACAATATGGAGGCCGTTCACTAAGAGACGGGATGGATTAATAGCCCAAGTTTTAAGTGTGTTGAGTATGAACAGAAGAGGGAGGGGAAGGATGGAATACGCTAAGCAGATTAAGGAGGATATTCATTGTGGTAGTTATAACGAAATGAAAATGCTTGCGCAAGATAGGTTTGCATGGAGGATTGCATTAGACCCGTCTTAGGACTGAATACCACAACAAGAACAACATTTGATTCTAACTTTGTGGCTCTTGTTTCATCAATCTCAGGGCAGAAAATATTGTAACATTTAAGTTCAACAACTTTGAATAAATAATATTTATTTAACATACCAACTGCCATCAAGCATTTTTCATTTTACAAAAATGTTTATATATATGAATGGTGGATTAACGCTTGCCGTGGAAAATGTAATATTGAATCTCTTTCTCCAATCCTGGAGAATTGTAGTGACGCAGATCATTTATAAATAAAATTTAACTTCCAGATATAAATATTATAAATCTTGGCAGAAATATCCAAATTATAGGAGAAGATACTATAATAGCGACAGAAAATACTGAGCTATGCACATTATTTTGTTACGGCTAACATTTTTTTAGCTTATCATTGGCGGTGAATACTGTCAGAATTTAGGGTAGTAAGGGGTTTGTCAGCTGAAAGAGTAATAAAGGAAGAGTTTTTTGAGAGGCCAGCTAACTAGGGAAGAAATTAATGTCTAGTTATACCGGAATAAGAGACAGTGGAAGGATGTAGTCTATTGGGGTAGTTTTCGTTTTTATCTGCGGTTGTGTAGAGAAGGAGGAGGTGGATTGCTGTGGGAAATGGTTATGGTGTCAATGGAGTGATTAATGGAAATTTTGATTAAGGGGGATAAGGAAAATTTTATTGTGGTGTAGATCAGTGGAATTCGGATGTCGTTGTTGATTACTGAGTTGGTGAGTTGGTGAAGATCCTCAGGATTATGTTTTGTTTGGATTGAATTTTATTTGGGGTTGGCAGCTGTTGTCCAGACGGAAAATGCGGATGACCATTTGGGGCGGATTAGGGAGATAAGAAGGAGCAGACGAACATTTTAAAAGCAATAATGATGTTTTAGTTTCTACAAGCAATCCTTAGTGTCAGATCTCTGAGGTCCAGTCCTCTAAGTTCCACTGGTAGACCTTTTCATCGTGGTCCCTCCTCGTCGCAGTGGTTCGCAGTGCCAAGCGTTGTCACTCAGAGCAAAGAACTTGAGGGCAGTTCCGACGAAGAGAGTTTGGGGGAGGAGTCGTTAGTCGGTGGTTCTGGAGGAACAGTTCTTCCAGCAGCGGCAGATAACTGCAAAAAACATGGCCAATTCCTGCGGAAAATTAAAAGAATCGATAAATTTCAAATCTCATAAAACACGATCCACATGAAATTCAAATTAACGCACGCGAATTCAAAGATATTAACTCGTGATTCGTCACCTCAAATGTTGGGAGAGAGGGAGAAAAAATAAAGTTATACCTTCCTTTCGGACTCACTTAAAAGAAATTTTAGCGAATAATCTCCAACACCAGATCAGTTCCTGCGCATATTAGGAAGGCTTATTACGTCATCCTCCAACTCACACAAGTCAGAAAACAATCAAGGTCGTTGACTGTTCTTCAAAGATACTACCAATCATGCATGGGTCAAGAAAGGAAAGAAAAAAAAAAAAAAAGAATTTGGTAAAGCAAATTTGACATTTCCAGACAGTATTACACTAAAAAGTATTTTGTTTACTAAGAATTGTTAAATATAAATTTATAAACTGTGAATGTCAGCTATCTTAAATTTTTATTTTAATACAGTGCCACATTTAAAAGGTATTGCATGATATCTTATTGATTGTTTACGAATTCACTTTTTGGGTGTGGGTCTCACTAGGGTCGAGTATTTCGACGCATCGTGTCTACGGGCAATGGGGTACACGGGGAGTTTCGACGCTGGCAACGAATAGAAGAAGAACCAGCCAATCTAAAAGCTTACGTTTTCACGTAGGCAGCCTGAAGTGGATCTCCGTCGAAGTTGGGTTTTTGGCTGTGCACTGCCAGAGAACTGCCACTTCTTCCACTGACATCACTGCCCCTCGTTTTCTGGCAGTCATCACGGCCCGTGTAAACCTAGCCTAAGTTTGGAAAGGCTGCACAACATAAATACAAAACACACGTAAGACGACAGTAAACGGTCAAATATTCAGTTCTGAAGAATATAAACTGGTTAAATGATTATTATCGCATTATCAAGGAAGTAAAGTTGCCTTTACATAATGTAGAATGCCGTTAAATCCCCTGAAACTGTGATATTCCAAACGACTAGTTTGTCAAACGTGTTGCCTTCGCTGTAGGCTGTATTGTTCTTATGTAACACAATAAAAAAGTAAAATACATTAGAACGTTTTTTTTAAATTCGTAAAAATTACCTCATATGTGTTTATGATGCTTTGTAGCATACCATGTGACATAATATTACGTAATATTTTATCATATATATGAATAAATGGAATAGATAGGTTAATGAATAAATTTTTCATGTTTTTGATCAGTATAACTATATTTAAATTTCAGTAGTTAACCAGTCATGTTCTTTTGAAAATTATAATTAAACTGACCAGTAAATGCGTCACCCATTTCGGATTATCGTGTCTCAGTAATGGGCGACGCTGCAACGAACGTGTTAAAATGAAGAATGAGTTCGTGCCGGGGTTTCTCGACATTCTCAGACTAATTATTTTTAAATAATACTAATTTGTGTCTCTTGTTGCGGTATCACTGTTTTGGAATTATAGGCTTTATTAATACTAGTAATGAGTAGTTTATGTCACGTTGGAAACAGTCCAAACTGTAATCGCGTTTTTTTCTCTCTCTTCTTTTTCTGAGAAGTCGCACTGTCTGCTCTTTCCCGGTTGCAATTTCCTTATTATTTTCTATATCTTTTAGTAGATATCTTCAGACGAGCCGAAGTTCTCTGTATCACTTTACTAACAGGCAATAAAGACTCGCCGTTAATTTTTCTAATTCATAATATTCGCACACATTGCAGCACTACTGGCGTGAATGTCTATACAATATACCTCCTTCCCCTGTAACTCTCAGTTGACGAATAGAATGAATTCTTGAATGGACACGTTGTCCTTTCTTATTACCACCTTCTAATCAGAACTGACACCAAAATATAACAAAAGAAATGAAAAGTAAAATTTTCGACCAATTTCAGACATTATTTTTATTTGTAACAATTTCCAAAGAGAAAATAAAAACTTTTCTGTACTTATTTGGACCTGCTTTAGGTTATTATCCCGTGGATAAACCACGTGTTAACATGACAACCCAAACTTTTTACACACTTTGTAGTAGTAATATTGCCACTTCCGAAGGCCTGCAGTGATGGTAGAGGGTTGTAGAGCTGGATTGCAGAAACGTAAACTCGAGTTCGAGTCCCAACCAACCCCATGTGGTGATTCATGACCCTTACATTCATCGGGTAAGGCAAAAATAATTTAGTTTTTGTTATTTGCGTACACAGGACGGAAAACGAGAATGGTTTGGTGAGGCCGAGTAGGCGGGAAACGTCACCGTCTACAACATTATTGATTGCCTGGAGTGCATTGTAGATTCAACAGTTGGTTCGGGGAGCTCTCCTGAGAAGGTCGGGGCGAGAGAGAGAGAGAGAGCAGTGGAGGAAACAATATGCAGAAAAGTTAATTTCGCCATTGTTCGAGAAAGAAGATTTTGTTTTGTAGTACGGAAAACAAAAAGAGAACATTTTGATAGAGATTTAAGCTGAAGAAGAGGCGCTAGAGAGGAGACGTGTTTCAGCGAAGGAACATCCTGCACGGCAAACCAGGAACGACGTCACCAGGCCATTGTTAACATCTGGTAACGGCATTTTAACCCGGTTTTCCACTTAAACCATTCTCGTTGATTCGCGATTTTTAATACAATTATATCGTTCGTCACCCGCGGCGTTCCCGGGAGCAGCAGCCATTTAGAAGCTGCGTAGATTATTCTTTTAGCTTTACCGACTGAGCCAATTTGATTAAATTTTACTCGTAAATTTATATTTTCATTAAAATTTAATTTGAGTTATATTTCTTCTGGAAATTTTGATAACGTAATATTAAAATTAAATGGAATATTCAAATTAAATACATTTTTATTATTATTTAGCAATTTGATTGTACAAAAATATTTTTGTTGGTGTAAGCAAACGAACACCACACCCACCTTTCTTATTTTTTTACTTTATTTACAGTTTGCCTTTACTTTCTAGAATTTTCTGTTTCGAGAATGTTCTGGTTATGTAATATTCCATTTATGTATAAATGGGACTGGACTCTAAATCGGGGTCAGTCTTACGTACTATGAGCTTTGTACAGCACTTCGCCTCTATGTGTTTCTGTTATTGAATCTCACGATCCCTCAGAAACGTGACAATGTCTAACGAAAAAAAAATAGAGGTGCACAAACGAGAACCCTCACCAAATAATCAATATATCAATTGTCACATTTTAAACAAAACAATATCTATGAACACAACCACAAAATTTACAATATTTTGAAAACCTGGATGAGGTACAAATGCGTGCCGAAATGTTGTTTTCTTCCCCGGGCTGAATATCGGGAGGCCCGGGGCTCGAATCCTTGGTCCGGTTGACATTACCCATTCACGTCTTTCTTCTAAAATTAAAAAAAGTTGTTTCTTAAATAAAATTTTAGTTATCCATGATCATTATTTCACACGGTAAAAACATTATTTCGAGCTAATAAGGTAAAATAAAAAATATATGTCAATACTTAAATTTAACTAACATTTATTTACATAATGATATTTTTAATTAGTTAATTCATACATAAACGTTTTATAAAACACCGAACAGATTGTTCGGGGACATTATACTCTAAATAAAGACCAGGGCCGCACACACCCAATTTTATTTTTTGAAGATTTAAATATGTATCTGCAAATTGTTTCACACTAATGAGACCTAAGAGACGGTTAAAATGGAATTGACTATGCATGTATATTTTCTGTATCTATGTGCTTATTTTAAGGTATCAGTAGATTCTGTGACTGATTATGTCGTCATAAAGTAGAAGATGGCGTCAAATAGTTAATATTTAAAAGTGACGCTCTCTCGTATTGTTTAATCACGTGTCGACATAAATATGTCTGTCCTGCAATGAAATACTCGAGTGGTTTAATATAAACGTATTCAGGGGTAACGCCGGCCACCCAGCAAGTATTGAAATGAAAATCATCCACAAGGTTATTTAGGAAGGTAGTCATGAAGGTGTCCAAGTGTCAAGAGTCACCACCGAGGTAATGGCACCTGAGGGTCCTTTTGTCAAAGAGAGTGGGAGGAAGAGTGTTGAGTAAAATAGGAGCAAGGAACTGCAAACATAGAATCAATGACATCGAAAAGTTAAAATAATAGATTAATTTCAGAATCTCTACATTAATTTATTTATCAGCCATTGGTACTTTCTCAGCGTAAAATATGTTTTACAAGTTCCAAACTTCGTTTTCGCGTCTCTAAAATCTTGAGCTGTATGACGTTTATATTAAAATCTTTAATAACATGAGCCTGACATGTGACTGGAGAGGGGGAAAGGAGGAAAACTTCAAGTTTTATCTCCGTTGCGTGGTCAGTGATTTTTTCCTGGAGCGCTGATAACGTTATCCTGCGGCTCACTTAAGTCCTGTACTGACTCCGATGAAACTGAAACATCGTCAGAGAAAACATCCAAGTCTTTGTACCTTGTTCCAAAATTTTCTCTTTAGCACAGTGGAATAACAAAAGTTATTCTATTTTGAAGGGATATTTGGATGGATATTAAGGAATTCTGCTGCTTGTGTAAGCGTAATAACTAGGGATGATAAAGTAGGCGTAATGAGTAGGATAGCCACAGGCAAGGAAGGCTTTCGCAGAAAAGAGGGATTTACGTACGGGTAATATAAGTGTGAATATTAAGAAATTATTGCTAAAATTGCTCATATAGAGGAAATTAAAAGGTTTGCGCAAAATTAATAGAGCCACGTCTAGAAACACGAGGGTCTTAAAAAATTAGCATAAGAAGGAAATGTGCGGGGTAAAAACAGAAGGGGGAGGTCAAAGATGAAATATGCTAAGCTGATATCGCAATTGTGGTCACGAAAAGGTCTGTGAAACTGGTCGTTAATTTATTTCATTCAATTTTTATATAAAAAAAACATTTCAAATTTTTTTTGAACATATATTATTAACAATTGTAAATTATTTTATTTTTATCTTGAGTTAAATTTATTGAAAAATTATTTTTTATACATCTAAAGAAGTACTGAAACATAAATATATTTCTACACGTTGATAATTTGTTTACAAATATCTTTTGACAATTTTTAATTTTTAACCGGGCGACCAACGACTCAAATAATTTTCCTTTGGGAGGAGGGAGGGGGGCCTAAATCGTCTTGAGTAAAATAAAGTTAGTTTGAATATGAGGAAATGTGTGAATTGAGGAATATAAATGAATATTAATGCATATTCCAATTTTAATTATTAATCGAAAGGGACGTAGCTATTAATATATTTCTTGTAGTGATTATCCTTTATTTGAGGGGAATAAGCATGTGAAATTTGATTGATTTCGCGTGTAATTGCAATTCAAACTCGGATCCCCTCCACAGCCCGTAGCTGGTGACGTCACGCATCCCCTCATGGCTTCCGCGGGGAGATTACTCGAGGCCGAGAGCTCGACGATGGAAGGTGGTGATGGTGGCCCAACCTGGCAGTGGCTGATATTCGTGGGCTCGTCCGTGAGCCTAGTCAGCAGCGGCGTCATGGCGACGGCCATGGTGGCCTCCGACCACAGGAAGGCCTCGTGGACGCCGTACGTGCTACTCTGGGCCCTCACCAAGTTCGTCATGATTGTGATGTATGTCACACAGTCAATCATCACACAGGTAACGCACGCACACATCCTCAGACCTGCTGACTGAAGGTCCTCGTCAGAAAATAGTGAATCCTTGTTAAGACCTTCAACTTCAGAGACAAGCAGTCAATTAAAGTTCCTCTGTCCCGTGCAGGTGCCGTCCAGAGTCGTGACCGCTTCCACCGTCGGCTGCCAGATCTACCTGTACCTGCATCTCGTGATGCCCTTACTGTCCAACACAGCCTTAGTGGCTCTGTCGCTGGACAGACTGGTTTCCACTGTGAAGCCATCGGGATGGGGGCGACGCGAGGCTCGCTGCGTGGTAGTGGGGTTAGTGCTCAGCTCCATCATCCTCTACGGCCCTTTCTATGTGGTAAATGGTAGGACGTACCAGCACAATTACAACATGTGTTCATCCGACCAAGGGTCATCATCTTTCGGGAAATTCTTGCTTTCGATCGTCAATTGGCCGACGATCACCGTGTACCTGTTGGGGCCGCTGGTCGTGTTTGTTGACGGCGTCGCCTTCTGCTGGTTGGAGGTGAGGAAGAAAGAGCGCTCGGAGTACCTGCGGCTGCTGGCGCCATTCCTGCTGGTCTTCGTCCTCCTCAATCTACCCTTAAGCCTCGTCGCCACACTCTTCCTCGGTGCTGTGAGTAACTCTGTACATTTACCTCGTCAACGTCACTTGCTTCTCCTGGTTTCCTGGTCCATAACAGTATTTGATATTTTGTAGCGCCTACTGCTTCAGAAAAGTTCGGTTCTCTGAGTGAATATATGTATCTTTTTTCAAATATGGCGGCAAAAACTATGTCTGAATCATAGTTTGGAATATAAATAATGTGACAAACTAACTACTTTGAACTCAAGTGTACTATCTGTACCGTGCTTTCTTTGACAAAGCTAAAGTTGAGCGAACCCGATTTAACACGAGAGTTTCATGAAGTGCGTTACTCAGGGCTATTATATATATATATATATATATATATAAATATATTGAAGCGGGTCCGTCGTTCCTCCGTATTCGAGGATTTCTTATTCATTTTAGGGCGCCAGGTATTTTTCATAAAAAAATACCAAACATAGATTTTAATAGTTTTTAATTTCCAATCAGAGCATGAAAAATAATTATATCTGCAGGGCGTGGTCATTCTCTCGTCGTCCCGCCGACACAACCTGCTCCTTCCACTACCCCATGACGACTCCTAAAGTCTCGCCAGACTACATTGTTGGCCCGAGTTTGCGACAGTTCCTCAACAATTGCAACTCGCAAGTTGGCCTGCATTGTTAAGTGTAACTTTTCATGTTACAATATATATATATATATATATATATATATTGTTGTATAAAATTGGATGACAAATTGGTTTTGTTGTTTAAATTAATTCATAGTTGTTTTTCATCAGACTCAGGATGACTTTCAAGGCACTATTACCTACTTTGTGTACAACGTGGGCTTCTTCGAGCCCGTCTTTCATCTCGGATGTCTTATCATATTGTTCATCTTCCGGAGAGCCCTTCGTGTCTTCGTCCCTCCCTCGTTCTACCGACGAAGAAATGACACCGATAAGCTCGAGTAAGTATAAGCTGATCACTACTCAGAACAGTAACCACAATACAGTTTACTAACTTGGGCTACTGGGTCAGTGCTTGTCACACGCCCTACCCTACGAATGACGAGTGTGGGGTCGCTGCGTTTTGCTTCTCCGTGCCTCGACCAGCTTTATGAGGCAGCTGGACGACTGATCCACTGAGATCAGCGGACAAATATTACCGTATTACCCCAGAACATACACCTCCCAAAAAGCAGTGAAGGTGCCTCATCATGTAATAATCTTGAAAGCAGAGAGATAACGAACCAAATTGGAAGGTCAGCCCCATTCTCACTCGGTTGAGAGTAATGGAAGGAAAAATAATAAAAAAATTCATTTCTTGTAAAGATTGAAAAAAACTAAAGTGTTACGTAAGGGTTATTCTATTCACTAAAACTGTAATATTCGGAAATATATTATTTATGTTTAGTATCACATGCATGTAAAATGGTTATAACCAGCGCGCGATCATATAGTATCTTAATCGAGTTAATAAATCGGCAGGTAACGTATGGAGAAGCTGAAATAATAAACTTTTGATACTTTTCCAAACGTGCCGCACTCAAATATAGAAGTAATAATGATCTAATACAAATAAGAAATAACTAAGCATTCTATTAAATGATAATTTAATGCATGACATAACAAAATAATTTTCCAAAGTTTAAACTTAACATCAGCTATATGTAATAAAACAAGTTATAAACTTTTACAGGCTTCAATTAATAACAATGTTATAGCATATATTCATGTCTTCTTCAGGTTTACTTACATTAGAGGAAATATTTACAAAAAAAATTTAAAAAACGAGAAAGATAAAGTTAAATAAACCTAAAAAAATTAGACAAACAATTTTTTAAAATTTACGTTTTCACGCCTCCTAATTTATGACGTCATAACAAGCGCAATTACTCAGTATCTAAATCGAGTTAAGAAACCTGTAGGTATCTTACGGAGAAGCTGAAATAATAAACTTTGTGTACTTTCCCACACGTGACGTACTCAAATATGGAAATAACAGTGATCTGACACGAGAAATAAATATTAAATGATAATTCCATACATGACGAAGCAAATAATTTTACAAAGTTTAAACTTAACATCTGTTACATATAACAAAATAATTTATGAACGTTTACAGACTTTAATTAATAATTTAATTATAGCATATTTTTATGCTTTCTTCAGGTTTTATTCCTATAGAGGAAATATTTACAACAAATTGAAACCCGAAAAAGATAAAGTTAAATGAAACTAAAAAATTTAGGGAGCTGGTAGAGTTTCGTATTACCAGCTCCGCCCCTTCCCCCACTCCTCCCTATAATGACGTCATACCGTGTGCGTAACATCATATAACACGAGGAAAAAAATACTCAGCAAATATTAGCTTTCACGTCGTACTTAGAACGTAATATACGACGAATAATATTCCAGGATCCCAAGCGAAGCCCCGCCCCGCTGCTTCCGTGACGTCACAAGCCCCGCCCCAGTTTATCCTCAGACTCTCTGTAACTGTTCCGTGACGTCACAGCGTGCAGTATAAGTATAAAATCATATTCCATAGATCCTCCTATAGAGAAGCACAAGCTTCAAGAATGTGGAACGAGTCAGAGATTTTACATAGGTTGTTTTTTTAATATTAGAATATACTGTAACTATTCATTAATTTTTAACTTATAATAAGATTTTCTTAAGTTCTATACAGAAGACATACAATTTGTACCTTATATATAAAATTGATAAATATTTTTACATCCTATACTAAAAAATTAGTGTTCTAATAATGTTCTTACATAATTATAAATATCTACCCTATGATACATTCAGCTTCATAAATTCTTCAACAGAGTAGAAGGAGTGGCTTAGTAAGAACTTAGTTAGTTCATATTTGAACTTGTTTGGATTTATTTTTAATTGTTTAATGGAGGTGGGAAGTTTATTAAATATGCTAATAGCCCAAACCAAGGTAATAATTTGATATTGTAAAGCGAGTTGATACGGACAGAAAAGCGATAAATATTTATAGCCTTACCTTAAAATATAGGTCCGGTGTCGGAATATGTGAAATTTCGAAATTAATGTGACGTCATACCCTGAACGTAACGTCACATAACACGAAAAAAAAAATTGCACTGCAAGCTAATAATAGTTGTGAAATTTACTTACATGTCCGAAGAAATTGTGCGGGTGACAGACACGTGTGGCAGGTTGTCTCTGGTCACTGTCACGTGCCTCAAATAACTTTCAACCCTATTGGTATGAGCCCCCAGTAATCCACACAATTTAGGGAATGATTAACCGTTAAGTACTTATATCCCATATCATCGAGGTCCGTCACACGCTTTCCAACAATCGATGCAAATCGTAGAAGCACACACTTTATAAAAATAGTTTCACCCACAAATTAATTCATTAAAAAGTGTCCAGACACTGAATTCTTGATTAGAATTGGACAGCTAACCTAGCAAGTGTTGCCAACAACCAGATTCAATGATAAGTGGAAAACTATAATTTGGAACAATTTTACGATCAAATTCACTGCCGCGCCAAATATTGTGGGCAGTGTGGCGAGTTTCAAGTTACAATTGCTAATTGAGGCGACAAATAATTAATTAGTAAGGAAGTATCTTTAAATAAAGACTCAAGTTATTTTTCCCCCCTTCCGGTTGTCAGAAGAAAATATTTGACACCGCTGATAGATGGAGCGGCAACCTATTAATATCTGAAAACATTGTTTGTATAAGTTAAGAAAAAAAATGTGACAGTTTAAAGATGAGCATGAAATCTCAGGAATATATCCAATTATAGGCCCAATGAAACGAGGCTGAAATGTAACGAAAGATAGACTACAGCCTATGAGTGATAAGAACAACGAAAAATGAATTATAGGTGAGAACATGTGCCAATATAAATACTCAGCTTGGCTTTAGAAGGTCTGAAGAAGCGCGGTAAATATTGAAAAGACTAAGACAAGACACTAACTCTAAAACTAACCTCCAATTGATCAAAATAGAAAAATGGGAAGAACAATTTCAGAAAAATTTTGTCTGTCAACAGTAGTTTGAAAAAGGAACAGTTAAAATGATTGACGTTTAAATTAATTTTGTTCAGGATATATAATTACAACATTAATCCTACCAATCAAATTCATGCAGGACTTTCCTATAATTTATGTATGTAGAGTGACGTCAAGCTTTCATGATTACTTTTATGTTCTTGCAGTGTAATTCCAGGAGCACGTTCAGTTTGTCCTACATAGTAAATTGAACACAATTAGCTTTATAAATAACATTACGTAACATTTCTTTTTTAATTTTGAGTTCGTTATTATTTTAAAACTCACAGTAAAATAAACATTTTTAACAACTTTTCTATTTTTACACTAATTATACCATAGAAGGGGTAATTTTATAAACCATTTAATTACTTCATTAACTTGCGTTGTTTTATTTTAATTATTCATTTCTTTACATTACTGAAATTTAACGGATAATAATTATTAATTAAAATATTTTTTAACATTTTTAACTTTCTCATTATGTTATTACAGCCACGAAGCTTAGTTCAACTTCCCCATGACGTCCACGAGATGGCAGCATCAACCCCGACTCTCCTCGAGCAGGCCTCGTGACATTTTGGACCACAAGAAGCTTCATTTTTCACTCTAGTTTGCTCTGTAATTTAATAAAAAAATATTTTTTTTACAAACATAAATATTAAAACTCATTTGAATGAAACGTATGATTACATAAAATCGAATTTAAAAAGGTAGCCAATGAAGTATTAGGAGTCAAATAAAAAAAGAAAGCACAAACAAGAAGGAACAGAGTGGTTGTCGATCGCAAGAAACAAAACAAACGATACAAGAAAAACGAAATGCATTTAACACAATTGCTCAATTGTAGAACCAACGAAACGAGGTGGATATATAAAAGACTATAGCTATGAGAAACAACAGCGAAAAATGAATCATAGGGGATAACATGTGCCAGTCAACTTAGCTTTAGGAGGTCTAAAGAAGCATGTTCAATATTAAAAAAAAACACAAAATCTAAAACTTACCTATAATTGATCAAAATAGGAGAATGGGAAGAACATTTTCAGCGACTACTACAAGAAGATAGAGAGAAATTCATGGAAGTAGAATTAAGGAATGCATTTATAGGAGTCGAAGTAGAAATATCAGAAGATGAAGCAATAATAAGTGAAAGGAATGGAAAATCGCCTTGTCCGGGAGGTATTAAATTGTAATTGTTTAAATATGATGACCATGCGATTATAAAATTAATAAAGGTAATTTTGAATTGCCTGAAGATATGAGGTCAGGACAAATTATCCCTATCTTTAAAAAGAGGTATAGGAAAAATAGAAACAATTACCGAGGAATCTGTCTTCTGATTTCAGATATGAAAATTCTGGGAAAAGTAGTTAAAAAGGAACTGGAAGATGTATTTAAAACCCAATAGAAACAATGTGGCTTCACTACTTGAATATATTGCATAAACCGCATCATCACACTGGCACAAAACTTGTAGAAATATAATAGAAAGGAATAGTGTTCGTAGACCTCGAAAAAAAAAAGTCTATATTTCTGTACCCATCAATTTGCTTTGGAAAGATCATTCCTTAATTCGACTAATACAAAACATTAACAGAAACAATATTTGCCAGATAAAAATAGGTACAAAACTGTCCAAATAATTTGGAACAAGCAAAGGACTGCTCCAAGGATGTTCAATGTCACCAACACTCTTCAAAATTTATATACACACCAACCTGAGCCTGTGGTCCAAAAATTGTAAGAGAATGGGACTAAAGAATAACAGACATCATAGTTTTCTCACTTAAATGTTTACAATAAATTATAACGACCTAAAAAGTCAGCATTTATTTATTAACAAAACCGACGTTTCATCTCCATTTTGAGACTCCTTCAGGCTTAAAATTTAGCAAAACATCCTATTTACTTCTTGACTCCCTCAGCGTAAAAGATTATTGAATTTATTATTATTATTATTATTATTATTACGTGTGAAGAATTTGGTGCCGCGCTGCTCCAGCGAAGGAGTAAATAGGACGTTTTGCTAAATTTTAAGCCTGAAGAAGTCTCAAAATGCTGATGAAACGTCGCTTTTGTTAATAAACAGTTATATACGTATTTAATGTTGACTTTTTTTGGCCATTTTTATTTATTGAAAATATATTTACATCACCTACTATTCGCGAATGAACAGGTAATAATAGCACAAGATGGAGAAGATTCTTATTATACATACCATCAACTATCAATGGAATACCAATATAAGACTAATTATAATAAAACTGAATATCTGACTAATGATTTAGATAGGTTATACCTGGATGGGAAAAAATAGTTTAAAAATTCCAAAATTCCGCTATTTGGGCTCAATATTAGTAAAGGAGGGTACATCGAATTTGTATGTAAATCAAAAAAATTACCAGTGCGAAGAAAGTTATAGGAAAGTTAAATTCAGTTTTCTGAAGTAGGAATAACAACAAAAGTATAAAAAAAGAAAATATTTACAACCATACTACAGACCATTGTTTCCGATGGAGCAGAAAATGGGACCTTAGATAAAATGATGGTAACAAGTTGCAAGCACTTGAAATGGACTTCTGGGGAAGATCAGCCAGAATATCTAGAAAAGTATGAAAAAGGAGCACACGTTCCGACGCTTAATGAACGTGGAAAGGAAACGACTTCAGTGGTACGGCCATAAAAGACGAATACATGAATGGGAAATTGAGAGGAGAAAAAGGAAGAGGATGACCTTCTACCACCCGGATGAAGAAGGTTCATATGTCAATGGAAAGATTCAGTCTAGTGGAAGAAAACGTATAAGATAGACAAAAATGGCGTAAAACCTTACAAAGTGTAGAGCCCTGACGACAGTTAATATTTTATCTCTTATAAGTTAATTTATTTATTTTTAAAATACTACTTTGTCTTTTGATATTGTTCTGCTGGAGACAAACCTCTGTTGTCGTCTGTTTAGTAATAAAAGGCAGTATTAGAGAACTGGAATAAAATATCGAGAAAGAAGGCTTATGCATAACCTCTACAGAAGACAGGCAGCAGTATTTAGAATGGATGATCAAGAAAAGAAAGCCGTAAAAGGAGTAAGACAAGGATGCAGTCTGCGGCCCATGCTGTTTAACTAATATAATAGAACAGGTGATGAAGAATGTTAAAAAGGGAATATGGGAAACGAATCATACTGCAAGGAGAAGAAATAAAAACCATACGCTTTGGAAACCATAATAAATGGCATGAACGGAGTCCTGGAGAAAGAGCTCAATATGAGGATTAATAGAGTGAAAACCAAGGTAATGGAATGTATGTAGTTTGGGAAACAGTGGAATAACAAAGGGTCTTAGATTGGGAAAGGATATTTTGACGGAAGTTAAGGAATTCTGCTACTTGGGAAGCGTAATAACTAGGGATGGTAGAAGTATAGTAGATATAAAGAGTAGGATAGCACAGGCAAGGAAGGCTTTCGCGAAAAAGAGGAAATTACTTCCGGGGAAAATAATTTTGAATATTAGAAAATAGTTGCTAAAAATGTTCGGATGGAGCGTGGCGTTGTATGGGTGCGAAACGTGGATGATAGGAGTTGGGGAAAGGAAAAGAATAGAAGCCTGTAGGCGAATGCTGAAAATCAGATGGGTGGATAGCGTAACTAACGAGAAAGTTCTAAGCAGAAAAGGGGAAAAGCGAACAATATGGAAGACGTTGACCAAGAGAAGGGATAGATTAATGGGCCACGTTTTAAGAAAAGAGGGTCTTGTAAATTAACATTAGAGGGAAGTGTGTGGAGTAAGAACAGAAGAGGGAGGAAAAGGATTGAATACGCTAAGGAGATTAGGGAGGATGTGGGTTGTGCTAGTTATGAGGAAATGAAAAGGCTTGCTTAAGATAGGTTAGCATGGAGGGTTGCATCAGACCAGTCTTAGGAATAATTACCACAACGACAACATTAAGAGAAGGGAGAACAATATGGAGTACACATGCTTCATCCATTTTGTTACCTTACCATTCCTTAGATAATCACGCAAATAATCATCGGAAATATTTGGTTCTTCTTCGGCGCCTCAACTTTCTTCAATATTATTTTCTTCATTCTGTTATGGTTCATCATCCGCGTCAAAATAATCCCTGGATTATCTCCTCTGTAGGAATAAAAGTAAACAAATATAAATTACTGAAATTTTACAAATATAATTAGCGTCAAAACAAATTT
Organism: Eucriotettix oculatus; assembly: GCA_034510155.1. Taxonomy (NCBI): domain Eukaryota; kingdom Metazoa; phylum Arthropoda; class Insecta; order Orthoptera; family Tetrigidae; genus Eucriotettix; species Eucriotettix oculatus. The sequence goes on from CM067376.1 coordinate 16,339,390, forward strand.
TACCTAAAATATGTCGTTCGTGAATCCACTCAGCTTTCTCACAGACACAACAATGCCGACGCACTACAACAATATACAAAGTTTTCTATTGTCTGTGTCTGAGAGACCGCGCCCGCCATCTTCAGGGTTAAAATCCTCTGCGTTCACACTAGCTTCTTCGTCTAAAAATATCTCCTCCTCCTCCTCCTCCTCCTCCAGATGACTTCGTGGAGCTTCGAGTGACGACGACGTATCAACAGCAACAGTCGTTACATTCGAATCATCTTCTTTCTCTAATAACATCTTTATCACATCCAGATGTCCTTCACGCGTTGCCAACGACAACGCCGTATTACCAGTCACAGTCTTTGAGTTGAAATCAGCTCCTGTCTCTAATAACACCTTCACAACATCAGCATGACCACTTGTAGCAGCCAGCGTCAAAGCCGTGTTACCAGTCGCTGTCTTCACGTTTATATCAGCTCCTTTTTCTAATAACACCTTCACGACCTCCACATGACCTCCTCGAGCTGCCCGCGTTAATGCCGTGTCACCATAGTCGGTCTTCGTATTAAAATCAGCTCCATTCTCCAATAATATCTTCACAGTCCCCAAATGACCTTCACGTGCTGCCAGCGTCAACACATCATCGACATTCATATCCTTTATATCAACTCCTTCCTCTAACAGTACGTTCACTACCTCCAGATGACCTTCACGTGCTGCCAGCGTCAACGCCGTATCGCCATAATTGTTCTTTATATTTAAATCTGCTCCTGTCTCTATTAACATCTTCACTACCTCGAGATGGCCTTCACGTGCTGCCAACGTTAACGCCGTATAGCCATACCTGTTCTTTATATTCAAATCTGCTCCATTCTCTAATAATATCTTCATGACCTCCAGTCGACCATCACGTGCTGCCAGCATCAATTCCGTATTGCCATCCCCAGTCTTTACATTCAGATCAGCTCCTTTCTTTAATAAAATCATCACCACATCCAGATGACCTTCGCAGGTTGCCAACGTGAACGCTGTATCGCCATCCTCAGTCTTTATATTTACATCAGCTCCTTTCTCTAATATTATATTTACCGTCTCAAGATAACCTCTTTGAGCTGCCTCCGTCAACGCCGTATAGCCATGCTTGTTCTTTATATTTAAATCGGCTCCATTGTCTAGTAATATCTTTATCACCTCCAGATGACCTTCACGAGCTGCCCGTATCAATTCCGTATCGCCATCCCCGGTTTTTATATTTACATCAGCTCCATTCTCCAATAACACCGTCATCACCTCCAGATGGCCTTCACATATTGCCAACGTGAACGCCGTATTGCCATCCACAGTCCTTATATTTAAATCTGCTCCTTCGTTTAACAATATCCTCACCGTCTCCAGATAACCTCTACGAGCTGCCTCCGTCAATGCTGTATCGCCATATTTGTTCTTTATGTTCATATCAGCTCCTTTCTCTAATAACATATTCACAATTTCTAGATGACCTTCGCGTGCTGCCAACGAGAAGGCTGTATTGCCATCCTCAGTCTTTATATTTACATCAGCTCCTTTCTCTAATAACACCTTCACCGTCTCCGTATAACCTTTTCGAGCTGCCTCAGTCAACGCTGTATAGCCATACTTGTTCTTCGTATTTAAATCGGCTCCTTTCTCCAATAACATATTGACCACTTCGAGGTGACCTTCACGAGATGCCACAATCAACGCCGTATCGTCATACTTGTTCTTCATATTTGAATCAGCTCCTTCCTCTAATAATAATTTCACCACCTCGAGATGTCCTTCACGTGCCGCAACCATTAACGCAGTATCGCCATACTTGTTCTTCACGTGTAAATCAGCTCCCTTATCTAAAAGTATCTTCACCACCTCCTGGTGACCTTTAAATGTTGCCAACGTGAAAGCTGTATTGCCATCTACAGTCCTTATATTTAAATCTGCTCCGTTGTTTAATAATATCGTGACCGTCTCCAGATAACCTCTACGAGCTGCCTCCGTCAACGCCGTATCGCCATACTTGTTCTTTACATTCACATCAGCTCCTTTCTCTAGTAATACGATCACTACCTCTAGATGACCTTCACGTGCTGCCAACGTGAACGCTGAATTGCCATCCTCAGTCTTTATATTTACATCAGCCCCTTTCTCTAATATCAACTTTACCGTCTCAAGATAACCTCTTCGAGCTGCCTCCGTCAACGCCGTGTAGCCATACTTGTTCTTCATATTTAAATCGGCTCCTTTCCCCAATAATAACTTCACCATCTCGAGATGACCTTCACGTGCTGCCACCGTCAACGCCGTATTGCCATACTTCTTCTTTATATTTAAATCAGCACCTTTAGCTGATAATATCTTCACAACTTCCAGATGTCCTTTAAAAGTTGCTAACGTGAACGCTGTATTGCCATCCTCAGTCTTTATATTTACATCAGCTCCTTTCTCTAACAATACCTTCACTACCTCCAAATAACCTCTACTAGCTGCCTCCGCCAACGCCGTATAGCCATACTTGTTCTTTATGTTTATATCAGCTCCTGTCTCTAATAATTTATTTACCACCTCCAGGCGATCTTCACGTGCTGCCAGCATCAATTCCGTATTACCATCCTCAGTCTTGATATTCAACTCGGCACCTTTCTCTAATAATGCCTTCACCACCTCCAGGTGACCTTCGACAGCTGCCACCGTCAACGCCGTGTAGCCGTACTCAGTCTTTATATTTAAGTCAGCCCCACTCTCCACTAAGAGCGTCACTGCCTCCACGTGACCGTGTTTCGACGCTTCATGTAGAGGCGTGAATCCACTTAAATTGAACTCGTTAATTTCATAACGCATTTCTATTAGTAACTTCATAACACGTATGGAATTTGAAGCAGCCGCAATGTGGAGAATGGGCAGATTTTGATTTATGTTCGAATCCCGTTGCCAGATGAACTGACACAAACATACAAGATCTGTCTTCACAGCATAAATAAGAACTGCCTTGGCTGCTTTTTGGGTTGTGACAAATTTCAGATGGGAAATATTTGCTATTTCTTCCAGGCTTAAATCAACAAACTCCCAGTTTCTGAGCATTTCCGCGTAGTTGACCGCGGTTGTGCCCAAAACACCGTCCTTCCTGTTCAGGTCTTCTCCTGAGGTCACCAGCAGTTTCCAAACCTTCCGATGATCGCCTTGAGTCATGGCTGCCACGTGCAGCGTGGTACGTCCTCCTCTGTCCGTGGTCCCTGGTGACAGATGCTTCCTCACAGCGACCTCGTCTCCCTGCGCCACCGCCATGTGCAGAGGGACGCCATCAAACAGCGACCAGGTGAACGTCACGGCGACAAACTCGAAGCCGTCTTGGAACAAAACGTCACGAAGAAGCTTCTGAGGACACTGCTGCCAGTGGCAGGCTAACCAACACCCGAGGAAATACTCGGCGAACGTCTGGTGCTCAAAGTCAAGTCTGCCACCAGTGTTGACGACGAGGCCGAGTTTCTCCTCTGGCGTTTCCGTTGATACAGACAGAGGAGGAAGTTGGTCCACTGGCATCAGTTTCCTAACAGCCAATCCCTGGAGGTTCTGTAAGTGCAGCTTTGAACTGTAGTCCAATAACTTCCTTGTTCCAGGTACGGACACTTCCATTCCGAATTTCTCAGCATGACGGTTTATGACGATCTGTTCGACAAAGAGCTTGTACAGAAAGACTCTCCTCCACGGATTCTGGTATTTCAGGAAGAGTTGTTCTCGACTGTGCATAAAAACTTCAGCCGCCATTCTACAAAGTAGAGGAATTTCTAAGGCAGGTCCAGCACTCTGACGCAGAGAAGAAATTCCCTCTTCGCCAATATAGTTACCCCTGGATGCTGAGAACTTTTTCAGAAACAAGACTTGTTCTTCCTCGCTGTACACTGGTAGGGTAAAGGTCTTCGTCTGCAGCGTCTCCTCAACCCCCTTCGTGGTGACGGGCCTCGTGGTCACGATCATCTGCCTGTACCTAATCATCTGGGAGATGCCCTTGAGGAGGTCACAGCATTTGCTCGTAAAGTCTGGGCTGATCTCGTCAAATGCGTCAAGAAACAAGAAGACGTTCCCCGTGACCCTGAGTGAATGTTCCAGTAAACGCCGTTCCAGATTAGTTGGGTCCTTGTGCAGACCTTTAACGAGCAACTGTTGAATGTGTCTGACCTCTGTAAAGTCTGTCTCCTTGATAAAATCAGTGTGTTGTCCCATATCAAGCCTCAGGACCCAAGCCTCAGGGAACTGTTCCTTGACACTGGAACACATCATCGTCACGAAAGACGACTTTCCGACACCTGGAGGACCTTCAATAACTACTATCTTCTCCTCACATATCCAGGTGACGGGAATGAATTCCGTTACATCACTTTGCAAGCCTTTGAACGAAATTTCCCCAGAAATTCCCTTTACACGAAATCTAAAGCATAGTTTTCTGATGTCGTAATCATTGGCTATTCCTTCCACGTAGGTAGAATGTTTGATAGCTGTTATCCTATTAACTTCATATTTATTTAAAATTTTGAATTGTTTTCTAAATTCGTTCTCTTGTAAGAGGCAGTTAGATGAGAAGATTAATAAGTTTGTGTTTGTTAAAGTGTCAACAGTAAGAGTCTTGGTCGATTTTCTTTGCAGGCACCGAGGCAAGTTATACTCCAGCGGCGCTGGCATCGGTGCTCCTAGTTTCATCTCCGTTTCACACACGCAGATTGAATCGATGACTTCATCATTCATGACGTCACTCACATAGGAACCGACGACGTCTCTCAGCGCCACGGTCTTGCCCTGAAGTCTGACTGGTGCCGCCAGAATCCTGTCTCGGGTGACCTGATGGAGGACAGACCAAGTCGGCACAGCTTCAACTTCACTCCAGCCCGGACTGGTAGGCTTCCCCTTGGCGATGACGACCAATCGCCTGCCTGCGTCACTCTGGACCGCCTCCTGCAGACGCTGCAGCACCAGTGAACCTTCCTCTGGTAAATCCTTCGTCATGTCAAAGACCAACATCGAACAGATGTTATTTCCCCACAGGACCATAACTTCATCCAAGTGATTATTAAGGGTATTGACGCCAATGACTAGAGAATTCTTCTGATCCCTGAAGAGTCTCGTTCTTACAGCGTTAGCCTGATATTCATCTCTCACACAAATCCAATTTAGCTTCAAACGACGATTATCAACGTCCAACTCTTCGAGGTATGACTTGGTAAAGTCGAAGTTCAGTTGACTATCGATGATTACAGTGTCGTTGTTAAGGCGTAAAATCTCTACCTCCAAGACTTTGCACCACTCCTGAGATTCCGCAGTGATATACCGCACTATCCCTTCGCTCCACCAGGCCTTCATCATACGCTTCATCTCAGTGTTCAAATTCCTCGCTACGTCCGGAGACGTCAGTTTCAACGCATTGCTTAGTTCTTCTTCTATGATTCTGTTGGCCATTTCGACGTTCATCTGATCAGTGCACAAGACCAACTGATCGAGGAAGTCTGAGGTCTCCTCACCTTTGGGTAGTCCTGCTCGCTGGGCCCCCGAGATCCGCAGAAGTCGACCACCGGTGTTGAGGAAATCCTGCAGGTGTTGTACTTCTGGCATGTTCGTGACGTCGACCGCAGTTTCACCAATCTCACAGCCAGTGTTTGTGTATAGGACCAGAGAGATTTCCTGCAACTCAATAAACCGACTTTCAACATTTATTGGATGCTCCGACAATCTCCTAACAACCTTGAACGATTCCAAATAATCTTTTAGACGGAAAGGATTGGACGACGTTAGTTTTTTCTGTGTAAATCTGTCCCTGTGCTTGGCCTGCAGAAGAATGGCTCTGTACTTGTGGTGGCCGTGGTCTCCCTTGAGCCTGTAGAAGAGGACGACATCGTCGAACTTTCCAGCTTGGGCGTGGTTGCTGACGAGGAAGAAGTCGCTGCAGAGTCTGAGGGCGCGGAGGAAGATGAGAGAGCAGAGGGCGACCTCGTAGTCCTGGCCGCTGGTTGTCGCAAACCCAAGGGTCTTGAACCTGGAACGTGGAAAAGCAATCTTGGTTGGTTACTCGAAAAACTCAAAGCCGGGTTTCCAACTTAGATCTTTGTGCTCGAAAGAGATTAAAGACGGAAATGTGCTGGAAATATGTCGACGGAAGACTTGGAAACCATAATAAATGGCATGAACGGAATCCTGGAGAAAGAGTTCAATATGAGAATTAATACAGGGAAAATCAAGGTAATGGGGTGTAGTTTGGGAAACAGTGGAATAACAAAGCGTGTTATATTGGGAAGGGATATTTTGACGGATATTAAGAAATTCTGCTAATTGAGAAGCGTAATAACTAGGGATGGTAGAAGTATAGTTGACATAAAGAGTAGGATAGCACAGGCAAGGAAGGCTTTCGCGAAAAAGAAGAATTTATTTACGGGTAATATAAGTATGAATATTCGGAAATTGTTGCTATAAATGTTCGTATGGAGTATATAGATATATGGGTGCGAAACGTGGACGATAGGTGTTGGGGAAAGGACAAGAATAGAAACCTTTTTAATGTGGTGCTATAGGCGAATGCTGAAAATCAGATGGGTTGATAGAATCACAAACGATGAAGTTCTAAACAGAATAGGGGAAAAGCGAACAATATGGAGGACGTTGACTAATAGAAGGGATAGATTAAAAGGTATTAATGGGTATTAGAGGAAAATGTGTGGATGAGAATAGAAGAGTGAGGTGAAGGATGGAATACGCTAAGCACTTGGGGTAGTGATATTGAAAAGAAAATGAAAAGGCTTGCGCAAGAAAGGTTAGCATCAGACCAGTCTTAGGGCTGAATACCACAACATGTACTGGATTTGTTCTTCGAGGCTGTAATTTATTGGGATTGACGTAAGCTTTCCCATAATCTAAATTAATTTTTTATTATGTTTCAAGTGCGGGTGAGCAGTGGAGCTTCATTGTGACGAACTGTGACGTCACTAGTTGCTCATCAGTCAGTAGTTAAGTGGGCGGGACTTCAAGGACGTCACTACGTGTGCGCCAATCATTAGTTACGAGCCATCCGTTGGGAATAGAACTCCACCAGTTCCGAAAGTAATGTTGTTGTTTTAATGAGTGTATTACAACTTGCCATTAATTATCATTAATTTCCTACATTTTCACGTGCGTGTGCACGAGTGGTTGGAAACTCGTCCTTGGCCGGTGACGTCACGACCAGGTCCCACCAAAGCGCCTTTCCTGTTTCCCGTTTTCAGTCTCATGCTACGGAACAAACTTGAGTCCGTACATTAATTCTGAGGAGACGCTACTGGCAAACTGATAAATAAAAATGAGTTTAAGACCGCTCTTGTTACCAACGCATTATAAATCGCTCGACCCATTTCGTGTTTGTGAGAGAAATAAAAATTGTTTGTTTTGTTTTCGATATGAGTATTTATTAATGCAATGACACGATGTTTCTCGTTATTGATAAGGTTTTACTTGTAGCACCAAATTTTTCCATTGTCGCACGCAAGGAATTTCGTAAGTACTTTACGTTGTTTGGCGGGGGCCACAAGTTGTCGACGAGATCGTGCACCCGAAAGACGATCACAATTAAATTATAGGAATATTAAATTTTACCAATCGTAAAGCGTACCGTAATAATAAAGATTAAAAGGGTTCTGAATAAAATTTAGTTTAGAATTAGAGGCAGTATGATTATTTAAAATGTAGTAAAAAAAGAAAAAAACAGAATGCACTAAATTGAAATTATTAATTTTGATTAAGGTGGTCAATGACTTTTTTTTGCATCTTATAGAGGAGGGGGAGGAGGGGGGAGGGCTGTGACGGTGCAAAGTGTATCGTAACTAATGAATAAATTATTTTGTAAAGTTTTGTCCAGTCGGCGGTCAAGGACGTTTTTCCTATAAACGAACCTTGTTTCCCGCTTTGCGAGAATTGTGACGTAAATATACACAGAGGTAAGGACATGTTAGTTTTGCTCTACACAGCCACGTGAGAGCAAGACCAGAAAAAAAAATCCCGATTTTTAATTAGCCACGATTAATTTTTGAGACAGTCAAAGAAAATTTGAAAATCCGATCAGTTTTATTTTCTTGATTGGGTTTCTTGTGTCCGCGATAATTCACGAATACAAATAATTCCCAAGTTGTCTACTATCTTTTTTGTTAACCTTAAAGTAAAAACATATCGGACGATAATTTTTCTACTTGTAGGGAGAATCCTGTCATCTATTTTGCATCCTGCGAAACCGAATCTGAGCCGGAACAACCAGAGTCGATGGATCACGTTACTCCTATTTACAGTGGCGACTCGTGAGCATTTAAAGTTATCTTGCCACATCACCCCAAGACAAAATTTTAGGAGATAAAAGATATTAATAATACTACAGCATCTACAGGGTTGCTAATACTCCACGAGCCGTAAAATGTTACGCTTGTAATTTACACTCCGTCACGTGTAATAGAAACTAAATATTAAAATTGTAAAAAAATGTATAACCATTAAAATACGAGGTCTTTCCCGGTGAATGGCATGTATAAATTCCTCTCGGGTTTTCAACCGGGTCAAAGAGATTATCAGTGACGTTTCAATGGATTGCTCTGCAAATCAGTCTGAAGATGATGGCAGAGCAAGCCGTTGAAACGTCACTGATAATCTATTTGACCCGGTTGGAAACCGAAGGGGAATTTATAAATGTATAACAATTTTCGCGCAAAATCGTAACATGACAGTATTGCATATTTTAAATAAAGAAAGTTAATTTTAGGAAAAAGTCACGCATTATAAGAATATTTTATGCGGATCGTACGGTAATTTTCTCGGAATTGTGAAAGTCTTCGAAATGCCGCCTGTTAAACGTTTTTTATTTTTAATTAAATTTGGTGGTACCAGATAAACCACAACAAGTGCATCAACAGTAATTTTTTATTGATTCGTCAAAAACCCTTAAAATTGTAACCTGATGAGGCTGCCTACAGCTACTGTAAGCTCTGTGTGTTTGGTAGTTCATATTATTGCTGGATCTTAGACGAGAAGGGGGTTGAAATGATAATACTGCGCATGCGCCTTTGACATTCAAGACAAGATTCCTGAGCTATGAAGAATGTAGCCAAGAGGGAGGCCACTGGAAGGCGAACAGTTTGAAGTCTTCGAAATCGAAGCCGAAATTCACATTCCTAAAATACTATTATTTTAGATTTTCTTAAAATTACAAAACAAATAATTCCTCCAGCCGCCACTGCCTATTTGTGTTATTGACACTCTTCCTGAACTACATCCGGCTCCCACTACTTATGCTTCTCCGTCCTCGATGAACATTGAGTTTTTGCTGCAACAGATAATGGTCTACTCTCACCATTTCCATTTGTTCAGTTTTATCAAGTTTTATTACTCTTAAGCCTTTATTCTCCCTGAAAGAAATTATTCACTACAATAGTATCTTTTATAATCCCATCTAACAATCTTCCAGTATTTCCCCTTTTGCCCTAGAGGAAATGAGTTTATGGGAGTAAGAGAAGATTACCCTAGTGTGACTTCCATACCTGGCATCACTTGAGAAATTAAATAAATTGATACTTGAACGCGGTTTTATCAGAAATTAGGACACTCTATCGCCCAAATAATAAAACAGTTAAGTTTGTTAACAACATGAAAGATGTCATAGGTATATCCCAACAAAATAATGCTGTATATAGAATAAATTAATCGATTTGCCCGTTAAAATATAAAGGGCCCACGGGAATGGGAAAGGGTGGGAGGATGTACCATCACAAGAATACTCAAAAAGCTAATTCGAAATCTAACATGGCGTTAACTATTCAAACATAAGATGGATTTCGATGATATTAAAATAATACAAGTTGAAAGGAATATATTAAAAAATGTAGAAAAAATAAATTAAATCTAAAAAATGACGGGGGTGGGGGCGGTCAGGGGCACGACTTATGCTAATTTAGTCAAGAGAATAAAATTATAAATACGTACTAGTGTAACGCAAAAATAAAATTAAGAAATATGATTAAGGGTTTGAATATAAAATGTTATAAATAAAATTATATTTTGTTAAAAAAAGGTACCTGTATATAAATGTTATTTAGGATTAGAGCTTTCATGATATTGGTAATATTTTATTTCTTTAGTCTAAACTCTTGTGCAATGTAATTACGGTTTAAATGCAAATGGTAATTTTTTAAAAAATGGATGTAAATTTCAATGATTATTTGAAAAAAAATGCGTTTTCTAATGTTGTTTTATGTGAGTGGGATAAAATAAAATCACTTTAGTTAAGACAGCCACATACAGATGCATTTATTGGATTATGTGTATATTTGTTACTTACAATATACATATAATCCAATAAAAATATGGTGGTAACGTGGCTGTAAGTTTATTACACAGATTGAGGATAGCCAATGTCCAAAAGGTTTGGTTTTAATAATGACGACACAATAAATTATTTTGTAAAATATTTGAGGACATTTTAATTGGCTGGAAACTTTGATCATTGGATTATTAATAAAATACTTTCCAATTTATATTAAAAATTGTCTCGCCGGTAGATTTAAATAAATTTCAAACATTTCTCGGACAATAGGAATGCCTCGCACTCTCTCTGGGTACTTTTTATCAAAGTTCTCATATGCCGAGACACCTTCACCTATTTTAGGAGGTATATGTACCGGGGTCAAAGACCTTGGGCATATGGCAAGAGCTGTCCGCTGATCCCATTGGATCAGTCGGCCAACTGCCTCCTGAAACTGGTGGAGACACGGAGAAGGGAATGCTGCGTTCCCACAGCAAACTCGTCTCCCGTCATTCGGAAGGGCGTGAGAATAGTACCCAATGCCCGACCTACCTGATGCAGGTTTTCTAGGGTTTTCCCTGCATCTCTTTAGGTGAAACACCGGGTAGGATCCTTAAACCATAGCCCGGGGGCCCTAGTTAACCCTTGGCTACATTGCTCTACCTTCTGCATCCCCCCTTTTCAATTCCCTTCCTATGCTATTAAAGGGGAGTTGCCTGTTTCAGGATCACCCTCATGTAGCCTGTTAACCAAAAAAAAAATAGCACGAAAGAGACGTGACGAGAGAACAGCAACGCGTTTATCTCGGTCGTGTAATCGGCCGCGCACTTCCTCGCCACGATATGCAGGCAGGCAGCATGACCGGAGAAATTCCATTGAGGGTCAGAGTAACAGAAATCTAAGGCACGAGAGTCAAGAACATGGCCAAATCCCAAAAGAAATCAGAACAGCGCGTGTGAAAGTAGGCTACAAGGAAGGCTGTATCAAGGTCAATGTGAACGTCAACAGACCCGGGATGATACTGGGCGAAACCACGAGAAACATGCGGGGAGCAGAGGAAAACTTAAATTTCATACCGATAGTTAATGCGAATTTATGGAGCCGCAAGACGACAGTTAAAATGTCCTACATGCGATGCATAACCCTAGAAATGTGATCTTATGGTGTGAAATGGAACGCGTTCATACATACAGGAAGGCAGTCAAGCAACCGCAATTTAGAAGGAATTAGAAGAGAAATTAGTAGAAACAACATTTGAGATCCAGAAATTTACTGTTGTTGTGGTATTCAGTCCCAAACCTGCTCTGATGCAACCCTCCATGATAACCTATCCTGCGCAAGCCTTTACATATCTACATAACTACCGAATCCCACATCCTCACCAACCGTCTTTGGCATCCTTCTTCTGTTCACTTCCCTCCAAAGCTAAGACCCTCAAGTTTCAAAACTTGGCCTAGTAATTTAAGTCCTCCATATAGTTCTCTCTCCTCTTATTCTGCTTATAATTTCCTGGTTCGTTACTCTATCTTTCCATCTAATTTATATGTCACATTTCAAAATCTTCTATTCTCTTCCTTTCTGCAACCCCTACCGTCCAGGATTAGCACCCATATAACGTCACACTCCATACATTTTTAGTAATGATTTCCTAATATTCATAGTTATATTAGCCGCTACTTAATTCCTGTTTCTTGTGACAGCCTACCTTCACTATACTTGTTGTTGTGGTATTCAGTCCCAAAACTGGTCTGATGCAACCCTCCATGCTAGCTTATCTTGCGCAAGCCTTTTCAATTCCGCATTACTGCCACATCCAACAATACCCTCGTGTCTTAAAACGTGGCCCTTCTCTTAGTCAACATCCTCCATATTGTTTTCTCTTCCCTATTCGGCCTAGAAGCTCCTCGTTAGTGATTCTATCCACCCATCTCATTCTCCTATAGCACCACATTTAAAAGGTTTCTATTCTTTTCCTTTCTGCAGCTCCTACCGTCCACGTTTAGCACCCATTTTGCGCCACACTCTGTAAGAACATTTTAGTAATATTCATACTTATATTTTTTTTGCGATAGTCTTCCTTGACCACTATACTTGTATCATCCCTATCTATTACGCTTCCCAAGTAGAACAATTCCTTAACTTCCGTCAAAATAACGCTCCCCTTTTTCCCATACTACACTCCATTACCATTAAGACTAGTCTACTGCAACCCTCCATGCAACATATCTTGCGCAAGCATTTTCATTTCCTCATAACTAGCACAACCCACATCTCCCTGATCTGCTTAGCGTATTCTATCCTTGGCCTCCCACTTTTGTTCTTTCCCCACACAATGCTAAATTTACAAGACCCTCGTGTCTTAAAACGTGTTCTATTAATCTATCCCTTCTTTTGGTCAACGTCCTCCATATTGTTCGCTCTTCCCCTATTCTGTTAAGAACCTCCTCGTTAGTAATTCTATGCACCCGTCTCATTCTACTAAAGCACCACATTTTTAAAGGCTTCTATTCTTTTCTTTCTGCAACTCCTATCGTCCACGTTTCGTACCCATATAACACCACAGTCCATACGAACATTCTTTACGTCTACTATATTTCTATCATCCCTGGGATATTACGCTTCCCAAGCAGCAGAATTCCTTAACTTCCTTCAAAATATCCCTTCCTAATGTTATTGGTATTCCACTGTTTCCCATACTACACTCTATTAACTAGGTTTTCTCAATATTAACGATCATATTGAACTCTTTCTCCAGGGCTAAGTTCATGCCATTTATTATGGTTTACAAGTCTCCTTCTGATTCCCCTAATACTACAATATCATCGACAAAGCGTAGTGATTTTATTTCTTCTGCTTGCGCTTCCTATATTCATTTTCAACTTTTTTCATAACGGCATGGGCGACGTAGTGCATCCTTGTCTTACTCCTTTCTTGATTTCCTCCCTCATGTAGCCTGTTAACTAAAAAAAAGCATCTGAAGTCTATCAGCAAAAAGTTCCACTACGTAATGAGTGATTACGTAGATAAATTAGTATGAGACTGCAATGTTTTTTCTAAACTATTTTTGCTATTCCATCGTAACCGGAAGAGTATTTATTTGTTAACGTTTTTATAATTATTTTAATTTCAAATTCAGTTGTCGTTGTGAAACAAAGATCCGTAACATAGTGAGGTAAAGTTCTTCCAAATAAGTGCTGTGATTTATCCCACTAACTGTTGTGAATCTGATAAAAAGCAGCTATTGAATTGATTAGTTTTTGTCACAAGCTCTGCTTCCTTCTTAGGTTGAACATAAATGTTTTTTTTGTTTTTACTTTTAATTATCTTCTAGACTGTTTTAATTTTTTGTTACATGAATTGTCGATAATTTCGGTTAAAAAAATGTAGTAGGGAAAGTATTAACGATATTACTAACTCTTATAACTGAAAGGGGACAGGAACCTAAGGAGGATATTAAAAGTAACCGTTGCAACGGAATTTTAACAAACTGAATTACAAAATTTCAGATCAGACAAAAGGAGAAGAATAAATATTGCTATTCAAAGCTTATACGGGGCAAAAACCATGGATTGGAATTAGCTACAAAATGCAAAAGCCCAGTTATATAGGTAGATGGGAGGATCACCAATTCAAAGTGAAATATAGAAAACAAAAAACAGATGTTGGCAAATTCTCATTCCTAAATAGGACTATCAACGACTGGAATAATTTACCTGTGGCAGGGGTGTTTGGAGGAAATCCTCTTCAAGAAAATAAATTTAGGTCAAATCTGAAAAAAACGTGTGAAGTGAAGTGGATATTTTTTAATATAAATGTGTTTCCGAATATAAAAAACTAAAGTGAAGTGAAGTGTTTCTCTTTTCTCTTTCAGGGCATCCACAGAACATGTTTATCTTTCTTTAGTTTATAATTATGTATATTTAATTATGTATCTGCCACCGGGCTTGCGCCCAATTGTAGATTATTAGCAAATACAATACAAATTATACGACACGGTTGAGTTTTGCTCAAGTTAGATCACGATAAAAGCGAACGGAAGTAAAAGGAGAACTTGAGGCACGTTACGGGGGAAAAAAATGATGAAATGTAGTTATGAAAAGGACGAAATAATCTTCAGGATATTGGCTTTCTGTCTTGTAATGACTGATTCTGTGCTTGGCCTTTTACGTAAGAGAGAGGGAGACTTACCCTGCATTCTGCGAGGAGCCTGACCTCTCCTGCACATTCCTGGATTCCGCTCCAGATTCCTAAAACACGAAGCATAAAATAGAAACTGCACCAATCATCAGCGGACAGTGACTGAAAGACAAATGAGGAAGATTCCGCACCATTGCTTTGATTAGAAATAGAAGACGATTCGTTTGATTCGCCAAGTACTCTGGAGTCGCCAAGATCCCGACGCTTTGTGCACTCTCGGAACCTCTCAGGAAGGTTTCCGTTTCCGACGAGATAAGCTCAGCCAAGATGGAGGAAAATCCGTCAGTTTCATCGCAAAAAAAAATAGCCTTTCAATGAAGTCAACACACCTGACCTCAACTACGGTAAAAATGGAAAGAGGAATCTATGCAGTTGGAGACTTGAATTGTGGGTATTTTACTGAGGGAACCGTATTTTCCCTATTGTCTTTCATCTTGTGTTCGGTACGGAAGAAAGGCTAAAAAATTCTTCTTATAACCATTTTTATTGCAAGGCCAACGTCAGATACGCTCTTATCTCACCAGAGGAGTTTACAAAAACCCCCGTTGCCGACTGACAGTTGCGTCTGAATCAGATGGAAGGAACACGAGAGGTGTATTCGATTACGCCATTTTACCTCGTCTCTTAATAAATTAACCCGAATCCCCTATATTTATTACAATTGGTTCCGAACGTGGGGTACATTGTATTTAATAAATTACTTTCCTATAATTGTTACAATTGGCTTCCATCATCGTGGAGCATGTTCTATTCAATAATTAATTAATAAATCTCACGAACCATAAAATTGACTTACAAGACGCAGCCATACTGGTTTAGGGAAAAATCGTTCTGGACCCGAAAAATACGTGAAAGCATGGAAATATTCAAGTGGCTGGTCAACTTCAGCTACACGCACGCCTGAGGAAAACTTCTGGGTGGGATCATGGATCAGTTAATTGGAAAATTTGTAAATAAAACACCCCCCTGTGACGACACAAGTGATCTTCTCCTACTGTATTTGTTATTGTAGGCTGAAATGAAGGAAAACCCTGTGCTAAGCGGCGGAAACACATTATATATTTACAACATGGACGGGCTACATCAGGAGCAAATAAATTAATTAACTTGTATTAGGTTTTTTTTGTGGTGATCAGGAGAGATTGTGATAATACTCACAGCCTTTGTAATTAGCTCAGTGCGTTGAGGATAATTGACGGCAGGTTTCATGTCAGATGGAGACTTTCTGCCAAAGGAGGTCTGTAAAGGATGAAATCTATTAGTCGATTCTTTGTCGCTTATATATATATTGGAACCGGACCAGGAGAGTTTCGATACTAAATTATATATTAAATACGCGAGTTGAAATTTTAAGCAAAGTACATCTGTTTGCTGGCTTTTACTGCGTGTAGGGTTGACTCGCATTCCACGGGACAAAAGTTCTACCCTTCCCTTTGCATTCCAATGGAAAGGGAAACGCCCGTCATTAACTTAGGATGCTACCGGACGTTGGAAATCGCCGTGCATAATTAGTAAAACTGCTTCTGGCGAAAACGGAAGTACCGTTGAGAATTTGGAATGTCACGGAATGATGAGCAACGTGTGAAATATTTAATCCCACCAGTGAAAATTTCCTATTGGCTGCAATTGTCCAACAGCAAGCCAATAGAAGCATAAGAGGACAACAGCTAATTGGTCAGAAGTTGATGTAGAGAAGAGTGGCAGATAGACGATATGGAGAGATGGGGAGAAGTTGTCGGCAGATAGATGATGGTGACAGATGATTTTGGGAGAGGGGAGAGATGTTGTTGAGAGACTGGTGAACAGATGATGTCGAGAGACGGAGAGAAGTTGTTGAGAGACTGGGGACAAAATTTATTGGGAGACGGGAGAGAGAAGTGCTGACCCAAAACTTAACTGGTAGGCATCGGGAGAAGAAAATGGGAACCTCCGCCAGATTGGTCAACAAAACCCAGCCCCGACGGTCAAGGATTTGATGAAGCCACCAGGCACCATCATACATCGACGCAGCCTTGGAGGCAGATGCACGAATATGATCCGCTGGTATCGTAGATTTTTGTTATAAATTCACAGGCATATTGCCATTAGAGAACCAAATAAGCTTCTCAATTCACATCACTGAAAAACCCTCAGTAAAAGAAACCTCGTTGTTGTGGTATTCAGTCCTAAGACTCGTCTGATGCAACCCTCCATGCTAACCTATCTTGAGCAAGCCTTTTCATTTCTTTATAAATAGCAAAATCCGTTTCATCCATAATCTGCTTAGCGTATACCATCCTAGTCCTCCCTCTTCTGTACTTACCCCACACACTTGCCTCTAATGCTAATTTTATAAGACCTTCGTGTCTTAGTCAACGTACTCCATATTGTTCGCTTTTCCCCTATTCTTTTTAGAATTACCCCATTAGTCACTCTATACATCCATCTGATTTTCAGCATTCGCCTATAGCACATCATTTAAAAGGTTTCTATTCTTTTCCTTTCCGCAGCTCCTATAGTCCACGTTTCGCACCCAAATAAAGCCATATTTTTAGCAACGATTTTCTAATATTCACACTTATATTACCCGTACATAAATCCCTCTTTTTCGCGAAAGTCTTCCTTGCCTGTGCTATCCTACTCTTTCTGTCTACTATACTTCTACCATCCCTAGTTATTACGCTTTCCAAGTAGCAGAATATTTAACTTCCGTCAAAATATCCCTTCCTAATGTAACACCCTTTGTTATTCCACTGCTTCCCATACTATTTTTGATTATATTGAACTCTTCCTCCAGGACCGCGTTCATGCCATTTATTATGGTTTACAAGTCTTCTTCTGACTCCCCTAATACTACAATATCGTCGGCAAAGCGTAAGGTTTTTATTTCTTCTCCTTGCAGTATGATTAATTTTCCATATTCAATTTTATTTTTCTTCATCGCCTGTTCTATATATACGTTAAACAGCATGGGCGACAGACTGCATCCTTGTCTTACTCCTTTCTTGATTACGGCTTTCTTTACTTGGTCTTCTATTCTAATTACTGCTGCCTGTCTTCTGTAGAGCCTCCTTTCTCGATATTTTATTCCAGTTGTCTTAAAAATCCTTAATAGTGTGTTCCATTTGACATTATTAAACGCTTATTCTAAATTTACAAATGTCATGAACGTAGGCCGGTTTTTTCGTATCCTATCTTCCAAAATTAATCGATATTGTTTCTAAAACCAAACTGATCTTCTCCTAATTTGACATTCCATTCTCCTGTATACTATTTTCGTTAATATTTTGCACGCATGAGATATTAAATTATTTGTTCTGTGCTGTTCGCATCTATCAGCCCCAGCCTTCTCATGACAATGAGTTGTTTTTTAATAATCTTTTTAATATTTTTGTAAACACCATTTATAATTTTGATAAAATATTTTTTGTATTAAACTCAGAATTTTAAACTTAAAGTTTTTTTCTTTTCAATAATAAATTCCTATCTATAATAATTTATTACAATTAATAATAAACTTTAATTCACCCCACCCAATAAAAATATATTGCAATACGCGGATGTTGCAGGCCAGGGGCGTGAAACGCAACGGTAGTCGCTCGTCGTCCTTATCAATAATTGTGAAAGTCTTTCAGTGATAAAAGCTCACGGCAAACTCAGCAAGTCCTGCAAGGTCGCCATTAGCTGTCTCATTCCATTAATCACTTAACACGTTCGTCTGCTCCTTCTTCAACTTAAATAGATGTTTCGGTTAGAATTTTGAAAGTAATTTAATTGGATGAATGTACAACATACAAATATTATTATATTTTCCTTAATTTATATTTAGGATAAAACATTATATTATTACTTATTATTCGGTAAAGCATTCTAAACATATTTTGGTTGATTTGGAAATGTGGAACAATAGGTCGTAGTTTATATATTATTTATTTCTATAGAGCCATGTACTATTATCGCTGCAGTGTTGGCAACGCCTCCTCGTAAGTGTGAGGTGCGATGTCACAATTTCCTGTTTTTCAACTTCACTTCCTTAATAATTCGATGCCAATCATTTAACCAGTTTCCATTATTCAGAACTCAATACTGGTATTTATTGTTGGTCTACAATTTTGCTTTAGCCCGGTGGCAGACAAATAATAAAGTTACCTATACATAATATTCCTAAACTAAAAATAATTATAGTCCTTTAAAATGTCTGTAACCCTGAAAGAAAAAAAAGAAGAGAAACACTACGAGAATTATATTAACTTGACACTTCACTTTCACTTTGACTTTGTGTGGTTTTAATAATTTTGAAAATTATATGTATATAGGAATGTTAATTTTATTAATTTTAACTATTTTAGGGGGTTACTTATTATCTTGATTAATATTTCCTGTTCCTAGTTGTATTTATTTAACTTTAATTTTAAAATTACCTACCGTACAGCTGTAATTTAAGGTTTTTATGTAGGTTATTTCGTAAATTTTGTTGTTTTCTTTCAATTTAGGTCATCTAAGTTATATTAGAATTTATATAGGTTGTATGTGAAATATTCCTATTCTTAGAACTAATTTTTTTCTTATTCATTATTGATTTGAGGTTACTCTAATTTGAATATATTGGATTATGGGTGATTAGAATATTATGGATCTCAAGGAATTTATAATTTTATATCGTGTTTCATTAGCCACTATCTTTATTTGTTTGATTATAATTTTAAGACTTATATAATTATATTTATGTCTTCCCTTTTAATTATTCTGATTATTATAGTTATTATATATTTAATTAATTCATAAACATTGATCTGAAGATAAAAAGGAAAATTAACCCCATCATTATTATAATTAAATTAAATTAACCCCACCCAAAGTTATCATTATTTATTTATTTATTTCTGATAGCCATACGAATAGAATAAGTTATAAAACATAATGGTCTAGAATGTAAAAATATGGGGTTTAGGAAGCGACATATCTGGTCCAAAGCGTTAATCGGTCAGTACCGAGACGCGAGATATCTCGTCCATGTTAAGATAACCCTGACATGTGACTGGAGAGGGGGAAGGAGGAAAACTTCATGTTTACTATTTCCGTTTTCTGCGAAGTCAGTCCATAAATATTGCTGATTTATCTCCGTTACGAGGTCAGTGATGTTTCTCAGTGTATCAGGAGCACTGATTACGTCATCCTACAATCATCACCAAATGTGTCAGAAAAAAATTAATTCTTCGTTCTTTTGAATTTTTTTTGTTTATCATGCTCCATTGCTTAGTTCAATATAGCGATTACATTTTAATTTTATTTTACTACCTTGCTGTTCGTTTCGCTCTTTTCGGGTATATCAGTCTAATTAAAGTGTTGTAGATAACCCATTGTTCTCGGTGCTTAATTCCAATCTCCTTCTGCGGGACTCCCCTCACTACAACGGGAATGCCTTCGTACTCTACCTGGATATTTTTCAAAGTTCTCACATCTATTTTAGGATGTGTATGTACCGGGGTCGAAGACCTTGAGCATACGGTAAGAGTTGTCCGATGATCTCATTGGATCAGTCAGCCAACTGCCACCTAAAACTGGTGAAGAAACGGAGAAGGGAATGCTGCGTCCTCACAGCAAACTCGTTTTCCATCAATTATAAGGGCGTAAGCGTGACCTACCTGATTCAGGTTTTCTACGGTTTTCTCTGTATTTATTTAAGGTAGAAACCAGGATAGGATTCTTAAACTACAGTCCGGGGACCCTAGTTAACCCTTGGCTACCTTGCGCCGCCTTCCACAACCCCCTTTTCAATTCCATTCCAATGCAGCAGGATCACCCTTATGTAGCATGTTAACCCAAAAAATCCACCAACGATTAAGAAAGTCTCGCTTATTACTCATTCAACAAATACCTATCGGGTAACGAAAGTTATCGTTTTGCGTATCGATATTAATTTAAAGCAACAACTGTAGAATTAAATAAATGTACTGTACTGCATGATATATTTTGTTAGCATATTCGCAAATCTTCCTTTTATAGTGATAAATGTTTTCTCGTATCCCATATACTTACCTTGGTGTAACGTCATCTTCTTCTTTCTTCATAATTGATTCAAGAAAATATTTTTCGTGACTATGGATAAAATTTAATTTATCTCACGGATTGAATCAACAGTCATGTATAAATAGACTTTTTTATTTTCACAATAATATCGTTACATTTGATTTGTTTAAGCTAATAATAATTTTAAAGAGCATTTTAAAAAGAGTGTTGTAAAGAAAAATAATGATTTAAATAGGATATTATAATAAAAATTTTCCTCCTTTCTTCCGACTCTTGCAGAGAATTAAATTTGTCATGCATGTTACCCACTGTTTTAACACACATGACATTTTAACTTTGACATGGGATGGAAGATAAAAACAAAATATTCAATTTCTCAAATCTATTAAAGAGTAACCTAAATGTGGTCTCAAGTAAATGACTTACAAAAAACAACTAGTTTTGTTTAATCACAAAATTAGATATTTGTTGTAAGTCATTTATTGAGACAACATTTAGGCTATATTTTGTAACATGTAAGTTACAGCCTCAGGTAAGTGCGGCATAGGCGGCTTTACAGAAGCCCCGACAGAATCTCTCGCTGAAATTCGAGAACAGTTCGAGAAACGAGCGCAACGATTTTACTGTCTTACAAGATATCACGTGTCGTGTTACCAAAATGGCGTAAGCCAAGAGTGCAGGTAATAGTTATTTGGCGGCGAAATGTGGTAGGAGGAGGACGTGACTTTGGTTGTTCGCGTAGTGTCGCGACAACTTACTAAATAATCGTCTAACGAAGAAACCATAAAAAAATACGTTGTGTTCAACCGAATTAAAAGCGGGATTAGTAGGAGTGAATTTATTTATATTTTTTTGACGTATTTGTGCATCAAGGAGTGATTGGCTTTATAATTGGTGTAATGACCACGCTCTGTATTAAATAATTTTCCTCAAGGCTCTCAACTAATTAAATTGCTTTTTAATTGTTTAAATTATTTTCTTTGATAATAATACCTGGCCATTGAGGAAAACGACGTAACGAGATTATTTGCCTCTGCACAAGTTTCACCTGAAATGATAATTGTTTCGTTGTATACTTCTCGCCCTCATCAAAAACAACTTTTCTCATCTTATCCTCTCCATCACTGAACTTTCTGCCTGGTGTGATGAGCATCACGATAGCGGGGTGAATCAATGTTCTGCCCATTATGAGTCATAGTATTCATTGAGAATCAAATCCGTACCACTTTATATATCTAAAACGTTTTTATCAACAATTATACATAACCTCTACAGAAGACAGGCAGCAGTAATTAGAATAGAAGAACAAGAAAAGAAAGCCGAAATCAAGAAAGAAGTAAGACAAGGATGCAGTCTGTCGCCCATGCTGTTTAACTTATATATAGAACAGGCGATGAAGAAGGTTAAAACGGAATATGGAAAAGGAATCGTACTGCAAGGAGAAGAAATAAAACCCTTACGCTTTTCCGATGATATTGTAGTATTAGGGGAGTTAAAAGAAGACTTGGAAACTCTAATAAATGACATGAACGGAGTCCTCGAGAAAAAGTTTAATATGAGGATTAATAGACGTAAAACCTAGGTAATGGAGTGTAGTTTGGGAAACACTGGAATAACAAAGGCAGTCAGATTTAGAAGCGATATTTTGACGGAAGTTAAAGAATTCTGCTACTTGGGAAGCGTAATAACTAGGGATGGTAGAAGTATAGTAGACAGAAAGAGTAGGATAGCACAGGCAAGGAAGGCTTTCGCGAAAAACAGGAATTTACTAGTGGGTAATATAAGTGTGAATATTAGGAAATAGTGGCTAAAAATGTTGGTATGAAGCATTATTATATGGGTGCGAAACGTGGACGGTAGGAGTTGGGGAAAGGAAAAGAATAGATGCCTTGAAATGTGGTGGCATATGCTAATGCTGAAAATCAGATGGGTGGATAGAGTAAGTAACGAGTAAGTTCTAAACAGAGTAGGGGAAAAGCGAAAAATATAGATGACGTTGACCACGTTTTAAGAAATAATGGTCTTTTAAAATTAGAATTATAGGGAAATGTGTGGGGGTAAGAACCGACGAGGAAGGATAGAATACGCTAAGCAGATTAGGAAGGATGTGGGTTGTGCTAGTTATGAGGAAATAAAAAGGCTTGCGAAATATAGGTTAGCATGGAGATTTTAAGGTGTAAGAAAATGGTCTTCAAATGATCACCAACAACTGTAGCCGAGAATGATTCCGAAACGGAATTCCTAAGATAATAAAAATAAACTATTTCCAACTATAACTCATATATACCTTATAAGCTATGAATTTTTTTCCCCAATTGCTGATTAAAACAAGGTTTCGCCCCTAAAGGGGACGCGGATTTGTTCCTCATTGAATGTTATGATTCATGACGGACGGAACATTGACGCGACGAACTGTCGAGACGTTCAGTAAACCAGGCAGTGGGGTTTTCGTGCAGTAATAGGAATATACGCAAGGAGCAGAAGTTGTGTAGTTTTTGACGAGGGAGAGTAGAATTAAATGAGCAAAGAGGCCATTCCAGGTAAGAGTAGGCAGAGAAATCAATAGATTAATGAGATCCGAGATTCAGTGCTAACGGAAGGTTTAAGATGAAAGGCCAGCAGTGTCAATAATATCGTATTCTTATGTTGACGTCATTAATATACACAACTTCACTATCAGATATTATATTGACTTTCCGCCTTGGTCGCTCTTTTCACTATTTCCATTGCTTTTGTACAAGAGAATGGGCTACATCTGTTTCTTATTCTCACGCATTTGACACAAAACTTCCTAAAATAATGTAAATTATTAATTTGTCTTGTTACCAGTCACCATTTGTGATCCGTTGGGAGAGCCGACACTGCAGGATGTATCTAAACAAGAGAATTTTGACGACGAGAGAACCGAGAGTGAATTGAGCGGAAGACTTGCAGCCAGAAGGCGCGTGCTTCCCTGTTGCAGCCGTAGAGGACAAAGACCAAGAGCCCCTGGAGCGATCCCACAACCTGACAATAGCCCAGCAAGTGCTCCAGGCCCTGGATCTGCAAGAAGATGAGTCTCAAAATAATCGCCGTCCCTGAGAGGACAAACGTCTTAATGGCAAATTTGAAGAGTTTAGCAAAGGCAGTTCCTTTCCTTCCGCCTAGATTAATTTCACAGTCCTTACTCTTGAGTGCGTAATAAAAGCTGCAGATTCTGAAGAACATGTAGACGTTGCAGAAGAGCGCGTAGAAGTTGCAAAACAGAAGAAACAACTGGCCGATCTGAACGTGACTGTCGATGGCCTCGTCTATCGCGAAGAAAGCCGCGGATAAGACCGCCGGCAAGACCCAACCTAACAGCGAGGAACAGACAAGCACCATACGGGCTTCATTAGGGCTGAGAGTCTCTGGACGACGCAAATCCCTGATGGACACCTTGAGGAAATAGAGGTAACAAGTGAGCCACAAGGTGGAGGCGAGGTCAGTGGCGACGTCGAGGTGCACGGCCAGCGCCATGTCTGCAAGGGTTGCCTGCACCACTATGAGCCTCAACAGCGTCGTTATCAGGTAGCCTAACAGCAGCTTCCCAGAAAGGTTGCGGAGCTGCGGACAGACAAGGTACGTGATCACCGTCAGGATTCGCACCACGACGTCGCCATAAGTCAGAAACAGCACCAGAGGCGAGTATCCGGTCACGTAGTAACGCAAAGGAGATTCGTCATCGCCGTCACTCTCACAAAGAACGTTCTGCATGAAGGCCAGAAGGCCGCAGAGCTCAGTTTTGTTGTACGAATTTACTAGCCGACTTTCGGAACAATTGTTGGTCGCGTTGACGAGGCCATTGAAATAACACTCGTCGGATAATATCAAATTAAAGTTTGTCCTTGCCTCAGAGTCTTGGCAGTCTTTACTGAAGCGAACTTGGATGAGATTCATGAACTGGCAGACAGGAACTGGTGTCTTGAAGGTGTAGTCCAGGTAAGTGACGGCAGGCCTGTACACCACCTGCCTCTGGAAGTCCCTAAGTAAAACGGATAAGCAATAAAGTCCAGGATCGACACCTTGCGGTGCGTTGACGCCGCAGTTGAAGCCGTTGTATGCGAGACAAAGACACTGTGAGTGGAAGTAGGCAGAAGAAACGGTCGACCAAGTTATTTGGCTGGAGTTGATCCGATCGGCGTTAACACAAGTCAAAAGTTCTAAATTTGTTTTACACAGATTATAAGTGTAACAATTGTCGTATACGTCTCTGTAAGGCGAGCAAACAAGGTCAACTTCATCTTTGTAGAACTTCAAAATTCTCCGAGCCAACTGGTTTTGGGACTGGATAGAGGAGTCGGAAGAAACGACAAGTTCTTTTTCCATTAAGACAGAGCATAAACTGTAGGGTGCAGTAACCGAATTCACGATATGAAACACAAGCTGCTGGATGACCATTAGAGGCGTTGGACCATATAAGGTTTCTTCTATATTACTGACTTCTCTAATCACGCAGCTGTTGAGCAGGTTGGTTATACTTTGTTCATAGGCCGTGGTGCATTGGGCATAAACCTCCTGGCAGAGGGTCAGTCGCTGTTGGTTGCAGTCACGGGAGAACCTCTGCAGACCCGCTTCCACGTTCAACTTGGTTAATATCACGTGTTGCAACCTAATACTCGAACATGTCAGATTCTGCAACATCCATCATGATTTCAAGAAAGAGAAATAGGAACATGGTTATTAAATTATTGATATGAAGCTAAGCAGTGCAGTGCAGTGACGAAGCTATTGGTGTTGCAATCATATTCATGTTTCCCAGACTGCAGGAAATAAATAATGCAGGAATAAAAACTGACGTGATATATAGCAAATAGGACAAGTGCCTAATGGACGTACCAACTTGATGAAAACGTTTTATGCCGTAATGTGAAATAAGGAGGATCAAGTTTCTTAGCTACCGAAATAACATAAATACTTCATAAATCCTTACGAAAGAAAAGTAAATATCAAGGTAGGGAATTTTGCATGAAAAAATTCCGTACGGTTAAGCTTTTTTAGTCATACTTGCATATAATTTGTAATATACACAAGGAAAATAAATATAGATTATTATCTCAATACACAAAATTTCAAATGTCTCTCTTTACTTTAACTGCTAATAGTTTCAATAATATATAAGGATTTCAAAAATGTTATCAATGTTCAAAAATTGATAAAGTTCGGTAAAATAATTATTTCAGCCAAATATTAGTTAGCAGAAGATAATTTCAAAATAAAAGTCCCTTTTATACCAAGGCGTGTTCCACCGGGATTAATGTTTTAAAAATTTTGTCTATTAGCATTTGACCTGTGTTACCGGCATTTGTAGATTTAGAAAAAGGGTTTAACAATGTGAATTGGAACACACTGTTAAGGATTTTGAAGAGCACTGGAATAAAATATCGAGAAAGGAGGCTTATTACATAACCTCTATACTTGACAGGTAGCAGTAATTAGAATTGAAGGTCAAGAAAAGAAAGCCGTAAGACAAGGATGCAGTCCGTCGCCCAATACTGTTTAACTTATATATAGAACAGGCGATGAAGAAAGTTAAAACAGAATATGCAAAAGGAATCATACTGAAAGGTGAAGAAATAAAATCCTTACACTTTGCCGACGATATTGTAGTATTAGGGGAATCAGAAGAAGATTTGGAAACTATAATAAATGGATGAACGTAATCTTGGAGAAATTGTTCAATATGAGGATTAATAGATGGAGAGAAGTATGAGAAATAGTGGAATAACAAAGGGTGTTAGATTGGGAAAGGATATTTTGACGGAAGTTAAGGAATTCTGCTACTTGGGAAGCATAATGACTAGGGATGGTAGATGTATAGTAGTCATAAAGAGTAGGATAGCACAGGCAAGGAAAGCTTTAGCAAAATAGAGGGATTTATTTACGGGTAATATAAATGTGAATGTTAGGAAATCGTTGCTAAAAATGTCCGTATGGAGCGTGGCGTTATATGGGTGCGAAACGTGGACGATTGGAGTTGTGGAAAGGAAAAGAATAGAAGACTTTGAAATTTGGTGCTATAAGTGAAAGCTGAAAATCAGATGGCTGGATAGAGTAACTAACGAGGAAATTCTAAACAGAATAGGGGAAAAGCATACAATATGGAGGACGTTGACCAAGAGAAGGGATAGATTAATAGGCCACGTTTTAAGGCATGAGGGTCTTGTAAAATTCACATTAGAGGGAAGTTTGTGGGGTAAGAACAAAAGAGGGAGGCCAAGGATAGAATTCGCTAAGCAGAATACAAAGGATGTGGGGTGCGCTAGTTATAAGGAAAAGGAAAGGTTTGCGCAAGGTAGGTTAGCAGTAGACTAGTCTTAGGAATGAATACCACTACAACAACATATCGTCTGTGTAATGAAGAAAATATGACAAATTAATCAGCAATACTGCACATTCTTTTGCACATTTCCAAAAATAAGAAGAGAGAAAATAAATGACAAATATACATATACTCACCCTTGGGTAAACTTTGAGGTCCACAGTCGGCGATTCCAAATATTCAGCGCAGTGATGATTTAGGTCTTGGTAAATGGATTGCATAGGGATGCTGCCCAGATTAAAAGAGATTTCATCCAATATGGTCAATGTCATAGTTTCTATGTATTCAAGAATCTGGGAAAGAACAGAAAAACGGGGAAAAACAGACATTACTGTGAATTATGCAACGATTATTGTTTAAATTATTAAAATAATGATTGAACCACGGAAGGTGTGGAGCGCTACTGTAGCCAGGTGACGAAGATGATTGAGTGAGAGAGAGTGAGGAAGAGGGAGGGGGGGAGAACATATGCATTGTGTACCCAATAAACGTAAAGGAAATATATTCTTCCTGTTCTGTCAAAAAACACAAAAAATAATAACGAATTAAGATTTAAATAATGAAAAGCAATATGCTTTATGGAGGTCTATATATTTATAATCATTAATTGTTGACGAATACAAGTGAGGCATTCATTTGACTCCAAATTCGGAATTTTTCACGCCCCGGTAGTCCCAGGCCCTCTATTGGCTGTAGAGCCATAGAAGAAGAAGAATCCGTATAACTAGGTGAAAGCTCCTGTTTTAACATTATAATTGACATATTGTAAATCGTTTTGCAATAAACTTGTATGGACTAACAAAAAACTGGTTGTTATTTTAATAATACATCCTAGGTTGGTGTAATGCTTAATATCGCCATCTCTATTCTTATGATTTCTTTTACTATTATCAACTTTGTAATATTTATACAATCCAACATTTTGTTTATTAGCAACACAAGAATAGTATTTCTACAACCGCCAGACACATAGATTGCTGCTTTCTGTAACTTTACCAACTGTAATGTTATTATCGCCATCATTGGGTTGGTGGTTCGGGGAGGGGGGGGAAATGTTCCTATTCCAAGTCGTTTAAATGTATGCCTTATATTTACTTTTAACTACATGAATATAGCCAATCTAATTCTGTCTAGATTATTAACCACGTTCTCCTTATAACACAACACACGATTTGACTGTTAATTCAAAATAATATTAGTGGTAAAAGTTTGTGTGTGCCAGCAGGTGGTAAACTTTTCCTACCCATGCTGTAGAGTTAAATCCAAGAAGTTGTTCAATTTCGTAAGTAAAAGTCAATTTGGGAAGTGTGGTGCGGGTTCTATTAATTTGTAGGCGGGGAGAATGATTTTAGGTTGTTTTTAATTTATACGGGATAAAAACAAATTATATTTAAATTTTAACAAAAGCAGATTTATTAAATTAGATATTTAAGGGGGATCCTCGCTCACTACGTCGGGAGCATGAGTGAATCTTTAACTAAGGGGATATAAATCGAATATGGGGGGAAAAGCGAACACTATATATAAACGACCAGAGGCAGGAAACAATAAGGTGGGTGAGTACATCACCACGGTGTTGTGACGATCTCCGACGTCCTTGCTGGCAGGTTACTCAGCTGATGCCTGCTTGGCGTCGTCTTCCAAGCGTCGGAGGTATGCTGGCTTCAAAGATGGACGGATGATTGGATCAGATTTTACGTCCAGTGAAACTGACGTAACTATTTAAATTTTTCAATGTTGTCTTCTGGTTGCATCCAAAAAAAAATGTTTCTGTAACTGCTGTGTTAAATTAAAATTTCGATAAACTGCTCTCTAAACTGCTGTCCTCTAAAACTGCTCTTGTAATCTGACCCCTGGTCTCCTAATGCGCCCTGGTTTTCTTCTTCTGGCCCCGCCCCAATTCTCTCCTGGTTGGCGTGGTTCACTTCCTACTTCCTCCATATGGAGGGTAGGATTCTGGAGATTCTTATTTTCGGCAAGTGTCCTTCATAATCTTGGGCACTGCATAACAAATTGTTGTTATGAAGTCACTTGCCTCTATTGTTCCGGCTTTCGGGGAATCGGGGTACAGAGCAGGTCCAGGCGTCAGGTCAATTTTTCCCGCGGCTGACCAGATGTATTTCTGGTAAATAACATCTGTTGTCCATGTCTTCCGCAGGCGAGACTTGATGCTATCTCGTCCAATAATATTTACCGAACCTTAATGTTTCCGTTTTCTGGTCGAGAAGATGACTGTAATTCGTCATTTAATTAACCTATCGCGCTCATTCATGCTCCCGACTTCGTCCTGCTTAGACCTAAATACTTATGTACAAGAAATAAAAATAATACAATTTAATTAAAATTTATGTGGTACAGGCAATCACGTACCACAGAAGTATACAATTAAATTTCTCTATTGGGATTTCAATATCATTTTCAAAAATGATTACCAAGAAATCATCTACGTACTTCGCCAGACAAAAAAGTTTTATCATTGTCTCAATAAAAAATCTTATCTGAGACGTAATTTATTAAGGGACACGGGGACTGAATTTTCGGCCAAAATCTTAAAAGAATCGATTTACTAATTTTTTCTTATTAATATGCCTATAACTTCTGTTAACTGAAACCAGGAGCTGCAAAACAAAAGATGGAATCTGAAACATATTCTAAAAGACAATTTTAATTAATGTGTTTCGTTTTAATTTTGTAAGTTATTACTGTTTTTCAGAAACACGTGTTCTCTCAGCTTCATGATTTCAGGTACCAAAAAACTTCTATGCGTCACAAATAGTCTTCAATATTTATTTTTACAAAATCGAGATGCTAATACCTTCAGATACTAGTATTAGTTTTTTAATGTTTCAAGAGGTTTAGGTGAAAAAAAATTTAAGTGCTAATTTTTAATTAATTTAATTAGTAAAAAAATATTTTCTCTCTCAGTTTTATTCAATTTCAAAAATAATACTGTCAATTGATGATAACGGTCATAAATACATATACATGTAAAAACGCTTAAATATATTCAACTACGAAAAGCAAGAAACATTTTCCAAACTGCCAAATTTGGAAAATAATTTTCTAAATATCTCAACGTTTAGAAATTTTTTTATACATTGCTACACGTGTGTGTTGGTAAGACACAGTTAAAATTTTTTGCGCAGTAACAATTCATTTACAGGAATTTCACATTTCAGTCCCCGTGTCCCTTAATATCCCTGCAAGATTAACTAACACTCATACTTAAGGTACACGAAGTCTGTTATTAGTTCAAACAGTCTAGAAATAAGTGCTTTCTTTTAATAAGGGTGAAAGACATTACCTCCATACAGTGTTTGTTAATAATACCAACAACAAACTTAACCGGGACATTGGTAAATAATGACTGACAGCGAATATTAATGAATTACGCCTTAATATTCTGCGGTGCTACTTTCGTTTACACCGACAATATATTAACAATAATTAGGAATTTATAAAAGAAATAATAGTTTACTATGATAAAGTAATTTAATTATGATAATAAGATCGAAAATGTGGTAATAAGTTATAAAATTATTTACAAAAGAATAATATAACTCAAACTATAATTTTCAGTATAATTAAATTTTAGAATAAATTGTATTATGAATTAGGCTATGTCGGTAAAGCAAAAATAATTTATGCAGCTCCTAATCGGCTGCTCTCGGGAACGCGGGTAAAAAAACCGATATTAATGAAATGAAAACAATTATGAATCAATCGAGAATAGTTTTCAATGAAAACCGGGTAAAAATGCCGTTACCGGATGTTTAACGCCTGGTGGCGTCGTTATTCCTTCTTATTTGTACACCGGCTGCTCCTCTTCTGTATCACGTCTTCTTCTGATTAAGATCCTCTAGCGCCTCTTCTTCAGATTAAATCTGCATCAAATGTTATCTTTTTATTTTCTGTAATCCCAACAAACGAATCTCACTTCTCGAAACGTGCAGAAACTAAACTTTACACATGTTTCTTGTTATGCCTCTGCTTCCTCTTCCGGCTCCTCTCTCAGGCAGCTCCCTGCACCAACTGTTCCACAATAATCCCAGGCAGACTCTGCTTCATCCTCTCAACAATACGCTCCAGAAAATAAATAATGTACTAATCGACGAGGTTTCACCCCGACTTGACCTTGACCATCCTCACTTTTGTCCTGCTGTACTCGGTAGAATTTTAAACTAAATTATTTTTTCTTTACCGATTCAATGTAAGGGACATGAGTCACCACAATTGTTGCTTATTTTAAATGAATAACAACAACTATTTGCTCAGTGAATTAACAATTAATGGCGAAGGTTGTTTATTTACTTAAATTTAGTAAACGTAAATGCAATTCAAAAGCGACGAGTGATGTTCACAAACGGGGAAATTGCTTCAAATGATTTCGTTTAAAGTGCACATGTTTTTTAGAGTGTACAGACGACATGTGACAAGGAACTCTTACGCCCCCGAAGCTGTATCTGCGGTCTGGTACAGAAACGTCTGCATACAAGTACTCACGCAGACATTCCTTTCTTTGGGGTCCTCGGTGGAAATGAATATGTTTTACAAATTCTTCATTAAACCCAAGTTATATTTTATTTATGTTTAATAAACTAACAACTCACCTCCTTCTTCATGGGCAGCGTGGTTGCATTATCTTTCGAGTGTTGCATAAATTTTAGAAATGAATACACTCCCAATGAAAATTCGTGCATCGTTTCTTCGTTATCTTCAAAGTAGATGACGCCCAACTACAGCATAAAAACAAATTATTAACTATTATTGTTCATTCTGCTTACGCAATTAAATATTAAAAGTTGAAGTTGCGCCACTTAAAGTGTGCAGCGTTGATTAAATAAGTGGGGTGATTGAATCAGGTGCTGAGATAAAAAAAAGTTATGTATCGGCGTGCCCTGAACTACAAATCACAATCAGAGGAAGCGTTCCCGAAAGTAGCCAACCCCCCCTCCCCCTCCAATGTCTCACCAGAAAGATTTAATCCTTTGATCGAAACTGATTGAACACGGTGGCTTTTCAAGGTGAATTGGTAACAGCGACTTGGAAAAAATTGTAATTGTAGGATCTTTTCATGATTTTTTGGGTTGGACTTACCGTCTTTGTGTTGTCTTGAGCTGACGCTCCTGCGTTCAACACCGCCAGAGCCAGGAGGACGAGGAAGACTAACATGCGCTCCATCTGGAATTCTAACTAACAGCAGATCGCAGCATTATTTTATTCGGTGTTTTCGTAGGTTGCTATGTTTACAAACAACACCACAGTCATATATATATATATATATTAATAGATAAAAACAAATTACCACAACGACAGAAAGTGAGGCGTTTTCGAGAAGTCCGTGAAATTCTAAAATTAACTTTGCTTCTGTCGTTTTGTGGAGTAGGGGACGAAGGGGGGAGGGGGAGAGAAAAGGCCACATGAGGGTGATCCTGAAGCAGGCAGCATAGGAAGGGAATTGAAAAGGAGGAATTTGGAAAGTAGAGCAAGGTAGCCAAGGGTTGACTAGGGCCTCAGGGGTATAGTTTAAGGATCCTTCCCGGTGTTTCATGATGCTGGAATAACCCTAGAAAACTTGCATCAGGTAGGCAGGCATTGGGTACTATTCTTACGCCCTTCAAAATTACGGGAGACGAGTTTGCTGTAGGGTCGCAGCATTCTCTTCTCCGGGTCTGCATCACTTTTCGCGAGACAGTTGGCTGACTGATCCAATGGGATAGGTGGAAAACTCTTTCCGTTTATCCAAGGACTTTGACTCCAGGACATACACCTCTGAAGAATGAAATATTTAGGAAGTGCAAAGCAGCCAAACAGGCTTGGCTCCAAGAAAAATGCAAACGGTTTAAGCTTTAATAGAGGAAGAGGAAATAGACACAGCTTATAGGAAAATCAAATTAACATTCGGAGACAGCAGAAATACTAGAAAGAATATCAGAAAGGCAAATTGAAAGCCAATTCTAGAGAAAGAAGAAAAGGCGGAAAGAAGGAAGGAATACCTGTTTCACAGTTGAAATCTAGATCAGTCAGTAGAAGAAGAAGAAGAAGAGGAGATAGATGATGAAGTGTTGGGGGTCGGAGTTTGACAGGGCGCTGACAGACCTGAGCAATTGTAATACACCAGGCATTGATAACATTCCAACCCAATTGATAAGGTCATCAGGCGAAGAAGCAACATCATGACTGTTCAGGATAGTTTGCGAAATCTACGAAACAGGAAGATACCAGATGAATTTAGTAAAAGTATAATTATACCTATACTGAAGACGAATGGGGCTGATAAATGCGAACAGCAAAGGAAAATTAGATTAATATCTCTTCTTCTTCTTCATTTGGCTCTACAACTCATTGAGGGCCTGGGCCTACCGGGGCGATTGCGGGCTGTTATTTTGCGTGCAGGATATTTAAAATATAAAAGGATGGAACGACCATGTATTTTGAAGATGACTAGTAAAAGATTTCATAATAGAAACATCAATAACCGCTACAGTTGGCAGCCATCAGTGACTATAATTGAAGGTCAAAAAGCTGAGAAATCAAGAAAGGACTGAGACAAGAATGCAGTCTGTCGCACATGCTAATTAACGTATATATAGAAAACGCGACGAAAAAAGAAAAAATTGAATATGGAAATGAAATGAAACGGGAAGAAATAAAAACACAAAAGTTTTCTGATGGTAGTGGTATTAAGGGAATCAAAAGAAGACTTGGAAACTATAATAAATGAACTTAACATGATCCTGGAAAAAGAGCAGAAGGAAAACCATGGTGATGGAGTGTAATATGGGAAATAGTGGGATAAGGAAAGATGTTAGAATGGGAATGAATATTTTGAAGGCAGTTAAGGAATTCTGCTTTTCGGGCAACACATAATAACTAGGGATGGTAGAATTATAGTAGACATAAAGAGTAGGATATCACAGGCAAGGAAGTCTTTCGCGAAAAAGAGGAATTTACTTACGGTTAATATATGTGTGAATATTAGGAAATCGTATCTCAATATGATCGTATGGAGCGTGGCGCAATATATGGGTGCGCAATGTGGACGGTAGGAGTTGCAGAAAGGAAAATAATAGAAGAAACTTTTAAAATTTAGTTCTATAGGATAATCAGATGGGTGGATAAGATAAATAACTAGTAAGTTCTAAGGACGATAAGAGAAGAGAGAATAATTTGGAGGCCTTTGAGTAGGGAAAGAGATAGATTAATAGGTCAAGTTTTGAGATATGGGAATCGTGTAAAACTAGTGTTAGAGGGAAGCATGTGACATAATAACTGAAGAGGAAGGCCAAGGATTGTATACACTAAGTTATGGACTATGTGGGATGTTGTAGCTGTGTGGAAATGAAAAGGACTGCTCGGGATGGAGTTTCATGAAGGATCATCAGACCAGGTAAAGGACTGAATACCACAACAATAATAATAAGAGTTTAAACGCGTTAAAGCTGAGTGCTTGGTGCTACTTACACGGTCGCTTCTCTCTCAATGTCTGAAGTCATAAGTCAAGGATTTCATAGTCTCACTAGATATCGCCTGCGTACAAATACTGACATCTATGGAGAAAAGTTCGTAACAGAGAAGGACAATTATAAGATTAATTATCGTCTGTATAACAAATGAATAATTTAAGACATGTAAAACAAACAAATACTGACATCTATGGAGAAAAGTTCGTAACAGAGAAGGACAATTATAAGATTAATTATCGTCTGTATAACAAATGAATAATTTAAGACATGTAAAACAAACAAATACTGACATCTATGGAGAAAAGTTCGTAACAGAGAAGGACAATTATAAGATTAATTATCGTCTGTATAACAAATGAATAATTTAAGACCTGTAAAACAAACCATTGCACTAAAACGTTTCATGTTAACTGGTCGTAAAGAAACATTTTTTATTATAAATAAAATCTGTCTCCATAAAATCTGGTTTTTTGTTTAAAATGCAATTATAACTTTTAATTTAATTATAGTAGGATTATAAATTATTACTGACAGCCAATTGTGGTTGGAACGAAGATGCGTCCAATACTTACAGTGGTATTTAGACTCACGGGGTCTACAGGAATGGGAACGGGAAGACGAAGAACAGAATTTCGTGGCAAAAAGCAACCAATATAAGTTTGGGTAAGGTAACATAATATAAATGCAAAACACAGATATCACGGTAATTTACGAATTTGAAAATTTAAAAATTAGTTCAATGATTCTAATTGCAATATTCAAAATATTGTGTTGCATTAATTAACAGAGAATAACTCTTAGACATTCCAAACGACTAATTAGTCAAACGTTGCAAGCATAATTGTTCTTCAGGGGTCCTGGACCTAAAAATCTTTAAAAATCTAATTTTTTATTTCGCTTTTGTAAAGTAAAACCCTTCCTGATTCCAACCTTATGTAATACTTACACACTTCTTCAGTCTTAAAATTTAGCGAAACATCCTATTTATTCCTTAACTCCCTGAGTCGAAATGAATTTAATTGTGAAGAATTTGGTGCCGTGCTGACTCCTGAAACATAACGGAGCCACGGAGAAGGGAATGCTGCGTCCCCACAGCAAACTCGTCTCCCGTCATTCGGAAGGGCGTGAGAATAGTACCCAATGCCCGACCTACCTGATGCAGGTTTTCTAGGGTTTTCCCTGCATCTCTTTAGGTGAAACACCGGGTAGGATCCTTAAACCATAGCCCGGGGGCCCTAGTTAACCCTTGGCTACCTTGCTCTAACTTCCGCATCTCCCCCTTTTCAATTCCTTTCCTATGCTATTAAAAGGGAGTTGCCTGTTTCAGGATCACCCTCATGTAGCCTGTTACCCAAAAAAAAAACCTTCTCCAGCCACGGTTACGGCCGAAATTACATAATAGTTTTCTGACTTAAATATTCACAATAAATAAAAACGGCCAAAAAAAGTCGCGTTAAATAATAACTATTTATTAACAGCCGTAACCGTCGCTGGAGAAAGTCCAGCACGGCACCAAATTCTTCACTTTAAATTAAATAATATTTTCGACTATGGAAGACTATGGAATAAATAGGATGTTTTGCTAAGTTTTAAGCCTGAAGGAGTCTGAAAATGGAGATGAAACATCGCTTTTGTTAATAAATAGTTATATATTTAATACTGACCTTTTTGGCCGTTTTTATTTATTGTTAATGGTCTTTTATTTAACTAAGATCTCTTCCAGAATATGTTGGCTTTTTTCCCCATTCGTAATTCTTTTACTGTTGTTTGAAACCGTTATTATAACGCCTAGAAAATTAATAGTGTGGTAAAGTTTTATTTCTTAATTAAATTTAAATTTTGGAGATAGTTATTGAAAATATTGATTAAATTATCTAATTAATATTTTAAAATGAGGAAAAAATTGTCATCAACGTATCTGAAAAATGTTTAAAAACTAACAACGATATAAAACCTTTCATCACAAACTCTGCAAAAAAGGGATAAAGATTCCCATTATAAAAAGAGTTGTATAATGATAAAGTAAATTATTGAATGAAAAATAGGTTTAGTTCAAAATTAAAGTGTTTTGGACAAATTAAAATTAGATAAACGTAAATATAATCACAATTTGTCAAAATTATATTTTAATAAAATGAAAGAATTAGTGCACAACGATCCAGTCACGCGTCATCGGAATGGCATGGGAGTATACCAAAGCCCGACCTATCTGATGCAGGTTTTCTAGGGTTTGGTTGTACCACCGGATAGTATCTTTAAACTACACAGCCCGGGGTCTCTAGTTCACCCTTAGCTACCTTGCTCTTTCTTCCATTCCTCCTCTTTTCAATTCCCTTACTATGTTATTAAGCCCTCATACAAAGAAACATACATAAACTATTATTTATATAGATATAATTATCACAACTGATAAGGACAGAAAAGAGAGAAATAAATATTTATGTTTAAGAATGTAGGTTGTAAGGGATGCTGCAAATATTTCAGCTTGTCTCCTTCAAATTACGTACGGATACAAACACAAGGCGTTATCGCTGACTGTTCCTTGTCCCCCGTCAAGTGCATGAAGGTCTCCAGGTCACAGACGCAGCAGTGCCAAGGATTATCATCAAGTTATCGTCTCTGCAGAGTTTCTTGTTAGAGAGGTCAGTTAGTTGTTATCGGCTCAGCAGCTGCGAGGAATATTAAAGTTATCAATCATATTTCAGTTATGGAAAAAGTATCTGCGTCATCTAAGTACCACTGAAACGTGCCACCACATGAAACGGGTCCTGATTTCTAACTATTTAATATGTTTGCGAAATATCTGTTGTACTGTGAAAGAGAAAGTTTTTTAATAGCACTTTCAAGAAAATATATTTTTTTGACTGACATCAACGTTACCAATTGATTTGCCTATAATAACTTATTAATAATTCCAAATACCCCATAATCCTCACGAGCAACACAATACAGAATTTCATGCATAGACGGGAAGAGAATAAAAAAAAGGTTCCTGAAATAGGAACGCGCTGCAATTGAATTATAATTTATCATTATTAAGGGTAAAAACTAATCGCACAAGTCTCTGGTAACCCCATTACATCAATTATCAAGCTGTGGTAAAGTAATGATATTAACATAAAAAGGAAAAAAATATTTGACCAACATAAGAAACATACACAACAATCAGTTAAAAGAAATGTTAAATAAATAATATTTAGGGGTTATTCTTCTTCTCCTAACCGTTCCTATAGCCCGTTCAGAGCCTTAGATCACCATCTACAAAGAGAGTTTTAAAAGTTCTCCAACAACACTGGAAGAAAACAAATGAATGTATTCGTTTCAAACTTTACAGCACTCCAGGTAATGAACTAACAAAAAAAAAATGAATACAGAATATTAATGATCCTCACACCATATCCATGAGTCAGGCCGAGAACTTTTATTCGTATCACCTACTTCTATCCGCCATGCTTTTATGTTCAGTGTTTAAATGTCCTTCACTTATCGACTTTTATTTGGGTGACACGATAGTGAAACAGAAACAGGCAACTCCACTTTAATAGCATGGGAAAGAAATGTAAAAGGGGGATGTAGACGGTAGAGCTAGATAGTTATGGGTTGACTTAGGGCCCCTGGGCTATAGTTTAAGGATCCTACCCGGTGTTTCACCCGCTCGCTGTTTTCGTGTGAGGGCGTACCTCATTTAAAAATTTAAGTTTCGGGCTGCTGCCCACGACTTTGTACGACATTTTCTTTAACTGTGTTTCCCTGACGTGCCTAAAGATATGGTGAGAGCTGGCTGGGCTCTTTTAGAGTTTCGTTTTTTTTTAGGTTTGGTTTTGCGGTCCCGTTAGGTAGTGGGATTCGGGATTTATATACATATACATTTTTTTAGGAATTTATCTGGATGTTATATTAGCCATTAATTTTGTTTGCGTATTGTTAATTTGGCCTAGATTTTGTATTGATTTAAATTTAGATTTCTTACAGTTTTCATAGAATTTTCTTGTTTTGTTTTTAATACGGTCTGAAATTTTTTCGGTTTGGGTTACTTGGTGGAGGTCTTGGATTTTGGTGTAGGGTGGGGCTTTGGTGATTATACGGAGGAATCTGTTTTGTGTAACCTGGGCCCGTTATATTAGGGTTTTGCAGGCTGCACCCCAGACTTCACATCCGTAAAGGAGGGCAGGTCGGACGATTGTTTTGTAAATTTTTAATTTTGTTTTCGTGCGGAGGTATCGGGAACATAGTATTGAGAATAGGGCCTTCATCGCACCGAAACTTTTGTTTCGTGCTGCCTCAATGTGAGGTTTGAAGGTGAGCCTCTTATCAAGGGTGAGGCCCAGATATTTCGCGGTTGTCTGCCACGGCACGATCTCGTGGTTTACCTCAAGGATCGTGTCGGGCAAACGACGGCTGTTTGTAAAGACTATAGCCTGTGTCTTCTTGTGATTTAGCGAAATTCGCCATTTCTTTGCCCACTCTTGGAAGCCGTTTAGTGCATGCTGGAGCTTTCGGGACGCGTAGTTTA
Source organism: Eucriotettix oculatus (assembly GCA_034510155.1). Lineage (NCBI taxonomy): Eukaryota > Metazoa > Arthropoda > Insecta > Orthoptera > Tetrigidae > Eucriotettix > Eucriotettix oculatus. The sequence continues at coordinate 16,378,206 of CM067376.1, forward strand.
GATTTCTTTCTGCTACAAAGTAGGCTGCATCATCTGCATATAGTAAGTGCAAGTCGTGTTCCGGGATGCGTCGGTACGTCGTTTATGTATATGTTGTAGAGTGTTGGCTGCCCTGGGGCACTCCACTTCGTACTGGTCGCGTTTGGCTGTTTTTACCATCTATTCTGATGTAAAAATGTCGGTCAGTTAAGTATGAATTAATGATATGCGTCATGTAATCTGGACAGCCTATTGCGTCACCAAAAGGAAAGCCATAGAAAATATGCATAAGGTAGGTCTCGCTATTGGGAACTATTCTCACGCCATTTAAAATAACGGGATAGGATTTTGCTGTGGGATCGCAGCAGCATTCTCCCTTCCGTCTCTCCATAAGTTTTAGGAGGCAGTTGGCCGACTTATCCAGCGCAAGGTCTGCGACCCCCGGAACCGACACCTTCTGAGAAGGCAGAGGAGCCTCGCCATGTGACCATTTAAAGCCACTTACTTATTATTTAACAAAAGGACTGCTCCTACATTATAGACGCCCGTTTCAAAATGAAGAAGAGAAGTGTAGTGATTCTTAGTTTGTAGCGCAGTAGAACCCGCGTCCAATTTTTATTATAATTTACGGGAACTTAAATACCAAATATTCCGGCATGAGCAAGTTGTTTGCCAGGAAGAAGGTGTTTTTCCGCCCGCCGTCTCGCCTTTCGGAATAAACAACAAAGGGACTGCGACTGATACCTGGACCATAAAGCCAGGACATCCCGTCGCCGTTTCGGAATGTCTTAATCTGCCTGGCAATTTGGTAACCGGGTGGCGTGTGTTCCCCAAATGAAACAAGGGATGTGATTGGAGGATATCCATCCCTGCCACCTTAGTGATAGGTGTCGGATAAGTGGGGACAAGGCTTTAAAGAGGCTGGCGGAGACAATTTTAAACAGATTGGAGAGATTTTTGCAGTGGATGGAGAGAGGAGATTGAAGGAGAGTGGAGAAACAGATTTAACAGATTTGGGAGATTGGTGGTGAGGTGGCAGCGGCGACCATGCTTTGATCAGTCCAGGAAGCAGGGAAGAAAGGTCTTAGCAACAAGGGAAGGAAGACTTCGTGTTATCGTCGACCGGCCGCTTCAAGTTCCACAACACGGAAATTACAGCGAGACGCCTATGAAGACAACTCAGGTTCGTCAACGAACTGATCTGCTACACGTGATCACCCAAACCATTAATACCCTGAGATTATAATTAATAAATATATATTTAAACTCAATAATTAAATTCATTAAAATATTATCCCCCCTAATCTTTTACAAGTTTCACCACCATTGAATATATACCTTTATTCTTAATTTATTTTTATTTGTCCTGAGATCCTATTTGATCAGTTGGCCAGCTGCCTCCTAATACTTGAGGTGAGGCGGAGAAGGTAATGCTGCGACCCCACAGCAAAATCCTCTACCGTCATTCGGAAGTGCGTGAGAATAGTACCGAATAATCCGAACAACCTGATGAACTTTTGTAGTGTTCTCCCTCTTTCAGGTAGGATCCCTATATTATAAACCTGTAGCTCTAGCCAACCCTTTGCTACATTGCACTACCTTCTACATTCCCCGTTATCAATTCCCATCCTTTGCTAATAAAATGGATTTACCTGTTTTAGGATCACCTTCATGTATCCTGTTACCACGTTCCCCGAAAAAAGGTGTAGGGATTTTTAAGGACAGATGCACAGTCAGCGTGGAAAATGCAAAGTAAAAGCGCATGGAACTTTACTGAAATAGAATGATAATAATATATGAACCGTAATGTAGTCACGATGCGTAACTTAGAGGAATTTCGTGAATTCGTTTAAGATAATTCTAAAATTTAATGTTTTGAGCAAAATTTATTTAAACGAATTGTATCTGAAATATTATTTACTAAAACAACTGTTAACACGATAAATTCTCATAATTAGACTTTAAAATTTAATAATATTTATAGTCCTTATTTATTAACTTTTAATACTTTACTTATTATTTTTAAATATGTTGTTTGATGGAAAAGTTGACGAATAAGAAGACAACGAATAGAATCATGTGGCGATAAAATCATTCCAACTTTGGCAAGGTAATACAACATAAATACAAAACACAAGTGATACGCCAGTCATCGGATAAAAATTCAGTTTTGTCGAATGGAAACTGGTTAAATAATTAACATCACCTCATTAAAGAAGTAAAGTTACATTTAATGAACAATAAATACAGAAAGAACACCTGATACTTTGATATCTTGCTCGACTAGTGAGTCAAAAGTGTTGCCTACTCTGAAGGCAGAATTTTTTATAACAAATTTAAAAAGCTGTTACAATTGTCCAAAATGTCCTCAGAATATTTTATAAAGTTTTAAATAATACCATGTGACATTACATGATATATTATTTTATCTTAAATATAAATTTAAAAACATGATATTTCATCACTTATTCATTAAAAAACCTACTTAAACTGTACATTAAAACATTCACCCGTTTTGGATAGTCCCGGCCCAGATGTACAGTTATGGGCGACAAACTGGTTAAAATTGAGGACCAGTTCGGCGACGGTTTATCAAAAATCTCAGAGTAACTGTTAAAAAGTAATTGATTTTTTGTGTCTCCGGTTGCGTCTTCACTGTTACGTTTTCTAGGTTTTATTAATTCGAGTTATGTAAAGATCAATAAACAATAGCACATATAATTAATTGGTTAAGTGAGCTAATATCAGTTTGTGAACTGAGGAGGTTTCAACAATCTCGGTGAATTTTTTCCGGTTCAGGCGGATCTCCCGTTTGTCATCACCTGACAAATGCGACAAAGCTAACGTTATGTGGTATTTATATATTCACTAATTTATTGTCTGTAGACATCCGCTTGTTAATAAACAAAATCAGAAACGTCTGTTGCTAGAAGTTTGTATCACGCTTAAGAGGAAACTGAATGACGATGAAAGATACATTCACTAGGTAATTGAAAATTGGATCAAAAATAAAGAACAACATTGTGAACACATCTAATAAAAATAAATGTGGAGAACTTACGAAACCCTACAAGTGACTATATAATAATTATAAGTAAAGGAAGGGGGAAATTTCGGAGAATCAAAATATTGGTTTTATGATACATACTGTATCACAAGAGAGAACGTCCAGATTTTAATTTGAATTATGGGTTTCATGTAGTTTCGTATTACTATACAATGTTGTAATTGACACTGGAAATTCATAAAATAAAAGTTACTTAACATTTTCAATTCCATTCCTATGCTATTAAAGGGGAGATGACTGTTTCAGGATCACCCTCATGTAGCCTACTAAACGCCCCTCCAAAAAAATCCACAATTCGTCAGGTGTGTACTAAAGGATCATTGGCTTTATTTGAAGGAATACATTAATGTATTTAATATGCAACTAATTGATCTCCGTAATTATTTCATTATTAACTTACTCCTTGACCATTATATGTTGATTTGACAAACCCTTAAATGATAAGATTAAATTATATAAAATTCTTTGAACGTTTCTTTTTCATTAAGTAAAAAGAAATTGATGGCTAATAATTTTAAGGCAGGTAACTTAATTTGAAGTACCTTATAGAATAATTATAATTTGTCGTGTCATTAGAAAACTTGTACATAATTTGCTTTGTTGCAATTAAGTGATTAAATTACAAATTAACGACATGTATATTTAGACATTTAATGAAAAAAACTGAAGAATTTTAAACTTAAATTATAGACCATCAATTGTTTTACAAATATTTCTTGACAAATATTGACAATGGCCACAATTAACGTTCAAAACGTATATAGTTCAAGACTAAAGTTCTCCAATTTTTTTTAGTAATTTTCTAATATACGGGTCGTTTAGTCGTAATTTATATTGTTATTTATGTATAAATTCCTCTCGGGTTTCCAACCGGGTCAAAGATTTTAACAGTGACGTTTCGATGGCTTGCTCTGCCATCATCTTCAGACTGAAGTGTGAAATTCGCAGCAGCGGTGACGTCTAACTGGAGGTCGAACCTCCTCTTCTATTGGTCGGAGTTCCTTCCATGTGGAATCTGCTCCGCGATGACAGGTATATTCTACGCCTATAACATACTAAAAAATCTGTCATTACTAAATGTCACTTATTTGTTCACTCATTCATCCATAACATACATAAATATTTCTGCCATAAAGGCTACATAACAATAAATGAAATTTTACACACGCACATTCACACACACATTCAAACAAGCATTCATACAATGTACCGCTGCTGCTAGTTTCTTTCCCAATTATTTCTGATTCGCCGACTCTCTGCTATTGTCTGGAAGAAAAGGGGGAATTATAATAGTGTAATAAAATGTAAAATAATTCTATAAATAATATCTGTATAAATAAATATAAATAAATAATTTTTGGATAGGTATTTCTTACAAGCTGTAAAGAGGCTTGTAAACCTAATAAAGTAAATAACTTAAGTTAGCAATGGCTAGGATTTAGATACATTACAGGAAGATCGACATAGGTCGGTTCCTGTTTACCTTCTTAGCAGGGTCGTATCGACCTAGTGATGAGACCAGCTCATTGCTAGATGCGTGCGCCCTGTGGTAGAACCTCTCAGAGGTTTCTAGTATCCTTTCCCAGAGGTTGTCCACTCCTGACAGCTGCATTACCATGTTGCTGGACGAGTGTGGTGGCAGGTGGAGTGCTCTGCGAAGACATCGTCTCTCCAGAGCGAATATCTTCTCCATGTGGCTGTCCGCTGCGCTGGACCAGACTGGGGCTGCGTACTCGAGGATTGGGCGGATGAGGGAGAGGTAAATCGAGACTCCCACCCTCGGAGACAGCTTCGAGCTGGAACTAAGAAGAGGATGTAGAGCGTTTAACCTACCATATACTTTCCTGCTTGTATCTTTAATGTGGTCTTTCCACGTTAGCCTCGAATCCAGGGTTACCCCTAGATACTTGGCCTTCGTGGACCACGGAATAACCTCCCCAAAGAAGCGGATGACGGGTCTCTCTGGCCGTCGCCGGGTGATCAGCAACGCCTTGCTCTTCGACGCGTTGATCTTCACCCGCCAGTTCGTAGCCCAGCGCTGGATCCTCTGCAAGCCCGCGTTCAGGCGCCTTCCCACGATGTCTGCGTCCCTCGACGTAGTGAACAACGCGGTGTCGTCCGCGTACTGGGCGATGTCGGCTCCCCTTCCAGGTTTCGGGATGTCCGCGGTGAAGACGTTGTACAGGACAGGTCCGAGGACACTGCCCTGCGGGACGCCTGCGCGGATCTGCCTTACCGTTGATAGGGCCTCGCCCACCCTTACTGAGAATGTCCGCATCTCCAGGTATTGCCCTATGATGCGCACGTAGCAACTTGGCAAGGCGGACCTTGCCAACTTGAACATTAGCCCCGACTGCCAAACGGAGTCGAAGGCCTTAGCGACATCGAGGAACACCACGCCGCAGTGCTGACGTCTGTTCAGGGCGAGAGAGGCACCCTCAACGACACGCATGATCTGCTGCGTCGTGCCGTGGTCCTTCCTAAAACCAAACTGAAACGAGGGTATTAGTTTTAGATCATTTAGGTAAACCTGGAGTCTTACCATAAAAAGCTTCTCGAAGACTTTCGAGAGCGTCGGCAGCAACGATATTGGCCGATAATTGCCAGGGTCCCTGCGGTCCTTTCCTGGCTTGGGGACCGCGCATACTGTGGCGTGCCTCCAGGCACGCGGGAATCTGCGCTGGCTCAGCAGGGCGTTGAAAATCCTCTTCACGTACTCGACGGCTTCCTCTGGTAGATTTCTCAGCAGGATGTTGGGTAGTCCGTCGCTTCCTGGCGCCTTGTTGGGGGGCAGCTTCCGGAGAATGCCTCGCAGCTCCTCTGTTGAGATCTCGGGGATGTCTTCGTCGTCCTCCTGTATCCTGGAAAAATAACTCCGTAAGTATTTGTTTACGTTCTCTATCTGTGCTAGATCTTTAGGTTCTTCGACTGGACGGAAGTTCCCCTCAAAGGCGTCCGCAAGGGCTTCTGCCTTTTCGGAGGGACTGTACGCCGCGCCGTTTACTCCCGTGAGATGTGGAATCCTGGTCCTCTTCTTAACGAAGTTCCTTGTCGCCTGCCAGAGAGTGCCGTCAGCGACGTTGAGACTCATCAGCCGTGCTTCCCAGAGCGCATCTCTGTGCTTCTGAGTCGCGGCTCGTATTTCCCGGACGAGCCGGTTCATATGAGCCTTGGCTGGCTTGTCTCGCGTGTCCTGCCAGCACTTTCTGGCACGGTTCTTCTCTCGGATGAGCTCGAGGATGCTCGCGGGGAGGGAGGGCGTCCTCTGCGCTGCCGGTCGCCGTGTCAAATTCTGTGAGTGTAAGCATTTATATAGTCTGAGGCAAGTCTGTGCGAGCACAGACCGCCTGTGATTGGCTAGATGTTGACGCGGGAGCGAGGGCGTCTCCCATTGGTCCACTTGCTTGGTCATGCTCTAGTCTCCCGTGGCTGCCGTCTCCGCTGCATCTGGGGTCCCGTGACTCAGCACCGCGTTCCTCCGGTGAAACAATGGGTTCCAAGCCAGGCTCAATTGGAATCCAGAATCTCTATTCAGTAAATTCTCACTGGACCTGATGTTTATTGCCTCCAAAATAACGCTATCCCAATAGCAATTAGCTCGGTCCAGAAAACGCGTCTTATCGAAAGCTATTTTATGGCCCGTGAACAAGGCATGTTCGGCAATAGCTGACTTATTGGGTTGTTTTAATCGTAGATGTCTATTATGCTCTTTTATTCTTTCATCTACGGTTCTGATTGTTTGTCCTATGTATTTACTGCCACAGTCGCATGGTATTTCATAAATACCAGTGGGTCTTTAGGCCTACATCATCTTTTACATTCCCGAGCATGTCTTTGATTTTTCGTTGTGTTAGAAACACAGTTTTTATATCATGCTTGGCCGGTATGCGACTAACTATGGTTGTGCATTTTCCGACATATATATAGTGCTGGACCACTAGACTTGGACTGAAATGACTCTGCGGCCTTGTTAGGCATCTTTATTCTTTCCTATCAGTGTTTGAGGATGATTTAAACAGGTTGGAATATTAATCAAATACTTGTTCGGTTTGTTGCCTTTTATTCATCAAAATCTATGGCTTACTTAAAAATAATTTATTTATTTTGTCTAGACAAGGGTAACTCAGCTTCTATCAACGCTGAAGGACATTACAAACGCACCAAAAACGAGTAATATCTCTGCATCACGGATAATAATTAAACTCGCATATTGCCATATCACAGATGTATGCGATAGCGACTTTCTATGAGGAATTATGGCGTACTATCTTTATGAAAAGGACTTAAACATTAGTTTCTTTATCATTTGAAATTATAAATAGTAACAAAGTCTTGACAAAACTAATATAAATATAATATAATATAAAGCAATTGATAATGTGAACTATTACGCATTGTTACTGATTTTAAAAATGAAATAAATAAAATATCGAGAAAGGAGGCTATTACCTAAATTCTACAGATGGTAGTCAGCAGTAATTAGAATTTAAGATGAAGATAAGAAACCAGAAATCAAGACAGGAGAACAATCTGCAGCCATGTTGTTTAACTTAAATATAGATCAGGCAAACAAGAAAGTTAAAACGGAAAATGGAAGATAAGAATATGCAAAGATAAGAAACAAATTCACTGCGCTTTTGTGATTATGTTGTGGTAAAGAGGTGTCAAAAGAAGACTTGCAAACCGTAAGAGTGGGCATCAGAAATAATTCAATATCAGGGTTAATCCACGATAATAGATTATAGTAAGGGAAACAATGGAATAGCAGAAGGTTTTTAGATTGGGAAGGGATATTTTGAAGGAAGTTAAGTAGTTCTGCTACTTGGAAAGCGTAATAGCTAAGAACCGTAGAAGTATAGTATACATGAAAATTGGATAGCAAAGGTAAGGAAGGCTTTCAATAAAAATATAAAATTATTCATGGATAATTAAAATGTGAATATTAGGAAATGGATGTTAAAAATCAGATACGTAGAAATAATCCCTAAGATCCGTTCTTAACAGATTAGAGGAAGAAGAAAACATATGGTGGACGTTGACCAACAAATGGGATATCGATTAATAGGTAACGTTTTAAGACGTGGTGGACTTGTAAAATTAGTTTAGGAAGGAAGAGGATGGAATACGATAATTAGGTTACGGAGGATATGAGGTTATGTTAGTTATACGGAAATGAATATGACATCAATAATAGAAATAAATAAATAAGTAAAGAACTAACCAGAAAGTGTCCAAAGCCAACGACGGAATTTTGTTATGCTGGAAGACAACCGCTCAATAGTGGGCGCGTGTAGAAACCAGTCGCTGTCGACGTAATCCAGTGAGGTTCTACAGATTACAAACAGAGAAATATTATTTTAAAAACACTTTGTTAATTGGAGATTAAAGAAAAACCCTAAAATACGTACGATGAATCACTCGTCTTGAGGCATGAGTCGACGTATTACGACCAACAAGTTGAATATTGTCTAAAGACCGAAGAATATACTTGAGGCCAACCAGGTTTGGAGCGTGAAGACTTCCACTTTACTCGGATCCGGCATCTTTCTACTCTGAAATACAACAAATAGATAAATTAAACATCAAGTAGATTTGTAGTTTGGATTGTAAAGAGAAATAGAATAGGAAAAACTTACGTCTTCAGCCGTAGGTCAGTTTATTAGGACCAATGGCTGGACCATTTGCGTCCTGCTCTGATCATGGTGATGTCATCCATGGTGTTGCAGTGGTGCTTTATTGTGTTCTGGGAAGAATCATCTCATCACTTATATTTACAATTATATTAGCTACAGTGTTCCATAGCAGAATGTAAGTTGGTCCTTACCTTGAAGTCCTGCAGGACGCGCGCGGGGCGCTTTATCTCGGACATTTCCAAAAATAGACAGTGATTTACCAAAGATTTGTATCTAAACAATGTTATGAATATTTAACTACCAATTTTTAAAACCGAAATTTTGATGGTCCACGGGGAAGAAAGAAAGAATTTTGTGTTAATATTGTCACGTTTATTAGGGATCGTGAGATTCAATAACACACACACGTAGAGGTTATAAGCGTTTAATCAACGGCGAAGTACTGTACAAAGCTCGTACTGCTTATGACTGACTCCGATTTGGAATCCAGTCCTATCTATACATACATGGAATATTCTAGAAGCAGAACATTCTATAAACAGAAAATGCTAGAAACTAAAGGCAAGCAATGTAAATAATTTAAACAAATAAATATGGTTGCGTCGGCTGGGACTCGAACCCGAGTCTACATGTCCGCAGTCCGACCCGCTACCTCTCTGCCATCACTGCAGGTCTCGAGATGTGGCAATATTTCATTTATTTTCTCTTCATAATCCTTAACTGTGTGTTCTACATTAAAATCTGATTACCGAGTAAGCATTTAAGATAAATTTCTTAAGTAACAATTTTATCATAGTAGGGTCTCAATTAGTGATTTATAAAAAAATGGAACATATAGGAGTTTACAATCTCCGGTCAGATTTATATTAATAGATTTTATGGATTTAAATGTCTGATTACCGTCATACGTCCGTTAGATTGGCTCACTTTATAAAGCTACATATATATTGTATAAGTGGCGTATGACGTAACTCAGTATGAGTGTGGATAGATTTGAATCCAGAGAATCAATTAACATCATCTGACTTGAAATCTAAACTTCTGCTATATAGATATTGTGACTGTACAAAGGTTGAATTCTTTTCTACATAATATAGACAGTGTTGCCAGCATTCAATGTATTTTCCTGGTAAAAAAACGTCGCACAATATTTTTTTTTAAATATGGTGAATACATATAAGGAAGCTTGGAAGATTGTAACAGTAGGTCCTTGTTTTAGTAAATTTTGTTGATCTATAAATAAAATTGCCTGTATAGCATGCAACACGTGCGGAGTATCTACGAATCAGGCCCTTTATCGGTATATAAGGTTATTTAAATATAATCTTACTATTTTAATAAAGCGATAGTAATCATTTAAACCTTTCGCGGGAAAAATTATTCAATACGTATTGATGTTTAAAATTCAATTTGCTATTACCACATAAGATAGAGCTGTACACAAGGAGGCCGGAAGTTATCTTGCACGAATATTTGAAGCAAATGAAATTCTGATTAATTAATTACAAAGAATTATTTTATAATATATTTACTTTATACAATATTATAATGGAATTTTGGGGGCATGGTTTGATACGACGAGGACGACGTTCGCGAATAACAATTAAAAGTATTATAACTTAAATAGAATAATTGTTATGTTTAATAATTATTTTTCTGTTGAAAGCCACTTCAATATTTTATATGGAGAAAACCACACTACATTAAATATATATGTTAAACGTTATTTGATACTAAATTTAACGAACATATCATTTAACGAATTATATTTTTAATTTGTTATTACCTATAAAAATATTTTATAAATTACTGGGTAGATTTCTAATGCACTTTATATGATAACATAACCTTGACATGTGGCTGTAGAGGGGGAAGGACGAAAAATTCATGTTTTCTGCAAAGTCAGTTCATAAACATTGGTGATTTATCTCCGTTAAGAGGTCAGTGATTTTTCCCTGTGTATCAGGAGCACTGATTACGTCATCTCTTACGTCACGTCTTCCACAAACTTCGCTTGGTGCCTCTGATGAAACTGCAACATCGATGAATTCTTCGTTCTTTTGTCAAAATTTTCTTCAGAATGCTTAATTGCATAGCTCAATATGGAGATTACATTTTAATTTTATTTTGTTGACCGTTTCGCTCTTTTCTGGTATATCTGGTATACCCTTTGTTCTCGGTATTTTATTCCAATCCTTTTCAAAAGCACGTGCACTAGGGCGAAATTGACATTATCGGAATCTTTTTCAGATTTACAATAGTCATGAAACTGAGACACGTTATTCATTTTTTTCTGCGACCAGTTATGACGCAGCTGGCTGACTGTACCAATGGGATTATTAGACATCTGTTACCGTTAACGACCCCCATTACGTTAATACTTTCGTTTTCAATAAAAGGAACTGCAAATAAAAATAATAATTTTATAACTAAGCAAGATTCTGTGGGAATGAAGGTAGATATTCAATGCATGTAAAACTATGTATCACTACACGTTTTAAGATATTTTGAAATGTGCTGCTAATTTAAAGAGAGAAATACTCCTGGAAACTATAAATAACTTTACAAATAAATCCAAATAATTCAAGACGGCCACTAATAATTATTTATCGTTTCAATTTAGCGCTATTGAAATAATTTTGTACGTATCCCGCTGTCTTATGTGTTGTAAACCTTTCATCCATATATTGATGATAATGAGTGATATTTTGCCCTTAAATAGACAAGTAGAAGTTATCAGGCAATTCTGTTATTATTTATGTATTTTTTTGTTGATGTAGATTCTATACAGTTTTAAATTGGGAAAATATTCTTTAATTTTGATTTTAACATTATGTTTAGTTTCACGCATATAGAAGGATCAAATACATTTGGTATATAATAGAATTCTGTTAAACAAGCTGAGGAAATAATAGGAAGGGCGCTGCGGGAGTGACTGCGGGGCTTACCTGATCATAGCTTTTCGATACGCTGACTACGTATAAGTGTATATTCTGAACGTGCCGTGTAAGATGTAGTCCTCAGCCGTCCTCGTAGGCCAAGGCCTTTCATGGACTTCAGATCCAACGTAGAAGAAGAAATATAGCTTTAATTTGTAGGTCTGAGTGAACTGAACACGATGCAGATAATTTTAAAAGGATACGTCAACTCAGGATTATTGGATTGTTATTAAATAATGGGTAATAAGATTTATGGATTATTTAGAAATTCGTAGATGTCTGCAAACTCGAAAAGCCGCATGCGGTCTACAACAAAAGTAGCGGCCTTTTATGAACCGCACACAATTTAAATTAAATAAAATAGTTTCAAACTGCCAAAAAATGAAGAAATGCATACAATAAAAATATTTTTTTTCTGAGATGCAGCAGCAATCAGTGCTGGACCACTTGGCTTGGATTGAACAAACTCCTTTGTCTGTTGCCTTGTTATTAATCTTTAATTCTTTCCTATCAGTGTTAGGGGATGATTTAACAGGTAGGAATCTTTATTCAAATACTTGCTCGGTTTGTTGTCTATTGTTCATCAAAATATATGGCTTTCTTGAAAATAATTAATTTTTGTGTTTTCTTTAGCCAAGGGTCACGTAGCTTGCATCAACGCTGAAGGATATTACAAACGCACTAGAAACGACTAATATCTCTGCATCACTGATGATAATTATACTCGTATCACAGATGTGTACACAGCTACTTTCTATGAGGAATTATGGCGTACTATCCTTACGAAAAATACTTAAGCATTAGTTACGTTATAATTTGAAATTATAAAAGGTAACATCGTTATGGCAACAGTAATTAAATTAATAAATTGCACATTCATTTGAATACAGGGGTAAAAAATTCAGGTGGATAATTGTATATTTTAATTTCCACAAGCATTGTCAAGTGTGAGGAGTCTCAGGTCCATTCCTCTAAGTTCCACTGGATGCTTACAGTAGGCCCCATCATATACTGACACCTCGTGGTCCCTCGTCCACTGCATAAACCTGGCGAGGTCACAGTCACAGTGCCAAGGGTTGCCGCCAAGATAAAGATTTTTGAGAGACGTATCTTCGAAGAGACTCAGGGGAAGAGTCGTGAGTAGGTTATTCTGCAGATCCACTTTCTCCAGCAGTGGCAGAGATCTAGAAATGGAAATAAATTCATCAAATTCAACAAAAATGTACTCAATCAATATTTATTTATACGCCATTGGAACTAGTTTGATATGATATTTTTTATGCAGATAAAATAAATATGATAACATAAGTGATTCTCTAAAATAATAGAAAAATAGCAAAGACATTCTGCTGATTATGAAATACAGCCTAAAAGTGAAGAAACTCAAGAAAGGAATGAAAAGCAAAAAGATGGTAATTAGATAACTGCTACATCAGGGGGTGCTTCAGAGTTTCAAAGAATATATCGAGAGTAGTTTAATAGAAAAAGGAGAAAGAAACAATAAAGAAGAGAACTGGACATTTTGAAGGAAGAAATAACTACAGCAGCAGAATACAAAATAGGAAGAATAGCTAAAACCAATATAAAAGCTTTGAAAACACAAGAAATAATAAAACTGATATATAAAAGGCATAAATATAAAAATGCGAGAGATTAAAATGATAAAGAGCATTATAGACCCCTTGAAGAATGAGATAGATAGTAAGTGCAAAACGGTAAACGAGGCTTGTCTACAAGAAATGAGCAAAGCGATTGAAGATTTCGTGGTAAAAGACTCAACTTATAAAAAATTAAAAACATTCGGAGAGAGGAAAAATTAGCAAGATCATCAAGAGAGCGGATGGGAAGATTTGTATATTTAGGAGAAGCGTTTCATAATGTGAACTAGAACACACAGATAAGGATTATGAAGAGAAAATAAATAAAATATACAGAAAGGAGCCTTATACATAACCTATATAGCAGGCAGTCAGCAGTATTTCGAATTGAAGATGAAGAAAAGAAAGCAGAAATCTAGAAACGAGTAAGACAAGGACACAATCTGTCACCCATCCTGTTTAACGTATATATAGATAAAGCAACGAAGAAAGTTAAAAAGGAATATGGAAAATGAATCATACTGTAAGGAGAATAAAAAAAACCTGCGCTAAGCTGATTATATTGAAGTATTAGTGGAGCATAAGCATAATAAATGGCATGAACCTGGTCCAGGAGGAAGAGTTCAATATCAGGATTAATAAAGGGAAAACTAAGTTAATGGAGTGAATTAATGCAAACCGTGGATTAACAAAAAGGTTTTGGAATGGGAAAAGATATTTTGAAGGGAGTTAAGGTATTCTGCTACTTGGAAAGCGTAATCACTAGGGATGGTAGAAGTATAGTAGACATAAAGAGTAGGATAGCAGAGGAAAGGAAGGCTTTCGATAAATAGAGTAATATACTTACGGGTAATGTAAGTGTGAATATTAGGAAATGATTGGACAAAATGTTCGTATGGAGCGTCGCATTACATACGTGTAAAACGTGGACGGTAGGAGTTGGGAAAAGGAAAGGAATAGAAGCCTTTGATATGTGGTGCTATAGGAGAATGCTGAAAATCAGATGCGTGGATAGAATAACTAAGAGTTGTTCTTAACATATTAGTGGAAGAAAGAAATATATGGAGGACTTTGACCAAAAAATGGGATATAGATTAATAGGCCGTGTTTTAAGACATGAGGGACTTGTAAATTTAGTATTGGAAGGAATTCTGTGGGATAAGAACAGAAGAGGTAGGTCAAGGATGGAATGCGCTAAGTAGGTTAGGGAGGATGTGGGATATGTTAGTTCCAGGGAAATGAATACGACAACAACAATAGAAAACTTTTCAGAACAAAATATCTGAAAGTGAAGAACTAACCTGAAAGTGTCGGAAGCCAACGACGGAATTTTGTTATACGGGAAGAACAACCACTTAATTCTGGTCGCGTGCAGAAACCAGTCGCTATCGACGTAATCCAGTGAGGTACTAGAGAATCCAAATGCAGAAATATTACTTTGAGCGCTAAGAAACGACTTTGATATTTGGGGGTTATCGAACAACCAGACACTTATAATCCTCAATTTCGTGAAGCGACGAATTGTTTCGGGAACCAGGGGAATGGACGCTGTACTGATAATTAATATGTCGGTGTCGTTTCCCACGCAGTCGGGGATCGTTGTGAGGGAAGAGTCCCTGCAGACCAAAGCAGTTGTGTTACCCTCGTAAGGGTAGCAGGGACAGTCAGCAGCCGCCATCTTGCAGGTAGAGGCCAAGGCCAAGGCGACGACCACAGTCAGAGATGAGAACCTGAAAGGATCCAAGAACAGTGACGTCAGAGATAAGGAAACACTAGAGTTGTGATTGATCAGGCTACAATAGGGTAAAATATGTTGTTAATTATGTAAGATGTCCTTTAAAAAATATTGATTTCCAATGAAGTCGTAACTAATGAGGATGTTACTATATTGAGGGAGAGGACAGTGAGCTATGGTTAGTTGTCTTCACGTAGACTGCCATAAAGTGTTTGGAAATTGTAAACATTCTTGACTCTTCAAAGAAATACTCATCCTATTTTTACAATCGTCAAAAGTATTCATGGATGCTTCCTAAACACTTTGTCGAAACGGTCCATAAATTATTTTATTAATGATCCAGTAACTCGCAACTCCCATTAATAACATAGAAAGCAATTTGAAAACGGATTGTATTTGGGAGAGGAAAGGATCTTTGTAGTTTTATGGGTAAACAGTAAACATTTCTTGACTTTTAAAGAGTGGGATTAAATTTCTTTAAACAAACTCAATGGTTCTGTTGACATGTCTTGATAAATTACTTTCAAAATTATTATTTATTGAATCGACTGATATGCACAAAATTATTTAATTGTCTACAGTCTACTATTGTTTTTCTAATTATAGTTATTTATGGGCAGGATTGAAGAGGACTTTCTATAATTTATTTAATATTTGTAACGGTAATCTTTGCATTTAATTTTCAACTATCTCGGCCGTGACAATTTCAATTATTTAAAATATGTTCTCTAATACTAGTAGCAACATTTGCAAAATCATTTAACTTTGTTAAGTAGAAGAAATTATTGTCATTTCATATTAACAATTGGTGTTATTTAAATGAAGTATAACGTCATTCCAGTAAAAATGATGTGTATTATATTGTAAGCTTTTAATAATAGTGAATATTATAATTAATGATTGTGCAATATGTAATTGTGATTATATATATATATATATATATATATATAATTTATAAGGACAGACAAGAAGGATAGAAAATTGGTGACTTATCTGAATTGTAAAGTTGGCAGGTACCATTCATAAATTTTCGGAGGCTGAGAGATTAGAGAAAAGATTCCGAGTAATGGACAGACATCGACTAATTAGAAAAAATAAATTGGTGGCACCCAAATGAAGAGAATGTATGAAACACCTAGTCCTGTGCCAACTCTGTGGATTTTTCTCCCTGCTTGGATGGCGCACCTGGGCCGTGATGGGACAAATGTAGATGGCGACTGTAGATTGTGTGTCTTTTCGGTGTCAGGTTGGCAACGTTACAGATTCAGAGTGCCACAATTTGAATGCAAGCTTCTTCTCTCTGATATTTATATAAGGTCGCTCAAGTGTGGAATGTTTTTGTTGTTGACATAATATCTTTGAGAACACGTGTTTAGGCCATCTGCGAGAGCGTCACATATATTAACAAATAACGTTTTCACTTTATGAGAGCTTAAAATCACCATAACCGCCGCCATGAGGACTAGAAATCTTAATCGAGACATGAAATCCTCTGATACTGCAATTAGGCACAGTGAGATAAGAAATTTGAAAATTTGTCAATACCTACAACATCAGGAGAAACACGGTCCATCCGCTAACATATTTAATGGCGTTTGCAAACATCTGTTGTTCATTAACGTTTTATATTTCCCTACACTGCACCCCCACCCCCGCCCCCAGGGGTTATGAAAGTCATGCTTTACTTACATGTTCCTAGCTTTCTACGCATTCGCAAGGAACAAACGTACAAAATTTGGTCGGGAGTGGTCCGATTGAGTAGTTGTTAATTTGATTTTTAAAAGAATTATTAAAATGAAGTACCCGGGCAAGATGGAGGCGTCTGCTCTCTTCAACACAGGAAATTAAAGTAAGTACTTGGAATCGTGCAGAACCGAATTTCAATATTGTATCGAAATTCACAGTAACAAAGAAAATATGAAAGCTATATAAGTTTTAAGGACACAGCAATCTACCATGGTAAAGTGTTATACGTCGTAAGAGCTGAGTGGTTGACGCTACTCACATGGTTGGTCGCTTCTCTCTCAGTGCCTCAACACATCTGCTCGTCTATTTAAGGGACCAAGGTTTATCTCAACTCCCTCGTTATCGGAAACACATATATACTGACATCTCTGAACAAACGTTCGGAACTAATAAGAGAATGGAACTATTAGATGATTATATAAATAATTTGACGTACATTAATAGGTGAAAAGTATAACAAACGATCACACTAATGATTTTACAACAATTTAGAAATTAATAAATTTTTCGATTAAAGTTTGTTACCTGTGTGAATTATTTAGGGAGAAATAACATTAGAAAACGTAGAACGGGATACTGAGTCATCATGACGGTGGTTATGACTTCATGAATAAGTAGCAGGTCGTCAAAAGAACATTTTTAAAAGTGTGATGCTTCTGCTGACGACTTACTCACGTGTCGAAAAAAACATTACTGATTCAGAATGAAACCTCGAGTGGGTTAATATATGCGAATTTAAGAGGCAACGCCGGGTACCCAGCTAGTATAGAAATAAAATTCTTTAACGAGGCTGTATGGAGGGTCAATTACAAACCGGAAATTTGACGAAAAAATTATTGGAAAATCGATTATTGCGTTGATTTGTATTAGCAAAGTACGTTATTATGTTTCTAAAAGTAATAAAGACTGTTTGTCTCATTTATTAGAAGCAAGGTCGAGAACAAGATATGTTAGATCCAATCCTCTGTGTTCCAATGGACGAGCCAGAAGGCCTCATCACTGATTACCATCCCCTTGTCCCTCGTCCACTGCATGAAGGTGCCAAGGTAAAGGAACCTGATTGCCCTGTCTTCGCAGAGAGTCAGAGTCACTGTGTACTGAAGAGGAAGGGAATTGCAAATACAGGATCAAAATACGACGAAAAATGAAAACAATCGATCAATTAGAGGATCTCTAAATTAATTTATATATATAAGACAATGGAATTTGATCACGAAAAATAATTTTATGTTGCTCTAAATTGAGATGGGGAGACGGAAGGAGGAAAACTTCATGTGTACTGCGAAGTCAGGCCAAAAATATTACTGATTAATCTCTGTCACGAGGTCAATGATTTTTTCAGTGTATCAGAAGCACTGATAACGTCATACTGCGGCTTTCTCAAGTCGCGTCTTCTCTTGGTGCCTCTGATTAAACAATAAATTCTTTGTTTTTTTTTTGACAAATTTTTCTTCAGAATGGTCCATGGCTTACATCCATATAGAGATTATATTTTAATTATACTTTACTACCTTGTTGATCGTTTCGATGTTTTCGGGTACATCAGATCTAGTTACTGAGTTGAATGTAAACCTTTGTTGTCGGTATATTATTCCAATCTTCTTCAAAAGCACGTGGACTAGGGTGGAATTGACATTATTTGAAGCTTTTCAGATTTACAAAAGTCATGAAACTGAGGCTCGTTATTACTTTTTCTGTCCTAGTGAATGAAACTTAACCTTCATATGGTTTGACTTGTCCGAAAAGTATCTAAAACATAACTCAAATTGTGCACAAAGTTCCATTATTCTGTCATCTATACATTATTACAATAATAAAGATTTAAGTAGAAATACTTTCAGCAAAAGGGAAAATAAAATAACTGATCAAACGTAGAATATGGGAAGAAATTTAATTTTAAGTAAAATACGTTTTGATAGATTTTATTTTCAACAGACTGCATGATGGTGATTTATAATAACGGAATTGAGAAGGACTGATATGGAAGAGAGAGGAACTCACTAAAGATTTGACTAGGACCCTGGGCTATAGTTTGAGGATCCTACCCTGTGATTCACCTGAAAGAGATGGAACACTAGAAAACCTGCATTAGGTAAAATCGGGTGATTTACGTCTATATTCAACTCTCCTCAATGAAAGGAGGGGAAATTGCTGTGGGGTGGCAGCATTCTCCTTTCCATGCTCCGACCAGTTTAGATGGCAGCTGGCTGACTGTACCAATGCGATCAGCAAACATCTGTTACCGTTAGTGACCCCTATTACGTAAATCATTTTCTTTTTAATCAAAGTAATTGCAAATTAAAATTAATATTTTTCTAATTAAAAAAGATTCTGCAGGAATAAAGGTAGACCTATGTATCTGTTGGGAGGATTTGCGCAGTGGAGCAGAAATACGTACACCGAATTCATGTAATATAATTATATATTAACGAAACATACATTCTACAATGATGGCGGCTTGAGCGAGACTGCCTCACGTCGCAACATCTGACAGTGTTGCCAAGTCAACATTTTGAGTCGCTCAAATATTATTACTGACACTTCCCCTCGAGTCAAAGTGTCATCATGTTTCCTGCAGATCTTGTACACCACGAATGCTTGGTCCTTGGTAGAGTTTTGCTTAATCTGTTCTTCTGTAGATACGAAGTCCACAACCAAAGATTTGATTTTTATGGCATCCCTTAGAAAATTGTGTCTAATGTCTATTTGTTTCTTTCGTCGATTTTGTTGGGATTTTTCGCCAACTTAACAGAGCTTTGATTGTGACATATTATTACGGGTTCAGAAGATTCCGCGACACCAAGCTTACGAAGGATAACTTGCTTCTTTAGTACATTCATAGAGGGTCATGTATTTTTCCGTGGTTGATAACGCCATAGTTCCCATGAAATAGGCCCTCCTTTCATTATAAACAGGGATCCAGTGAAGTATCTTCTATCTACGGAACAGCTTCCCCAATCTGCGTCCACGTAGCCTCTGAACGGAGAATAATCCGACTTATAAACAAGTCTAGCTTGAGACGTCCTTTTAAGTGTTTTAGCACTCGTTTAGCAGCTTTCCAATGGTCTTTATTAGATTGACCAAGGAAACTGACTGCAAAGGCTATGTCAGGTCGAGTGTATGTAGACAAATACGTGATGGCACCAATTAACTCACGATGGGGAAGTTTGACATCTTCGACCTGTTAATTCTTCTTTAATTTAGTACCGTTTTCAGTTGGAGTAGATTCCGGCTGGCACTCTGACATATTAAACCGAACCTCTGGTGTAATGAGATTCCATCTTCGTCTTGTATAATTCGGAAACCTAGACAGCACGATACATACCCAAGGACTCCAAGTGTTTTCCGAGTTTTCGACTGATATAGGAGATCGACTTCTCACTTTTCGATGATATCAAGATATCGTCGACATAAGTCGCGATCAGGATTCCATCTTCTCCGGAATTAATCTGAAACAAGCACGGGTCTGACTTTGTAAGAGTCGTGCCAAGTTTTCCAAGGGTTGTGCTCAGCTTTTCATACCAACTTCTTCCAGCTTGGCGTAGCCCATATAAAGACTTCTTTAATAAACAAACGGTGTTTTCTCCACGAAATCTTGTTACCATGTTCCTGGCCTTGACACCCAATGGCCTTAAAACTGCGTTAAAGTAACCAAATCAACTCATAAAATACCTTCCTTCCTCCTTGGCTCCACAGCCCATTGAGGGCCTGGGCCTACCGAGTCGACTCTGGACTGTCATCTTGCATGACTCATTCCGAATTTGGATTGACACGTGGTCAGCGTATCGATCCTCCAACAGTCTTAATCCTGGTAATCGCGACCATGACGACACAAACATCCAAGCCCATGCCAGGATTCGAGCCCGGGACCTCTGGGTTGTGAGGCAGCAACTAGAGGCTAGCCACTACACCACAGGACATCGGCAAGAAACCATCTTACGGCGCCGAATTATATTTCTAAACATGATCACTTGTTCAAAATTAAAGAAAAAGGGCAACGTACAGACGTAGGAAAATTCTCATTTGTTAATATGTCAATAAGCGATTGGAATTCCTTCCCTGCCTCCTGCAGAAATACTGACGACTTTTTCGGGTAGCGTTAATCAGTTTAGGAATAGGCTAAGAAACCTTAAGTGTGTAGTATTTTTTAGAATTAGTGAAGTGATAATTGTGAAGTGCAGTTAAATGATTTCTGTGTGACTCCTTTCTTTTCCTTTTTAAATTAAAATCTACACTTCAAAATTCCTCCTTAGTATGAATTGTGTTTTCTTTTTGTAATTGTATTTGTGTTTTCATTGTCTGTAGCTGAAGTCACCGAACAAATAGCAGCTAAGTAATAATAATAAAATAATTTCAGCGACATTCACCCATATTTTTAAATATAAAATAACGAGGTCGTAAACCGATGAACACAAATTCTAGTAGCACTGTTTGTGTTTTCCCCGATAATTTTGAAGCATGGGTGCGAAAGGTGGACAATAGGAATTGCAGAAATAATAGATGCCTTTGAAATATGGTGCTATAGAAGAATGAGATGGGTGGATAGAATCACTAAGAAGGAAGTTCCTAACAGAATAGAGGAAGAACGAACTATATGGAGTACGTTGACCAACAGAATAGACAGATTAATAGGCCAAGTTTTAAAACATGAGGGTCTTGTAAAATTAACTTTAGAGTGTGTGGGGTAAGTACATAAATGAAAATATAAAAATGTTAATAGATGAGAGCTTGACGTTATCTAGTAAATTATTGAAAATAAAGGTAGAAAAATATTAGGAAAAAGGAATGAAAATTTACACGTTTTTAAGTTAATTACTATACCGACATATAAATACTTCTTCTTCCAATGACTCAACAGCCCCCTTGAGGGCCTAGGCCTACCATGTTTATTTTACACAATTAAAGTGGTTATTTTATTATAATTGATTAATCCTATTAATATCATTTTTCTGAGCTGCAAAAGTCGAGGGTTCGTTGCCGTTTAGGTAGCAGAAGGCCTGCCATCACAAAATATAGTCAAGTAACACTTTGAAAGATTACGAAACCGCATCGGAACCATTAATTTTACGCATAATCAGATTCGGTCTGAAAATTTTGACACGTTGCGCACTTTCCCACAGAACTTGGAATGGCTTGGTGCGAATTTTAGCGATATTAGTCGAGAGTTGTAAGACCCGTATTTGCAAATTGAAGTGATAGATGGATTCCTATTGATCAAAATTCGAATCGGGAAAAAGAAATCAATGGTTTCAAGGTTGGTGAAAAAGATTGAGCAATTTTTTATACGTTCTTTGAGTTAAATCTCAACGTTCAAAATTATATCATAGTTTTATATCTATTGTGTGAACAACTTTCAGATTTTTATCTACATGCCCAAAAAAGATATAGTCTCAAACATAATAAAATTGAAAAATCAAATATAATAGGGAGGGGGGATAATTTCTAAAGGAAACAACAGTTATCATTGATAAATTTATAATTTATAAAAGGAACGACTGTAGTACGTTTAAAAGCAAGGGAATTATTGATGGTCGAAAATTGTTTCCTATTGAAGAAGTTAGCCTACGAGAATTGACGTTTCTTCATTTGGAAACGACAAATTCGTGGTACACAGATTACACTAAAAAATATATTAGATTATTAAATATAGCTCTAATTTATAGGACTCAGTGTACTGAACACGATGCAGTTAATTTTAAAAGGATACGACAATTCAATTCTGGATTATTTATACTTTCGTAGATTTCTGCAAACTCGATAGCCGCATGAGCACTACAACAAAAGAGGCGGTCATTTTTAATCCGCAAACAATATAACTTAAACAAAATTAGTGTGGTGATTCATGACCCTTTCATTCATCGGGTAAAGCAAAAATAATTTAGTTTTTGATATTAGCGTACACAGGACATAAACGAGAATGGTTTGGTGGGGCCGAGTAGGCGGGAAACGTCACCGTCTACAACATTACCTGGAGTGCATTGTAGATTCAACAGTTGGTTCGGGGAGCTCTCCTGAGAAGGTCGGGGTGAGAGAGAGAGAGCAGTGGAGGAAACTATATGCAGAAAAGTTAATTTCGCCATTGTTCGAGAAAGAAGATTTTGTTTTGTAGTAAGGAAAACAATAAAAGGACATTTTTGATAGAGATTTAAGCTGAAGAAGAGGCGCTAGAGGAGACGAAGGAACATCCAGCACGGAAAACCAGGGACGACGTCACCAGGCCATTGTTAACATCTGGTAACAGCATTTTAACCCGGTTTTTCACTTAAACCATTCTCGTTGATTCGCGATTTTTAATACAATTATATCGTTCGTCACCCGCGGCGTTCCCGGGAGCAGCAGCCATTTAGAAGCTGCGTAGATTATTCTTTTTGCTTTACCGTCTGAGCCAATTTGATTAATTTTTACTCGTAAATTTATATTTTCACTAAAATTTAATTTGAGTTAGATTTCTTCTGGAAATTTGATAACGTAATATTATAATTAAATGGAATACTCAAATTAAATACATTTTTTTATTATTATTTAACAATTTGATTGTACAAAAATATTTTTGTTGGTGTAAGCAAACGAACACCACATTTATTTATAACAGCCAAACGATGAAGGAATGCACATAATAAAATATTAAATCGTTCCCGAGATGATGCGGCAACCAGTGTTGGACAACTTGGATTGAAATGACTCCTGTGTCTGCTGCCTTGATAACAATCTTTATTCCTTCCTATCAGTGTTTGGGGATGATTTTAACAAGTTGGAAGCTCTATTAAAATACTGATGTATGCCTCCCTCGAAAATAATTGCTTTATTATGTTTAGCCTAGGATCACGCAGCTTGTATCAACGCTGAAGGACATTACAAACGCGCCAGGAACGAGTAATATCTTTGCATCACAGATGATAATTATACACACATACTGCCATATCACAGATGTATGCGATAGCGACTTTTTATGAGGAATTATGGCGTACTATCTTTATGAAAAGTGCTTGAACATTAGTTTCCTTATTATTTGAAATAATAAAAGATAACAAAGTGATGACAAAACAAATTAAAGTCAATAAATTGCTCTTTTATTTGAATACAGGTGTAAAAAATTCAGGTTCATAATTGTATATTTTAATTTCCACAAGCGGTGTCAAGTGTCAGGAGTCTCAGGTCCATTCCTCTAAGTTCCACTGGATGCTTACAGTAGGCCCCATCATGTACTGTCACCTCGTGGTCCCTCGTCCACTGCATAAACCTGGCGAGGTCACAGTCACAGTGCCAAGGGTTGCCGCCAAGATAAAGAGTTTTGAGAGACGTATCTTCGAAGATATTCAGAGGAAGAGTCGTGAGTAGGTTATTCTGCAGTTCCACTTTCTCCAGCAGTGGCAGAGATCTATAAATGGAAACAAATTCATGAAATACAACAAAAATATAGTCAATCAATATTATTATTTATACGCCATTGGATCTAGTTTGATGGGATAAATTTTTCATGCGAATAAAATTAAATGTGATAGCAAAAGGGATTCGTCAAAATAATTGGTGACGCGTCAAGGTATGAAAGAAGGTATCGAGAGTATATTAATATAAAAAGAGGAAAGAAACAATATAGACGAGAACTGGGCATTTTTGAAGGAAGAAATGACTAGAGCAGCATAATACAAAATATGATGAATAGCTTAAACTAATAATACCTGGATATCACACGAAATAAAATATTAAGTGATTGATGATAGGCGTAAATATGAAATCATTAGAGATGAAAATAGTAAAGTGTAGTACAGATGCTTAAAAAATGAGATAGATAGGAAGTGCAACACAAGAAAAAAAATGCGATTGAAGGTTTCATGGTAAAAGGGAAAATAGACGCACCTTATAGAAATATCAAAAAACGTTCGCAGAGAGGAAACATATTAGGAAGAACATCAGGAGAACAGATGGGAAGATTTTAATACTTAGAAAAAGCGTTCGATAATGTGAAGTATAATACATATTTAAGGATTTTGATGAGAAAATAAATAAAATATCGAGAAAGGAGGCTTCTACATAACCTCAACCGAAGGCAGTCAGCCGTAATTATAATTTAAGATGAAGAAAAGAAACCAAAATTCAAGAATGGATACAATCTGTCACCCTGTGGTACTTCGGATATACTACATGGTCAGGGAATTTTGGGCGCCACCTGCGTAGGTTCTTTACGCAGGAATAAAATAAATATCGTAAAAAAAATGAATTTATTTTAAAAAAAGAAAAAAAATTAAGTATCAAATATTTATTGGTGTGGCCTAAAATTAAACAATTTCGAAAGTTAACAGTGAGACTCGTTTTCCCAAGGATAACAGTGGTGGTTTTGGTTACGAACCCGGGGTCGCGTTATCATTCGTGGCCAACACTTACCAAAAGCCGGAACATTCAGGGACTCTCGGACGCCGCTCGTTCTGTGGCGCTAAATTTGGACCATATCTCTCGCCGTCTTTACCACAAGTGTCTGTCTCTGAAAAATCTCAGAGACGACGGTAAACGTTTCCTCCCTTCCTCTCTACTTTTTCCATGTTCTTATTGGCCACAGCCTATGGCTAAACCCAATATCCCCTCCTTAGCCCATTCTGAGAATGGGGGCCAAAATAGACGTGTTTGTGCCTTTACGGGATTTTCCAGCGTCACCCTTTGTCTCGAAAGTTCCAACTCTTGGCTTTGTGCTGGCTACAAATGAAATATTTATAAAATTTATTATAATGCACCATAACCCATCCTGTTTAACTTATAAGTAGAACTGTCAATGAAGACAATTAAAACGAAATATGGAAGAGGAATTATACTGCAAGGAGAATAAATAAAAACCCTGAGCTTTGCCGACGATATTGTAGTATTAGTGGTCAGAAGAAGACTTGAAAACCATAATAAATGGCATGAACGTGGTCCTGGAGAAAGAATTCAATATCAGGGTTAAAAGTGAGAAACCAAATCATTGGAGTGTAGTATGGGAAACGGTGGAACACAAAGGAAGTAATTCTTCTACTTGTAATTCGTAATAAAAATTTGGTAGAAGATATAAAGAGTAGGATACCCCAGGCAAGAAAGGCGTTTACGAAAGAGAGGAATTTATTCACGGGTAATTTATATGTGATGTTCGCGTTACATACGTGCGAAACGTGGACGGTAGGAGTTGCGGAAACGAAAAGAATTGAAGCCTTTGAAATGTGGTGTATGAGCGAATGTTTCTAGTGATGCGTGGAGAGAGTAACTAAGAGGAAGAACGAAACTGATGGACGAAGTTGACCAAGCAATGCGGTAAAGATCAATAGGCCACTTTTAAGACATGCGAGATTTGTAAAATTAGTATTGGAAGGAATTGTGTGGGATAAGAACAGAAGAAGGAGACAAGGATAGACTACACTAAGCAGGTTAGGAAGGATGTGGAATATGTTATTATATACGGAAATGAATAAGACATCAACAATAATTGAAAAGTTTATTTTTCAGAACAAAATATCTGAAAGTGAAGAACTAACCTGAAAGTGTCGGCGTCCAACGACGAAATTTTGTTATTTTTGAAGCGCAACCTCACAATATTGGGCGCGTGCAGAAACCAGTCGCTGTCGACGTATTCCAGTGAGGTATTAACGAATATAAGTGCAGAAATATTACTTTGACCGCTAAGAAACGACTTTGACATTTGAAGATTATCTAAATACCCGATTCCTAAAATCCTCAATTTCAAGAAGCGACGAATAGTTTGGGGAACCAGGGGAATGGACGATGTACAGATAACTATCTTTTCGGTGTCGTTTCCCACACAGTCGGGGATTGACGTGAGGGAAGGGTTACAGCAGACCCCAGAAGTTGGTTGACCCTCGAAAGAGTAGCAGGGACAGTCAGCCGCCGCCATCTTGCAGGCAGAGGCCAAGGCCACGGCGACGACGACGATCGCGTATGAGAACCTGAAAGGAACCAAGAACTTAAAAGAAATATAACTTCATTAATTGAAGTAAAAATGATGATAATTATATTGTAAGCTTAAAATAATAATGAATATTATATTGATTGATGGTCCAATCTGCAATTGTGATAATTATAAAATTATATTTATGTATATGTATATAAATAAATAATTTATAAGGACAGACAAGTAGAATATAAAATTGGTGACTTATCTAAATTGTAAAATTGGCAAGCACCATTCTTAAATTTTTGGAGGCTGAAGATTAACGGGATGGGACCATTCGGCGCGGCCGGTTCGGCGCAGCCGTTTCGGCGCAAGCCAGTTCGGCGCAAGCCAGTTCGGCGCAAGCCAGTTCGGCGCGAAATTCGCATAACATTACTAGACGTAAAGCAGCCGTTTCGGCGCGAAACTCACTTAACATTACAAGACATATAATTTAATATTTATCAAAATTTTTTAACATATTCCTAAACACTTAATTAGTTGCAATACCCGAGAGTTGTAAAACATTAATAGTAAAACAAGCTATAAGTATGAATTCCACAAATATGGACGAAACGTCTAAGGTTTATTTAAATAAATATTATGCTACGTTTTTATGACAAATTATCTGGACTTTTCATTAATATTTGAAGATGCCAAATTATTTATTCATTTAACAATTCGTAACAATAACTCATGAGACTTTTGTGTTCAGAATAAAAATTGAAATATTTATCCATCAGTGAAACATAAATTTTATAAAAGTAGCGATTTAAATTTATTTAAATTACTTGTCTTTTTTAATAATAATAATAATAATAATAATAGGCGAATTACTCTGATGTGATGCGCCTCACTCATCAGTCTAAAATAAATATTATCTTTTAGATCTGAAATTATATTTTTCTAATAAATCTTATGGTTGTTTCAATATGTATTCTTCCACAAAACTGAATAATTTTTCACATTGAATTTTATATTTTTCCAAGTCCCATAAATGCGGATATTAAATGTGGGCATAGTTTGGCCAATATAACTGTAATTACAATCTAAACAGATACCAAAATTAATAATTTTATTTTTAATATTTGAACATAGCTTAAATTATTGCAGGATTTTAAGATAATTCGGATATCATAATTCAATAAATCATAAGTCATAAGTTTCTATTATTTCTTACTGCGTGATTTTACGGGTAAATTATTAATTTCATATTAATTTTAGTCAACCCAATTTTAATGTATTTGTAAACTAAATTCAAAGGACAAATATTAAAAAGAACACTATTTATATTTTTCCCAGATTAAATTTATGATAGCGCTGACGTTACAGTTTGACGTCCCTATTTACTAAATTATAAACCATAGTATCTTATGGAATAATGGCCGATTTGACATGTAATTAAGAATTATTCCTGAGTAAGTAGATCTTTTTATAGCAATTGGTAACTATCTTATTGACAAACAATAACCAAAACATCAAGAAAATTGACAGAGTGATCTTTTTCAATTTAAATTGTAAAGTTTCTTTCAGGGTTGTAATTATTAAAAGTATTGAGCAAATGATTTATGTGGAATCTGAGGATGATACTAAAAAGTTATCATTCTTGAAATATCTCCGTGGTTTTACATCTAAAGGTGTAATGCATAAGGCTTCCAAATCTCTCATAATTTGCACGAAAAAACGTCAAATAAAAATTCCCAAGGTAGAACCAATGATTTCGTGATAGTAAATGTTCTTGAACGAAAAATAAGTGGAATTTATAGTTACATTTATTAAGATAACAATTTTTGATAAAATAATTTTTGTCAATTTGGAAACGTAGTTATCCCATCTATTTTTAAAACTTGGTGTAATTAATTGATGCATGGGCTAAAAATTAAATAAGAACACTTCATCTAATGATAAGAAAATATGATCATTAGTGACGTTTAAATGATCAAAAAACTTAAAAGACGTTTTGACTGTAAAATTATTTTCCTCATTAAGAGAATTATATAAAAATATAGAAATGTTATGAAGATGGCTGCTAGTAGAAGAAACGATAATTCTGACAGATAAATTATATGCTCTGTCACTATTATCAGAAGTTAAAAACTAGTAGGAGTTAAAAGTGCTACTTTCCACAAGTCTTTTCAAGTTAATTTCTAATTGATTAATAATTAAAGTAATGGATTTAATGTTTATTGCAAGTTTTATGTATTTATTTGTCTGATAATAACGTTTCAACTTTATAAAACTATTTATCAAATTCCTTTGGCAGATTCACTAAAGATGACACCAGGATTATTAGAAATGTACATTTTGGTGTTTTGCACAACTTACGATAATTTTCTATACAGAATTAACTCATTGTTAAAGTTTTCCATTGTAATTATGGAACTAACAATACGCTTATGAGTTATTCTTTGTAACAGTTATTTCAGCCTCGTTGGTTGCACAACAAAAGTTTTATCCATTTCAATTTCTTGTTAATAATTTTTCATTTTATAACATAATTGTATTATACATATATATTGTAAATATTCATTTTTATTATAATCGTAAAAGATGAGGTTTTAAAATTTAGGAACGGAACGTCGTAAACGAACTACTGCTAATAAAGTTTATATCACTTTTTTCTGATATATAGGCTGTTTTTCATTTCATTAATATGTGATGTGTATTTGTATAAAATAACTTATTTGAAACAAGTGTCCACAATATTGTCGTTTATCGCCACGTAATGTCCCCGCGCCCAACCTTGCGCCGAAACGGCCGCGCCGAATAATTCTTGCGCCGAAACGGTCGCGCCGAACTGGCCGCGCCGAATCGTCCTAGACCCGAAGATTAACGGTCAGACGTCGACTGATTAGAACAAACAAATTGGTGGCAGCAAAATAAAAGTATGAGGCACCTAATCCTATGACAACTCTGTGGATCTTTCTCCCTGCTTGGATGGCACACCTGGGTCGTGTTGGGACAAATGTAGATGGCGACTGTAGATTCTGTGTCTTTTCGGTATCAGGTTGGCAACGTTACTCATTCAGAGTACCACAATTTGAATGCAAGCTTCTTCTCTCTGATATGTATATAAGGTCACTCAAGTGTGGAATGTTTTTGTTGTTGACATAATATCTTTGAGAACACGTGTTTAGGCCATCTGCGAGAGCGTCACATATATTAACAAATAACGTTTTCACTTTATGAGAGCTTAAAATCACCATAACCGCCGCCATGAGGACTAGAAATCTTAATCGAGACATGAAATCTCCTGATACTGCAATTAGGCACAGTGACTTAAAAGTATTGATAAATGCTCAATTACAACAACATCAGGAGAAACACGGTCGATCCGGTAAAATATTAAATGGCGTTTGCAAACATCTGTTGTTCATTAACGTTTTATATTTCCCTACACTGCACCCCCACCCCCAGGGGGTAATTCGCAATGAACAGGTACATAATTGTTAGAAATTGATCCGATAGAGTAATTGTTAATGCGATTCTTAAAATACTTTATTAAAATGAATTAACCGGCTGTTTGCTTCGTGACGTCACTGCAGTTAGATGTAAGTAAATAGTTGGGATTGTACAGGATCGAATTTCAATTTGGTCTCGAAGTTCGTAGTAATAAAGGAAATATGAATGCTATATAAGGTTTAACGACACAGTAACCTACCATGATAGAATGTTAAACGTCTTATAAGTAATAGCTGAGTGGTTGATGCTACTCACATGGTTGGTCGCTTCTCTCTCAGTGCCTCAACACATCTGCTCGTCTATTTAAGGGCCAAGGTTTATCTCAACTCCCTCGTTATCGGAAACACATATATACCGACACCTCTGAACAAACGTTCGGAACTAATAAGAGAATGGAACTAATAGATGATTATTTGACGTACATTAATAGGTGAAAAGTCTATTACTTGTATAACAAACGATCACACTAATGATTTTACAACAATTTAGAAATTAATAAATTTTTCGATTAAAGTTTGTTACCTGTGTGAATTATTTAGGGAGAAATAACATTAGAAAACGTAGAAAAGAATCTCTCGGCAAAGCAACCAATCGTAGTTTGGCAAGGTAACACATGTCTTATATAAAGCACAAGTAATATGAAATAATGACATAAGATGTTATGTAAATGGATAAACATCTGAAGGAAGAAACTATAATCTTGGAACAATAAACCAGAAATATCTTGCAGATGATCACTGCTAAACGCCAACATCTTCGCGGGAATCTGATGAAAAGTATAGGAACTAATTAGGCCGAACCTTACAATTACAATAAAAGCGTATGGAGTTTGCTGGTCTATAACAGAAAATCGGCATTCATTCGAGATTAACACCACAGTAATAAAATTCAAGTACCTAGTCATTAATTTTCATCTTAATAATTACATCTTTATTGTTTAAGAAAATAGAAATAAATTATAAAACTTTTTAATAAATTATGAAAATCGTGGAATTAAGGTAAAATTATTTTCTGAGCATCGGGTTCGATGACGGGCCAAATATATATATATATATAATGTCAGCGTTAATTCATTAAAAAGAGTTATCTCTTTCTTCTGAGCAGGTTGTTTAGATCTGATCCCCAAAAAAAAGAACAATTTGGTCCACCTCTAGCTTGCGACGGCGACGAGGACGACGTTCGCGTAAACAATTAAAAGAGTTCTACTTTCATTCCCGCAGAATCTTGCTTAATTAGAAAAATATTAATTTTAATTTGCAATTACTTTGATTAAAAAGAAAATGATTTACGTAATATGGGTCACTAACGGAAACAGATGTTTACTGATCGCATTGGTACAGTCAGCCAGCTGCCATCTAAACTGGTCGAGGTACGGAGAGGAGAATGCTGCCACCCCACAGCAATTTCCTCTCCTTTCATTGAGGAGAGTTGAAAATAGAATTAAATCACCCGATGAACCTAATGCAGGTTTTCTAGTGTTCCATCTCTTTCAGGTGAATCACAGGGTAGGATCCTCAAACTACAGCCCGGGGTCCTAGTCAAATCTTTAGTGAGTTCCTCTCCCTTCCATATCAGTCCTTCTCAATTCCGTTATTATAAATCACCATCATGCAGTCTGTTGAAAATAAAATCTATCGAAACGTATTTTCTTTAAAATTAAATTTCTTCCCATATTCTACGTTTGATCAGTTATTTTATTTTCCCTTTTGCTGAAAGTATTTTTACTTAAATCTTTATTATTGTAATAATGTATAGATGACAGAATAATGGAACTTTGTGCACAATTTGAGTTAGGTTTTAGATACTTTTGGGTCAAGTCAAACCTTATGAAGGTTAAGTTTCATTCAGTAGGACAGAAAAAGGAATAACGAGCCTCAGTTTCATGACTTTTGTAAATCTGAAAAAGATTCAGATGATGTCAATTATACCCTAGT
This sequence comes from Eucriotettix oculatus, assembly GCA_034510155.1. NCBI lineage: Eukaryota > Metazoa > Arthropoda > Insecta > Orthoptera > Tetrigidae > Eucriotettix > Eucriotettix oculatus. The sequence goes on from CM067376.1 coordinate 16,410,209, forward strand.
CCACGTGCTTTAAATGTACCGAGAACAAACGATTATATACAACATATTACTATCGAAACTATCAACAATGTATTCAAAAAATATATATAATCTCTATATGAATGTAAGCAATGGATCATTCTAAAGATAAAATTTGTCAAAAGAACAAAGACTTTATTGTTTAATCAGAGGGAACCAGGAGAAGATTGTTGAAGACGCGACTTAAGAGAGCCGCAGGATGACGTTATCAGTGCTCCTGATACACTGAGAAAATCACTGACCTCCGAACTGAGATAAATCAGTAATATTTTTGGCCTGACTTCGCAGAAAACATGAAATTTCCTCCTTCCCTCTCCCCAGTCTCAAGTCAGGCTTATCTTATTTAGTCGTCAGGAAGCGTCTCACATTTAAAAATATACATTTTGACGGCCTGCTACTTATTCATGATATCATAACCATCGCCAGTCTATGGTAATTCAGATAAGGTTATACGAACTGAAAATGCAAACAAGCAGTAAATTTTATTTATAAGGAGAAGATCCTTGAGCCATAGCTTTTTGCGTCTGATTACCGTAAATTATCGTGTGTAGATATATATTTACATCTTCAAGAAATAAATTACCTCTGTGTTTGGCCCTGGTCTTCGCATAACATGCCTCAGAAATCTACCTTGTAATTTATAAAATATTTTTATAAGCATTAACAAATTAAAAATATAAATTCTTAAATAAAATGTTAGCCAAATTTAGTATTAAATCATATTTGACATATATTTAGTTTGGTCTGATTTCCTGAAACAAAATAGTGAAATATCTTTCAAGAGTAGAATAGTGATTATATGTAACAATTATTCGATTTAAGTCATAACACTTTAACACTTTTCATTGTTTTTCTCGAACATCTTCCTCGTCGTCCCGCTGGACGAAATTGTTGTTTTTCAGGATCAGAACTTCATCGAACCCGATACATCGAAAATAATTTCGCTATTTTCTATGAATTTCCTGTGAAAATGCCTTCGTAATTCATTTAAAAATTACAAACATGTTTTCCTTTTCCTTAATAATTAAAGAAGTAATTATTAAAATAAAATTAAATGACTACATACTTGATTTATAATACAAAGGTATTGATCACAAATGATTTCGGAATTTCCACTACGTACGAAGAAAATTAAATAGGCTTGTTGGGAAACATTTAAAACAATAATTACCGAAGGAATAAGGTACTGAGTCCCACTTAAACATCTAATGGAAAAAGCTGACCCGGAATACTACAATCCTGAAATTAGAAAACTCAAAGTAAAAGTGCGAAAAGTGTACAATAGAAAGGAAAGCAAATATCTATAACAGGAACAAACTTCTTCATCTTAACAAAAAGTTAGTTGAAGCCAAGAAAAGTGCCCAAGAATTTTATTTAATAAACCAGCTTGAGGGGGGAGGTAATGGATGGGGATAATTCTATAAGTATATTCAAAGGCGCAAGAGTAATAAGAGCGTTGTTCCACCACTAAAAGGAGTAGGAAATACACTAGAACTAGACGAAGCAATTATAGCCAACAGGTTTGCTAACTACTTTGCCACGGTATTCGGGGGAAAGATGGATTTATCCATCTGTCTTCAAAATCAATGCTAGGAACTTACGAAAAAATATTTAAAAACTTAAGGCTCATAAGTCAGCTGGCCCGGATGGGATTTCGGGAGAACTGCTAAAATTAGGAGGGGAAGCCATGATTACGTACCTCATACGGTTATTTGAAATATCTATTAACAATTCTGATGTTCCAGACGATTGGAGAAAGGTGATTGTAGTTCTCATATTTAAATCAGGTGAGCGATGGGAAACAAGTGATTACAGGTTAGCTTCACATCTGTGATATGCAAGCAATTTGAACGCTTGATAGCTGAATATTTGCGTAAGCACTGGGACGAAAGGGGGTGGATTTACGGTGGGCAACATGGCTGAACACCTGGACTCTCTTGTGAGAGCAACTGGCAAAGGTCTGCCAAGATCTCATCAGGGAGCCTGGAGAATAGACGCTATAATTATTGATTTTTCTAAAGCCTTCGACGTCGTGCCGCATGATCTATTATTAAGTAAGTTAAAAAATACTGGTATAGATTTTCGGGTACTGAAGTGGATTCGGGAATTTTTAAAAGATCGTTCACTCAGAGTTCGCGTGAATGACAAATTGTCCGACTCGGTGAAAATCACGTCAGGGGAAGTGTCATCATGTTCCTTGCATTCATAAATGATTTAACAATCGGTATAAAATCACAGATCAAACTTTTTGCCGATGATTGTATGGTTTATAGGGAAATCGTAAACGTTGAGGATGCACAGATTCTGCAGACTGATTTGGACAAAATTTACCAATGGTCAGTTAGAAATAAAATGCAAATAAATGCAACGAAGAGTAAGAGAATCGTTTTTCCAAAAAAAAGAGAAATGTCCTTCCCACTAGATATAAAATGGGGAACGAAGTTGTAACAGAATCAAATAACTGTAAATATCTTGGGATCACGATTAGTAAAGATTTAAATTAAGGTAATGAGGTGATCGAGGTAAAGGCGCTGCTGCTGCTTCACTTTGTAAACAGGGTCTTGAGGAAAAGCACGAGAAAAACCAAGATTTATGCTTACAAAACACGGCTGGTCAGACCAATTTTAGAATATGGAGTAACGTGCTGGGATCCATATTGAAATGAACACACTCGAACGTTGGAAAAAATACAAAAACGGGCTGAAAAAATGTTTGGGGGTCAGGTGATTCGCGAACAATCCTCACGAGAATTTAGAAGGTCTCAGTAATACAAGGAAACATGCGAGGTTGTGCGCAATATATAAAGGTTATAAGGGTGAACCACAGGGCCTGGAAAGAAATAATATACCATCTAACGGAGCCAATTTATATTTATAAAAATGATCACTCGTTCAAAATTAAAGAAAAAGGACAACGTACAAACGTAGGAAAATTTTCATTTTAATAGGTCAATACGCGATTGGAATTCCTTCCTTGCCTCCTGCAGAAATACTGACGACTTTTCCGGGTAGCATAAATCAGTTTAGAAATAGGTTAAGAAAACTTAAATGAGTAGTTTTATTTAATTAATTTTTTTAGTAGCAGTGAAGTGATAATAGTGAATCGCAGTGAAGTAATTTTTTGTATGGCTCGTTTGTTAACTTTTTCAGATAAAAAACTACACTTCAAAATTCTTCATGAGTGTAAACTTTTCGTAATTAATTTTGTGTTTTATTTGTATTTAGCTGCCACCGGGCAAATGCCCAATAGCAGCTAAGTAAGTAATAATAATAATGTTCTAATAAAAAGTTTCGTCTTTAACAGTTCCTATTCAAATCATCCCATTGCCGTGAAGATGTTGTTTAGCAGTGATCACCAGAAAGGCGGTTCTAGTTTATTGGTCCAAGATTATAGGTGTCAGTCATCTACTCTGCTAAATTTTGGTTCCATACGAAGCAGAAGCTGGCAATGAGGAAATGACACATTACTTTAATGGACGCACTGGATGGTCATTTCCTAAGAAGAGGGATGCAGGACAAAGAATTATATTGCATAGCAACTCACGTCAACTGTTCCGCGATGTGTGCGGATATTTTTAATTAGAAAATCAAACGTCGAACCAATTTTTGCGTTTACGAAAGTGGATCAGTAAACTGCGGCTACTAAATGCTACAGAGAATTAAGAAGGAAAGGAACAGGCTCATCACGACTGGGTGACTTCTGCGAAGAAGAAGATGATACACGAGGGACTTGTTTACAGTTTGGACTGTTTCAAACTCGATGCAATTAGGTGTAAATATATGAAAGATTATCCATCTCTTACGGATCTCGTTGTTTAGTTGCAGAGTTACGATCACTATGAGTTTAGCAGATCGTTGTTAACCATCGTGTTGCACATACTAGGATTTCGACACAAGATAATTTATGGTGAGATTCTTTTCTATGTCTTCTAATATTATTTTCTCTTAACACTTCACACAGGTAACAAAGTTTGATCGAAAACTTTATTAATTTCTAAATTCTTGTTTGATAGCATCAGTGTGATCGTTTGTTAAACGGGTAATAGACGTTTAACCTATTCATATACGTCAAATTATCTATATAATCATCAAATAGTTCCACTCTCTTATTAG
>CM067376.1:16414438-16585401 GCA_034510155.1 Eucriotettix oculatus
CAAACACTTTATGGCAGTCTACGTGAAGACAACTAACCATAGCTCACTGTCCTCTCCCTCAATATAGTAACATCCTCATTAGTTACGACTTCATTGGAAATCAATATTTTTTAAAGGACATCTTAGATAATTAACAACATATTTTACCCTATTGTAACCTGATCAATCACAACTAGAGTGTTTCCTTATCTCTGACGTCACTGTTCTTGGATCCTTTCAGGTTCTCATCTCTGACTGTGGTCGTCGCCTTGGCCTTGGCCTCCACCTGCAAGATGGCGGCTGCTGACTGTCCCTGCTACCCTTACGAGGGTGACACAACTGCTTTGGTCTGCAGAGACTCTTCCCTCACGTCGATCCCCAACTGCGTGAGAAACGACATCGACACGATAATTATCAGTACAGCGTCCATTCCCCTGGTTCCCGAAACAATTCGTCGCTTCACGAAATTGAGGGTTATAAGTGTCTGGTGGTTCGATAACCCTCTAATATCAAAGACGTTTCTTAGCGCCCAAAGTAATATTTCTGCATTTGTTATCGCTGAAACCTCACTGGATTACGTCGACAGCGACTGGTTTCTGCACGCGACCAGAATTAAGTCGTTGCGTTTGCCGCAGAACAAAATTCCGTCGTTGGCTTCCGACACTTTCAGGTTAGTTCTTCTCTTTCAGATATTGATGTGAAAAGTTAACTATTCTATTGTTGTTTTTGTCTTCATTTCCGTATAACTAACATATCCACTTCCTGCATCCTTGGCCTCCATCTTCTGTTCTTACTCCACACATTTCCTTTCAATACTAATTTTAAAACGTGGCCTCTTCATCTATATCCCATTTCGTTGTCAACGTCCTCCATATGTGTCGTGCTTCCTTTATTCCGTTAAGAAAACCTCTTAGTGATTCTGTCCATGCTTCTGATTTTCAGCATCCTCCTATAGCACCATATTTCACAGGCTTCTATTATTATTGCTTCCCCAACTCCTATCGTCCACGTCTCACACGTATATAATGCCACGCTCCACTCGAACATTTTACCAACTATTTCCTAATATTCACGCTTACATTAACCGTAAGTAAATTCCCGTTTTTTGGGAAAGCCTTCCTTGCCGACGCTATTCTACTCTTTATGTCTTCTACCATCCCCAGTTATTACGCTTTCCAAGTAGCAGAGTTACTTAAATTCTTTCAAAATATCCCTTCCCAATCCAACACCCTGTGTTATTCCACTGTTTCTTCACTACACTTTATTAACTTGTTTTCCCTCAATGAATCCTCATATTGAATTATTTCTCCAGGACCACGTTCATGCCATTCTTCTGACCCCAACGTAATCAGTAACGCACTGGGTTTTTATTTCATCTCCTTGAAGTATGATTCCTTTTCCATATTCCGTTTTAACTTTCTTCATTTCCTGTTCTGAATATAAGTTAAACAGCTTGGGAGGCGGACTGTATCATTGTCTTCCGCATTTCTTGAATTCTGCTTTCTTTTCTTCATTTTCAATTTTAATTACTGCTTATTGCCTTCTATAGAAGTTAGGTATAAGCCTTCATTCTTGATATTTTTTAAAAAAAGTCCTTAAAAGTGTGTTATATTTCACATTTTCAAACGCCTTTGGTGAACGTACAAATCTTCCTATCCACTCTCTTGATGTTCTTGCTAATATTTTTCCTCTCTCCGAATGTTTCATTTTTTAAAAACTGCGTCTATTATGCCTTTTACCATAAAATCTTTAATGACTTTGTTTTTTATTCATGTACCCAAGCCTTTTTGACTGTTTTACACTTCCTATCTATCTTATTCTTCATGAGACTGTACGGTGTTTTACCATTTTTATCTTCCGCCTTTTCCATATTTACGCCTTTCATCAAACACTTTAATTTATTGTGTTATCCATGTTTTTCTATTAGGTTCAGCAATTCATTTTATATTGTATATTGCTGTTCTAGACTTTTCTTCTTTCAGAGATGCCCAGTTCTTTTCTATATTGTTTCTTTCTCCTTTTTCTATTAATCTACAATGAATATCTTCTTTGATACTCTGATGCACCTCTTGATGTAGGAGTTTTCCTAATTAACGTCTTTTTGTTTTCATCCCTTTCTTGAGTTCCTTCATTTTAAGGCTATAATTCATAATCAGCATATTATGGCGCGGACCGAATGCACCTGCTATTTTTCTATAATTTTGACGAATCAATTTTGTTATCAAATTTAATTTTTATTTGCATGAAAAATATATCCATCGAACTAGTTTCAATATCATATAAATAAATATTGATTGAATATATTTTTGTTGATTTTCAATTAACTTCATGAATTTATTTCCATTTCTAGATCTCTGCCCCTGCTGGAGGTTGTGGAGCTGGACGGAAACCTACTCACGACTCTTCCTCTGAATCTCTTCGAAGATACGTCTCTCAAAAAGCTGAAACTTGGCGCCAACCCTTGGCACTGTGACTGTGACCTCGCCATGTTTATGCAGTGGACGAGGGACCACGAGGTGACAGTAGAAGATGACGCCTACTGTCGGTATCCCGTGGAACTTAGGGGAATGAACCTGAGAGACCTGACACTTGACTTTGCTTGTGGAAATTAAAAATAATACAACTATACACCTGAATCTGTTACGTCTGTATTTAAATAAATGTGCAATTTGTTAATTTTATTTACTTTTGTCATGACTTTGTTCCCTTTTGTAATTTCAAATAATAACAAAACTAATGCTTAAGCACTTTCCGTAACGATAATACGCCATAATTCCTATAGAAAGTCTCCATATCTCTGATATGGCAGTATTTGAGTATAATTATCATCTATGATGCAGAGATATTACTGGTTTCAGAGGGTTTGTAATATCCTTCAGCGTTGATGCAAGCTGCGTGACCCTAGGCTAAACAAAATAAAGCCATTGTTTTCGAGGGAGCCATGTAGTTAGAAGAACAAAAGACCCAGCAAGTATTTGAATAAAGTTTCCAACCTGTTTAAACCATCCTTAAACACTGATAGGAAAGAATAAAGATTATTAAGAAGGGAGATATCAAAGGAATCAATTCAATCAAAGCTTAGTGGTCCAGCACTGGTTGCCACCGCATCAGCCCAGAAAAAAAATTAATATTCTTTTGTGTGCATTTCTTGGCAGTTCGAAACTAATTTTGTGTTTAATTTGCGTGCGGTTCAAAAATGGCCGCTACTTTTGTTGTAGCACACATGCGGTTTTTCGAGTTTGCAAACATCTACGAATTTACAATAATCCAGAACTGAGTTGACGTATCCTTTTAAAATTAACTGCACGGGGTTCAGTTCACTCAGACCTACAAATTAAACGTATATTTACTAGCCTACGTGTACTCTGTGTACCTCAAAATTTGTCGATTCCAAATGAATGAACGTCAATTTTCGTAGGGTAATTTATCCAATACGAAACAGTTTATGAGCATCAACAATTCCCATTCTTTCACACATAATAGAGCAGTTACCCTATATAAATTATTAATTGTAATTGTCGTTTCCTTTACAAATTTCAACCCATTAAATTGGGATTTTTCAATTATTTTCAATGTTTCAGACGCTATATATCTGTTAAGGCATGTAGAAAAAAATCTAAAACTTAATCACATAATAGTTACGAAACTATGATATAAATTTCAAGTTTGAATAAGCCTCCAAGTGTTCTACTCGCATGAGGTTTCTCTCCCTAAAATTACATCCACCGTAAATTCTCTTATGTCTAAATCCTAGTATGTGAAACACGATTGATAATAACGATCTATTAAACTAATAGAAATTGTGACTCTGCAACTAAACCACGAGACTTGTAAGTGAAGGATAATCTTTCATCTATGTACCTCCTTTATTACATCGACTTTGAAACAGTCCAAACTGTAAACAAGTTCCTCCTATATCTTCTTCTTCACAGAAGTCACCCAGTCGTGATAAGCCTGCTTCTTCCCGCTTCAGTTCTCCTTATTAATTATCTGTAGCATTTAGCAGCCGCACTTTTCTGATCCGCTTTCGTAACACGCAATAAAGGCTCGCCGTTAAATTTTCGCACACATCGCGGAACAAATGACGTAAGTTGCTATGCGATGTAATTATTTGTTCTGGATCCAACTTCTTAGTAAATGACCTTCCATTAAAAGTGTTATAACTTAAATAGAATAATTATTATATATAATCATACTTCCACTCTTGAAAGATATTTTAATATTCTGTTTTAGGAAATCAGACCAAACTATATATACATATATATGTCAAATATGATTTAATAATAAATTTAGCTAACATTTTATTTAAAAAAACTATATTTAGACCAACGATACATAATAATAAACATTTTTAGCTAAGATCGTCACTCATAGGAGACGCAAGTCACTTGTTTCATCTCTAGCGCTCACGGGAGAGAATTACAAAACAGCATGGGATAATATTCACCTCCATACCAACTCGAATTTCGAATCGCTATTTAATGTTCCCGGGTTGATGCCAGCTCGATACGAAAAATGGCTAGTAATATTACTGAATTTATTGGAGCCTTGTCAGCACTGGGCCACAATACTGTACCAGTCCTTTATATAATCAGCAGGAAAGTTCATGCACCTTTACGTGAAAGCTGGGAAAAATTCGTATTGGCTAATTCTTTCCCTTACGCAAGTAGAAGCAGCATTAAATTATCGGCCATTGAGCCCGTCAAGTTCGAATCCAAATGGTTTTGGAGCCCTTGGAGAAGGTCGTTTCTTGATGTTAGAACCCCCATCCGCCCTTATTGAACCAGATATAAGTGGGATTAAATCGTTCAAACAGCGGATCATTATAGACTATTATAGTCCGTATTCTCTTCAAGAAACATGGGAATAGAGCGTTTCGGGTCCACGACGCTAGTTGTGTTTCACTAAATACAAGTCGCCAAATTTTTCCAACTCTATGCTTCCAATGACACACAAAATATTTTCCCGGACATCAAACGGTTATTTTCATCACCTTCATATAAACATAATAGTGAAAGAATATGTATCACTAATTATTATTTAATGTTATTTAGAATATATAAATTGTGATGTTTTTTATCTTTGAAGGGGTAAAAGAAGAGGGGAGTGGGTTTGATCATCTTTGGAGGAGGTGTTATCGCTGGCCGTAGCGAAGCAAACGGTGTATTATGATGATTAAAATAATTATATTTTAAAAAAGGAATTCTACGACGTGTATTAATTGCAGTCATATTTAATTAAGAAATAAAATATTTTTATGAAAGAGTACATACAGCATTTGAAATTTTTTGAGCAATCAGCTGTTCATATAGGAGATCGGACGCATCTGGGCTGACTGATGACGTCACCGTGAGGACGCATTAAATACCTCCAGGAGTCATCCCGCAGTGGAGGATTGTTGGACGCATTAAAGGAAAAGACAATTCCGTTCAAGAAGTAAGATAAAAAAGAAAAAAATTAAACACTTATTTTTTAAACTATATAGGAATCATCCACTTCATATTCCTTTAAAATTTATCTCACATATTGACTGTGATCAATTTTTACATTTACATCCTACTTCCTAATACTCGTGGAACCAACCAGAAGCGAGCAATGTGTAATTTCTATGGTAAAAACCCTACACACGCAGTTGACTTTTTTGCAGATGGTCTCAACCTTGCTCTATCATCCCACATCCCTTCTTTTCAGTTCTCTTCCTATGCTATTAAAGGGGAGTTGCCTGTATCAGGATCACCAACATGTAGCCTGTTACCAAAAAAAAATTGGAAGTTTGTTCCTCACAATCTTTCGGACAGAAAAGAAATTCTAAAAACATTTACGATTAGACACCGTATAAAAATAGTTTTCACTTACATTTTACCATTTATTTCACAACTAAAGGTACAAAGTTCAATGTTATTTATTTGTATAGATAAGAAACAACTGACAAATATTTAAAAGTTAATAAATCTTCATATTTATTTGAATCAATTCGAAAGAAACAAAAAAACGCTAATTGTTTATTTTATTTTCTACAAGAAAATATCGGCTTCAGTTCTCTCAGGTCGAGTCCTCTAAGTTCCACTGGCAGCCAACAGTAGGCCCTATCATCGATTGTCACCCCGTGGTCCCTCGTCCACTGCATGAAGGTGGCGAGTTGGCAGTCGCAGTGCCAAGGGTTGCCGCTCAGGGAAAGGAACTTGAGGGCCGTGCCTTCGAAGACAGTCGGATGAAGAGTGGTCAGAAGGTTGTTATGCAGAGCCACTCTGAACAGCAGCCGCAGCGCCCTGAAAATGTAGAAGGGATACCAACGAAAAATTAAAATAATGAGTCAATTTTCAGAAACGGTAAATTGTTATTGATAAGGCGTTGAATCATAAACAAGAGGGACTATTTTTAGAAAAGTAAAATTGTATAATGATTTTAATGTAAACTTTGATTCTATTTTAATTTACAATCAAAATTAATGTAAATAATCAAACTGATTATTTTTCTCAGGGAACGGTGGACTCAAACACCTTGGTCTTTGTATTTCTAACTGTAATCGTTGGTGATGTGGCTTTGAAGGATTTATACTTTTATTAATACTTTACCAACGACGCCCAGGAACACGTTGTCGATCATCACCGACGCTCAGGATTCTTTTTATTTATGGAAGTGACAAAACTGGCGGAATTGTATGGCCAAAACCATAGCCTATGATCTTGTTCTTCACCAGTGTCACCTACCGCCAGATGTTTTCTGTTCGCGTATCAACTGATTTCTTTTAAATCTTAACTATAACCTCTTAACAACTGCTCTTTAAAATATTATCCCGAACTTCGTACCCTCTTTTACCAATCTATCACAAAACTTCGGATCTCCCTTCCACATCCAAAAGTAGCCAATTACAAGCCATCTTCCAGTTCGGAGTTTACGCTTCTGTTTCCAATCCAGCGAAATCTCACGTACAACGATATTCCCATTTCCTGTGGGTAAGGTTCACCAGTGCCAAATATTGTGGCCATTAGCGTATCCACCGAGCATATTTACGACCCTGTTAGGGTAAGCCGTGATGTTTCTTAATCTCTCTATAGATTTTGTTCCAGTAGTCCAGCCGGTACCTGAAGTGCAATGACCACATGAGTTCTCAAACTCTGGAATTTTTTGTTTCACTTGTTTTTCTTCCCCGGTTCTGCAGCCCATTGAGGACCTTGGTCTACAGGGGTCATCATCTTACATAAAACATTCCGAATTTTAGGTGATACGTGATCAGCGAATCAATTCTCCAGCAGTCTTAATGCCAGTCTCCGTGACCATTTTGGCTTCAATATAATTTTATCGTTGAAATGAATTAAAATAACCCGGCTAGTAATTTATTAAATATATGTACGCTACAAAGTATTCTCATCTCATTAAATTTAAATGATCGCATGCGATTTCAAAATGTTTACTGAGATGAGAGAGGAATTAACACGTGATTGTTGTGGTCCAAAGTGGAAGATGGAAGATAAGGGCTGAAACTTTTGATAAAACTTCGATACGGTATCAGGGATTGTTCCTGAGTGTATTAGGAACGCTGCTTACGTCATCGTCCAGCTCACATAAGTGAGTAAAAATAATCAATACAATTAACCCTGAGCGTCTGAATATCTAAAATGAAAGACGGAAGCAAGATTTGCCAACTTTGGAGAAGAACGTACCTGAAAGTTCCCGGAGTCACCGAAGCTATTCTGTTGTACTCAAGGAACAACGTCGTGATCCTCGGCGCGTATTGAAACCAGTCGCTGTCGACGTAAGCCAAAGTGGTACCGTAGATTTCAAAGGTTGAAATGTCCTTTTGACCGCTTAGAAATGTCTTCGACAACAGCGGGTTACTGAACTGCCCAACATCCAGTCTTTCCAAATTCGTAAAGTTTTGTATAGTGTCAGGAACGAGTGGGATTGAGGGAGTCCTGATGGCGAGTCTGGTGATGTTTCTGGGCACGCATTCGGGGATGGAAAGGAGAGAAACGTCGTCGCAGTACATGCCATTCTCTTCTTCCCTGATTTCGTGACAGGGACATTCGGCCAGCACCGTCATGAAGCAGGAGGTCAAGGCCACGACGGTCAGCGTTGAGAACCTGGAGCACCCAAGATGTATTCACCATATTTAAAAAAGTATTGTGCGACTTTTTTTACCAGGAAAATACATGGAATGCTGGCAACACTGTCTATATTATGTAAAAAAGAATTCAACCTTTGTACAGTCACAATATCTATATAGCAGAAGTTTAGATTTCAAGTCAGATGATGTTAATTGATTCTCTGGATTCAAATCTATTCACACTCATACTGAGTTACGTCATACGCCACTTATACAATATATATGTAGCTTTATAAAGTGAGCCAGTCTAACGGACGTATGACGGTAATCAGACATTTAAATCCATAAAATCGATTAATATAAATCTGACCGGAGATTGTAAACTCCTATATGTTCCATTTTTATAAATCAATAATTGAGACCCTACAATGGTAAAATTGTTATTTAAAAAAATTATCTTAAATGCTTACTCGGTAATCAGATTTTAATGAAGAAAATCGATTAATATAAATATGATTAGAGATTGGAAGCTCCTGTATGTACCAATTTTAGACAATGTTCATCCAAAATCGATATTAGGTTTCTATCCTGATTATTCTCCCAAGGTGTTTTTGTTCTTAAAACATCTCTTTTACATTATAAGTAAAAACTGAGGAGACAAAACCACGAAGAAAATATTAAGAACTTGATAAAGATCAAATTTATTATTTGTTGTTGTTGTTGTGGTATTCAGTCCTAAGACTGGTCTGATGCAACCCTCCTAGTCTATCTTGTGCAAGCCTTTCCTTTTCTTTATAACTAGCACAACACACAAACCCCCTAATCTGCTTAGCGTACTCCATCCTTGCCTCCCTATCCTGTTCTTACCCCACACACTTCCTTCTAATGCAAATTTTACAAGACCCTCGTGTCTTAAAACGTGGCCTATTAATCTATCCCTTCTCTTGGTCAACGTCCTCCATATTTTCGCCTTTCCCCTATTATGCTTAGAACAATCTCCTTAGTGATTCTATCCATTCATCTCATTCTCCTATAGCACCAAATTTCAAAGATTTCTATTATTTTCCTTTCCCCAACTAATATCATCCACGTTTCGCACCCATACAGAGCCACGCTCCATCGGAACATATTTAACAACGATTTCCTGATATTCACACTTATATTACCCGAAAGTAAATCCCTCTTTTTCACGAAAACCTTCCTTTCCTGTGCTATCCTACTCTATATACTTCTACCATCCTTAGTTAATTGCGCTTCCCAAGTTTCATAATTCCTTTACTTCCGTCAAAATATCCCTTCCCAATCTAATATCCTTTGCTATGCCACTTTTTCCCGTACTACAGTCCCTTACCTTGGTTATTCCTGAATTAATCCTCTTATAGAACTCTTTCTCCAGGACTGCGTACATGCTATTTATTATGGTTTTCAAGTCTTCTTCTGACTTCCCTAATATTTAAAAAATCGTCGGCAATGCGTAAGGTTTTTATTTCTTCTCCTTGCAGTATGATTCCTTTCCCATATTCCGTTTTAACTTTCTTCATCGCTTGTTCTATATATAAATTAAACACCCTGGGCGACAGACTGCATCCTTCTCTTACTCCTTTCTTGATTACGTCATTCTTTTCTTGGTCTTTTATTCTAATTACTGCCACCTGTCTTGTGTAGAGGTTATGTATTAGCCTCTTTTCTCGATATTTTATTCCAGCGCTCTTCAAAATCCTTAATAGTGTATTACAGTTCTCATTGTCAAACGCTTTTCTGAATCTACAAATACCATGAAAGTAGGCCGGTTTTTTCGAATCCTGTCTAATTATTTTTTAAGCTGCTATAAAGCTTTCAGTTAGAATCCTACTTTAGTAGATTAATGTCAATGGAGTCCCATAAACCCTTTACGGGACGAAAGAAAATATTGTAGCCAAAAAGCTAAACGAATTTACTGAAGTTTCTCAATTTTCTCAGTAGTTTGTTATATGAATTATATTTTTCTTGTAAGATACGAATATTTCTTGTGCTGAGAAACTTCCTCTTACTCAGTTCTTTTTCCCAGCTGTAAACACACGTGAACGAAAGTTGATCCTCAACATTCCCTGACTTTGCATTCCCCATCTCTCCCATTTAAGGACATTGTTATAAATAATAATAACTTATCCCTCCACTCCTAAGCTAAAACTCTGCCTTAATACAAGTGTAGCCTAGACCCGTTCCCTACCAGGCCTGGATAATAAATTAATTTAATTGGCCATCCCTTCTCCTTACGATTCCAGCTTTCATAAAGCTTATTTGTATAACCTCATATAATAGGTCCCAATTTTGTAAAATTAGTTACGTTTCTGCATGACCTTCCGACGCCGTCTCTATGCCACTCTGAGCTCTGATTCTCCTCAAGTATTTGTCTTAAGTTTAGGCTGTAATTTTTTAGAATAAATCCCTTTTTAATTCTTTTTGAACTAACGCCTTATAATTTCATCCACCACATCATTTATTGACGCTATTCTAGAGTGCACCATAGCTTGTCCTTCGAACCCTTCCGAAGTTTATAATTTGTGAAATTCCGAATTCTATTTCACCAATATTTCAACTTAGAAATATTTCTGGAGGCAGCGAAAATTAAGCCCAACGATATTCCAATTATATTTCAATTTCCCGTGGTTTTTACATTGGAGTAGAAAGGGAAATAAAATTCACTGCAAAGTTTTGATACGCGGCGCTGGGGAAAAAGTAGTAAAACAAATTGAATGAAGAAGACAGAGGAATTAAAGTAGCAGAGAAGATTATATGAACGTTATTTAGAATGATTCTAAGAAGGAACGAAGCTGAGAACGCGATGGCAGAAGAAGATAATCGATATAGAGAGCCACTAATCAATTAATCAATTATTTCGCAAATAATCGTAATAATCTCTCATAAAAAGAATGTTGCTAATAATTTAATACATATAGCTTTAAAATTAACAGACATAGTATTCATAAAAGAAATTAAAACAATTATATATGAGATACTGCTTAATAATTTTTACCCCATAAAATTGATAAATAATGTATGGTATTCTAATATAAATAACAAAAATAAAACAGATAATAATACAGATAAGGAAGTGGTAATTAATGAACCACGACTTAAACATAATAATAACCCCAAATATAAACAGAACATAACTCATTATTTTAAACCAATAGTTAGTATAACACCTAAATCAAATAATATAGATGATAATGATGTAGTAGGACAAGAAAAATCAACAACACAGATAAGAATATAAGGTATTGCTCCTTAACACACATTGATACATTAACACACAAAATAATAAAAGTTTTTAAAAATAATGCTATTAATGAAATAAATTTTGGAATAAAGCCTGAAAGTAAGATAAAAAATTATTTAACTAAAATTAAAGATAAAATTCCGAAAATAGAACAAAATAATGTAATATATAAAATTAATCGTGTTTATTGTAATAAAAATTATATTGGACATGCAGTAACTAAACTAAATACCAGAATATATAACCATAAAAATAATGTTAAGAGCAATACCAGAACAAATACAGCATTGTCATTTAAACCTTAAACATAAAATAGATTAGGGTAATATAGAAATTATACATAAAGAAAAAATACAATTAAAAGAAAGATTTTAGAACCATCTACATTGTTAAGAACAATAATGGTATGAATTCTAGAAAAGAAAGTGAGGAAATATTAAAAACACTACTCCAAAGTCTGAGAATAATAAATAAATAAATAAAGGAATTTTAGTTAAGTTTGGACGTAGACTTATCGAATCTCGTTCTACAAGATTCAAGAAACGATTTAAAAATTACGATTATGATTGACATTTTGACAATTAAATTTGACGTGGCTAAATTTTAAGACTCATTGAAAGAATTTTTAATGTAAATTTCGACGATTCGATAAGTCGATTTAGAAATTACGATTATGATTGACATTTTGACAATTAAATTTGACGTGGCCAAATTTTAAGACTCATTGAAAGAATTTTTAATGTAAATTTCGACGATTCGATAAGTCGATTTAGAAATTACGATTATGATTGACATTTTGACAATTAAATTTGACGTGGCTAAATTTTAAGACTCCTTGAAAGAATTTTTAATGTAAATTTCGACGATTCGATAAGTCGATTTAGAAATTACGATTATGATTGACATTTTGACAATTAAATTTGACGTGGCTAAATTTTAAGACTCCTTGAAAGAATTTTTCGACGATTCATGGATGTATGTAGCCGTTTGTGTTTGGTGATCACATGAGCAAGAACTTCTGGAACTCCCAAGTTCGAAAAATGCTCTGTGTGAGCCAGCAACAGCAGCAGCACAGTCTGGAATCACATACTATTCCATGAAGAAATTTAGAAATTTTATATGATTTCGAAATACATGAAGATATGTATAATATTTTAAACATTTAACATTTTATAATATAACCGTAGCTCTAAACAAGGTTCCATATTTATGTACATATGTAATGTTTCATGTTTTCTAATATATTTTGGAGATGAATATGGCAATTGCCGAAAGCTCCTTCAGAATAAAATTTGAATATCAAAATTAAATATATTTGGTTTTATGAAGTGACTGATATATACCAGAGAAAAATTATTATCATAATAAATTATCAGTCTTAAAACAATAAATTTTTGAATAAATTCCTTGAAGAGATATAGAGAGAATTCTGTAGGATCCGAAAGAAAATGGTTTTAGGAGTCGCAACAAAGAACAAGATACGGATGTTGTTATTGGGATAAGTGGGGAGTTTATTAAAGGTTTCAGAAGTGAGAGCTGAGTGGTTGACGTACTCACATGGCGACTTCCTTCTCAATGTCTGACATTCAGTTTAAAAATTAAGGATAATGTAATCTCACCAGTGACTACACGACTTTCGTCCTTGAGATAATTTGTGGCTGGAACGGAAACTTTGAGGATAAGTAAAGTAGGGGAAACCCCGTATTGCAATACCACAGGAAGATACTTGATAAATGCATGTGTATGAAAGTATGTTGCAGTTAAATCACGAAATAATGAAAATAGGAAAGTTCGGAAATTATATGGCAAACGAAAAGAAACCGATACTAATACAATGAAATTAGGGTAACTCAATAATAATTTAACAAAAATATTTCGATCTGCAAAGTGGACATTTTAGACGAAAATGAAAATAATTACTTCTCGAGAATCATTAGTGAAATGTTGAATATCAGCCTCTGCAATCCTCATGCACTCATTGTTCAAAATCACACGAATAACTTGAACAATAATTACGATCCTCTTGTGATATAGTAGTTGAACTTTTGAATATTCTTCTCCATTGTTAAAATTTAACTCCCGAAAGAACTCATTGTTACCACATCATTTTGGCCGTAACCGTCAGGGGCTGGAGATGATCTGCGAAACCTTTTAGTTTTATTTTTGGTTACCAGGCTACATGAGGGTGATCCTGAAACAGGCAACTCCCCTTTAACAGCATAGGAAGGGAATTGAAAAGGGGGGATGTGTAAGGGTTTACTAGGGCCCCCGGGCTGTAGTTTAAGGTTCCTACCCGGTGTTTCACTTCAAGAGATGCAGGGAAAACTCTAGAAAAACTGCATCAGGTAGGTCGGACACCTGAAGTGCCACGCATGTAAATACATTTAATATTTTCGACACATGAAATTGCTAAATTTGGAAGTTTTGAACAATGTTTATATATATATATATATATATATATATAATTGTCGTATTTATTAAATAGTAATAATATATATACTGATTTATTTATGTAATAGTTTAACAAAGACTAAAAGAGAAGCGCAAGAAAACTATGTCAGGAATATAATGGGAAAGGAATCATATGGGTGGGAACATATTGTAATATACTTTTTAGGGTATAAAACATTAATTAATCAATAGAACAAATTATAATCAATTTTAAAATTTTTCATTTATTAATTTAAAGTGATTACATGGGCTTAATCTCAGGGGATTTTGGGTCTCTCGAGAGATGGAGTATGCAGTTACTGTAAATAGAAGAAAAAATCAATAAATATTATTTAACCAGAGCAATGAGCAAGTTTCACAGCTTTTTTTAATAACTTACCCACAATTACTGGGCCTACAAACATCCACCTCACGAATGTTTCCGCGTCTCTCTGGCGTCTTGCAGGATTTTTATCGATGATGGTAGAAGGAACCAGATCCGCAACTCATCTGCTTCCTCGAAACATCTAACGTCTCTGCCCACCTCTCACAGCATCTGCTCTCGTCCGTCCTCTCCTCAACTTGTCTGACTTCTGTTCATCTGCTCGGACCACGTCTTTCCTCTCCTCAACTCGTCTCACTTCTCATTTCGTCCATCCTCTCCTCAACTCATCTGCCTTCTGATCTGCTCGGACCACGTCCGTCCTCTCCTCCACTCATCTGACTTCTCTCCACGTCCGTCCTCTCCTCATCTCGTCTGACTTCTGATCCCGAGCCACCCATCGGCTCCCCTTTTTAAATCCTCCGACGGGAATTCCCCGCCATTGGCTTATTTCATAAAACTTCGGGGTTCCCCGCCTCAGGTCCCTTCATAAAATTCCGGGGTTCCCCGCCCTCATTTTTTACACACGTTCTGCGGGAGTCTCCCGCGGGGGTTCACCATCGTTTTTTTACACACGCTCGGCGGGAGTCTCCCGCGGGGAATCACCATCTTTCAGCCGACTAGACATTGTTGTTGGCCGGACTGCGCCTCATAACGCCACAATACCACAAAATCCGCGTTTTTTTTTATCAAAATATATATGTTAGCAGACGTAAGACGGACACAAGGTTGATTCCTCCAGTAAAGGATGAGTAAATTAAATTATATTAAACGAAAAGAAAAAGGGAAACAAATTCACACAATATTTTGCAACATTTCTACGACAGAAAACACATTTGCCAACATTCACAAAATTTACAGTCACTACAAATCGGTTTCCCCAGGTGAAATCTCAGGAGAAGTGTTGAAATTAGGAGGGGGAAACATGATAACGTGCCTCATGCGTTATTTGAAATGTAGGTAATCAATAATGAAATAAGAAGTTGTCGGGGTCAGCAGCTGTAGAGTCGATTATATGTTGATATATCATAAATTATATTTTTACTAATATCTTCTGGTATTATTCCTGTTTCTTCCTGAAGAGCCATGATATTGCTGCTTATCAATTCCGCTGGAATGTTATTAATTCCTGGCGCTTCACAATTCCTCAGGTCTGTCAGCGCAAAAAATGGTTTCGGGCTTGAACGAGGGAAGACTACTCGGGCCTTGACAAGGAGAGGATATTTACTTAGTTAGGCTCGAAACGAGACGGCGGTCGCTAAGGAATAAACGATAACCAAGGTCTCACAAAGAAAGACAATTCCAAATAACAACGTACATATTTATTATATTCGAGACATGAGAACACAGAAACCAACAGTGGTTTCGATTTTTACTATTTACAAGTAAGGTCAGGCGTCAGATCTTTCACGTTGACTCCTTCAAAATCCAAGGGATGCAAACAGAAGGCTCCATCGCTGACTGTCACCCCGCTGTCCCTCGTCCACTGTATGAAGGTGGCGAGTTCACAGTCGCATTGCCAAGGGTTGTCGTCTATGTAGAGATTCTTGAGCGACGTACCTTCAAAGAGAGTCGGAGGAAGGGTGCTGAGTAGGTTGTTATTCAGGTCCACTATCTCCAGCAGCGGCAGGGAACTGCAAATACAAAATTAATCCATGGAAAAATGAAAAGGTGTTCAGGAATTACTTTTTTTTATAAAATCAAGTCTTTACATAATATAAGAATTTCCAGAACTAATTAATTTCTTGAAATAGTTTCCGTATTAGATTAGATTTATTATTCAATCCATTAGTCCTCGGTTGATGAAATAGGATACGTCAAATATAATATTACAAGAAATATCCAAAATTTTACAATTAAAAAATTATAGACAAAAAGAGGAAACATGAAAAAGAAAATAAGTCGGCAGTTAAATTCTAGTAGAGAATAGTTGTAAAATAACAGGAGAATTTGATATGATACCAGCAAACTGTTTTTGTCCTTCCTATCTACCAACTCTTTCAGTGAATAATACACTCCGTTCATTAACAGAGATTTACAAATCTTTATAAACAGTTTTTATCTCCTCCGGAAGAGTATTGTGATAAAAAAGGCGGATTTTGTGATGTTGTGGCGTTATGAGGCGCAGTTCGGCCAACAACAATGGCTAGTCGGCTGAAAGATGGTGATTCCCCGCGGGAGAGTCCCGCAGAGCGTGTGTAAAAAATGACGATGGTGAAACCCCGCGGGAAAACCCCGCCGAACGAGTGTAAAAAATGAGGGCGGGGAATCCCGAATTTTTGTGAAATAGGGTAATTCCCGTCGGAAGATTTAAAAGGGAAGCCGATGGGTGGCTCATCCCCAGAAGGCAGACGAGTGGAGGAGAGGACAGAGGTGGTCCAAGCAGCAGAAGTGAAACGAGTGGAGGAGAGGACAGACTTGGTCCGAGCAGATATCCAGAAGTGAGACGAGTGGAGGATAGGACAGACTTGGTCCGAGCAGCCAGAAGCCAGATGAGAGAACGGACGTGAGCAGACGTGTCCAGACGTGATCAAATCCTGCAAGACGCCAGAGAGACGCACAAACATTCGAGAGGTGGATGTTTGTTGGCCCAGTAATTGTGGGTAAGCTATAAAAAAAATTGTGAAACTTGCTCATTGCTCTGGATAAATAATATTTAATGATTTTTCTTTCTATTTTCAGCTACTGCATACTCCATCTCTTGAGAGACCCAAAATCCCCTGAGATTAAGCCCGTGTATTCACTTTAAATTAATAAATGAAAAAGTTTAAAATTGATCATAATTTGTTCTGTTAATTAATTAATGTTTTATACCCAAAAAAGTATATTACAGTATATTATGTTTGAAGTAAATAACGCGATATGTGACGTTTTGAACGTAAGTCGCCGCGCGTAGCAGAAGCAAGAGCTGATAACCAGAGAGGCATAAAGAGAAAGTCAGAGAGAGGCTAAGGTGCTTTGTAGAGGGGTATCTTTGGTTTTGGTTGCCGGGGGCAAAGGATTTTCACAAGGGTTCTGTAAAGAAAACTGTAATGTATGAATTAACGATTAATAAGTGTTAGCGTGAAAGAATATCGTTTAATAATAAAGGAAGTAAAGTTTATATAACCAGGTACTAAATTGAATTAAACTCTTGATTATTCTACCACGAGTGGTATAAAGTCGATCGGTCAACCTTGAGAGAGGGGGTGTATAGATTGCGTCCTCATGACGTAATCTCCGACTGTGACTGGTAACATTTACGGTCATCGGTGACCAATATAAAAAATAAAACGTTAATTTTTACGGAACCGACGTCCAAATTGAGAGAGGCGAAGAAGTTTAAATTAATACGGAATTGAGTAAATAGGATGTATTGCTAAATTTGTACGTTTTTAACCATGTTTTTTTATATATAAATTAAAAACTGGTAACATAGTACTTATATTTAATTTATTGTAATATTATGTTTGTAGTAAGCCTGAGGAAGTCTCAAAATGGAGATGGAACGTTGCTTTTGTTAATAAATAGTAATACTCGTCTTTTTATTTATTGAAAATTAAATAAGGCATAAGTGTGTTGAAATTAATGTTATTACTTTTAAATTAACATAAAAATAGAGTTGCGATTGAACACCGACATGCGCCCACAGGTCATTGTGGGGAAACAGCATAAGTCGAGGGTTGTTCCTCAAAGACTTTACCCTGCAAAGCATAGACCGTGTAATAAAACCGTAAAGAAATTTCGTGACCTTGAACTAACCTGAAAGTGTCCGCAGCCAGTAAAACTATGTTGTTGTCGTAGAGTTCCAAAGTCGTGATCCTCGGCGCGTACAGAAACCACTCGTTGTCGACGTAATCCAAAGACGTGTGGTAGATTCCGAGGTCTGCAATGTTCCTATTACCGACGAGGAAGTTCTTAGACAACTTCGGGTTATCGAAGAAGGCGATGTCCAGGTTCTGCAAGTGTGTGAAGCGACGGATACTTTCCGAGACGAGAGGAATGGACGGAGTTTCGATGCTGAGTCTGGTTATGTTGGCGGGCACGCAGTCGGGGATGGAGGTGATGGAAGTGTCGGCGCAGATTGCGTAGTTGACGTTGTCGTCGTAGTGGCAGGGACACTGGGCCAGCGCCATCTTGGAGGAGGCCAAGGCCACGGCGGCGACGACGACGAC
This sequence comes from Eucriotettix oculatus, assembly GCA_034510155.1. NCBI lineage: Eukaryota > Metazoa > Arthropoda > Insecta > Orthoptera > Tetrigidae > Eucriotettix > Eucriotettix oculatus. Next base: position 16,432,693 of record CM067376.1, read on the forward strand.
AACCAGCCCTGAGAACCTGAAAGACCAAACGCGATGATGACGGGACACTTCCAGTATTTCATTAAATTTGTTTCCGGTAAATATATGGCACGAAGGAAATAATTGGCTGGATTAAATAATGTCATCCAAAAATTACCTCACGAATCAACAACACTGGACCAACCATTCCACATTTCCTCATCATTTTTTGTAGGAAATGTAGAAAATTGGGGCAATATTTATGAACAATTAATTTCTAAAATGGAAATAAACGTCATTTCACAATAAATTGCATCTAATTCAACCAAAGCACTACATTTCGTGTTGCCAGATTCTTTCATGAGGCTGATGTATGCGTGTTATTGACGTCATCTCTGTTATGGTGCATTATAATATTATTTATAAATATTTCATTTGTGGCCAGCGCAAAGCCAAGAGTTGGAACTTTCGGGACGAGAGGGACGCTGGAAAATCCCGTAAAGGGACAAACAAGTCTATTTTGGTCCCCTTTCTGAGAAAGGGCTAAGGAGGGGATATTGGGTTTAGCCATAGGCTGGCCAATAAGAGGATGAAAAAAAGTAGAGAGGAGGGGAGAAAACGTTTACCGTAGTCTCTGGATTCTCATAGACGGACACTTGTGGTAAAGACGGCGAGAGGGACGGTCCATTCAGCGCCACAGAACGAGCGGCGTCCAAGAGTCCCTGAATGTTCCGGCTTTTGGTAAGTGTTGGCCACGAATGATCACGCGACCGCGGGTTCGTCACCACGGTTATTCTTGGGAAAGGGAGACTCACTGTTAGCTTTCGCAATTGGTGAAATTTCAGGCCAGGCAGATAAATATTTCATATATAATTTTTTTGGTTTTTTTATTATAAATTCGTTTTCTTAGGATATATATATTTTTTATTTAATTTATTCCTGCGTAAATAGCCTACGCAGGTGGCGCCCAAAATCTCTGACCACGTGGTACCCGAAGTGTGCCACACTGTGCATCTCTTCTTGGAATGACTGGTCCAAATTTAAAAATTAAATAGACTCAGACGAATAACCAGAAAAGTCTCATTAAATATATTTTTCGATTTTACGACATTTAAAGAAGCTTTCGACCTTTTGTCATATTCATCTCGGCTCAATTTTATTTGTCAGCAACACAGTGCCTCGTCATTAACAATTAGTATTCACATAGTCATACATGAATATGAAGTAAGGTCGAAAGCTTCTTTAAATGTTGTAAATATAATAAAGACATTTTATGAGTCTGTTCTGGTTATTCGTCTGATTCTGCTTCATCAATACAGCAAAAATTTCCTTATATTTCACACTTATATTCCAAGAAAGTAAATTTATAATTTTTTTCGAAATTCTACCTTGCCTGTGCTATCCTACTCTTTATGTCTACTATACTTCTACCATCCCTATTAATTACGCATCCCAAGTAGCAGAATTTCTTAACTTCCTTCAAAATATCCCTTTGTTATTCCACTACATTACCTTAGTTTTCCCTTTGTTAATACTAATATTGAACTTATATTGCCGTATAGTGCGTATCGTATATATAGTACGATATATATATATATATATATGCATAATTAATTGCTAGTTTATTGCGCAATGCTACTTACATGATAGCCTGTGTGGAAAACTCTTCTCGTGGACGCCACCATGCAGGCGTCTATATATACTAGCTTTTATCCTCTTATCTACTGATGAAGATGGATTAACAGTAGATTCCCCTTGCCATTTGAATGTTGTCAGGAGATCTGTAATCAGTTGTTATCACTGTCATTAATATTCGATCTTGTAAATAAGTCGGTCACGTTTCTTGCATCAGCTCACATATCAAGCGTTCAGACACATCAAATTCAAAACAACATCGTTTCATGGTTAAAACTTGTTGGTTTGGGGAATGTAGGGTTGAGACGTTTCAGTCCGTTTTTTTAAATGAGCATATTGAACCCCTTTTTTGGAATATGTTGTATCCTTTTGTTATTTATTTAGAAACTATTGTATGTTAGTTCTGTGAGAAACTGAATTACAATCTTTTCCTCCATTCCTTTTTCTTCTACATTTATTAATGGATTCCAACCATTGTTCTCCTTTTTGTGTTTGGAGAAAGAAGGGGGGAGGGGTTGTTGGAGTAACAGGCTACAAAAGAGTGATACAGAAACTGGCAAATACCTTCTTGTGAGGGACTTTTACGAAGGCCGTAGTTTACGAACGGCCGTTATTGAAGAGCTCACAGACAGAATTATCCACAGCATTTGATTGACGTCGATCAGACGCTAATAACAACCAAGCCAGACGCCGGCCAGGCGGGTAAGAGCGAACCAAATCGCGTGAAATCACGAGCTTTATGGATTAGCTGACGTTCACTGCCCAGGGCAACGACCCTCAGGAAATTTCGAAGGTCGTTTCTCCCTTACGAAAAATCTGATGAAAACCTCGGGCCAACACGAACATTTCATTGGGACAGGGAGTCATGTGATGCGCCATCCACATTCATGGTCGGGAACATGAGAAGAGTTGACGTGGGGAAATCAAGAGACGGAAATTGGTCAGGCTGGAATGGAAGTTTGAAGTAACAAGGCGGAAAAGAGATGAGACAGATAGAACTCATCAGTCTGGAATGGAAGTTTGAAATAGGAAGGTGGAGAAGAGATGAGAGAGAGAGAAATTGGTCAGTGGGGTTAGAAATTTTGAAGAAGGAGGAAGTCAGAGGAGTTGAGACAGAGAACTGAGGGTCTCGATCGAATCTTTGAAAATTTGACGACGAGACCCGACAAGTGAGTCCTGCCGTAGTAAAAGACAGACGGTAATGAATAATCTTTCTGGAATGAGGGAAGGAAAGATGACAAACGAAAGGGTGTAGCATCACCAGTCTGCGTAATCGTGGAACCACAATTCTTGAAAGGAAGAACACAGGTACTGGGACGTAAAATCCGGGAGCAGCCTAATTGTCTGAGCCGAATAAGGAAGCAGCTGCCTCCCTAGCGCGGAAATCAGCCGTGTCAGTGCCAAATAATTGAAATTGACTATGACGCGTTTCCTGCTGCATAACAATCCCCCCGTATATATGACCGTTTAAATAGACTGAACCTTGCATTATTAAATCTGAGCTAGCTGAAGTATATTAATTGTCCTTAAAAATGGATTTTCATTATTTAAATTACAAATTAACTTTCACCCAGTAAACTTTACAGAATTAAAAGATGTGCTCAAGGGTCCCTTTTTCACGTGTCGCAGCGGAATGGGGTGTTTCTTTCTGACCAATCGTGTACGGTTATAAAAGTATGTACTTTCACCCTTCAAATGTTGTAACATAAATTTATTAACAACCTGTAAATACACATAAATATTTATTTACTTACTTAACGACGGGGAATATGTTAAGAAAAGAAAGTTGATGTGTGAAATATCTTAGCAGGCTTTGTAAACAAAGTAAAGATTATTCAGAGTGAAAAGCATTTTCCTTTGTGTGAGAAGCAATATTGACTTTGCAACGAACATTAGTAGACAGGTTAAGAAAAAACAAGCCTACGTTCATGGTATTTGTATATTTAGAAAAAGCGTTCGATAATGTGAACTGGAACTTACTATTAAGGATTTTGAAGAGCACATGAATAAAATATCGAGAAGGAAGATTATACATAACCTCTACACCAGGCAGTCAGCAGTAATTAGAATAGAAGACCAAGAAAAGAAAGCCGTAATCAAGAAAGGAATCAGACAAGGATGCAGTCTGTCGCTTAACTTATATATAGAACAAACGATGAAGAAAGATAAAATGGAAAATAGAAAATGAATCATACTGAAAGGAGAAGAAATAAAAAACTTACGCTTTGCCGACGATATTGTAGTAATAGGAAATCAGAAGAAGACTTGCAAACCATAATAAATGGCATGAACGGTAACCTGGAGAAAGAACTCAATGTGAGGATAATTAAAGGGAAATCCAAGGTAATGGACTGTAGTACGGGGAAAAGTGTAATAGCAAAGGGTGTTAAATTGGAAAGGGATATTTTGAAGGAAGTTAAATAATTCTGCTGCTTGGGATGCATAATGACTAGGGATGGAAGAAGTATAGTAGGCACAAAGAGTAGGATAGCACAGTCAAGGAAGGCTTTAGCAAAAAAGAGGAATTTACTTACGGGTAATATAAGTGTGAATATTAGGAAATCATTGCTCAAAATGTTCATATAGAGCGTAATTTATATGGGTGCCAAAGTTGGACGATAGGAGTTGCGGAAAGAAAAGAATAGTAGGATTTTAAATGTGCTACTATAGGATAATGCTGAAAATCAGATGAGTGGATAGAGTAACTAACAAGGAAGTTGTAAACAGAATAGGGGAAAAGCGAACAATATGGAGGACGCTGACCAAGAGAAGGGATAGATTAATAGGCCACGTTTTAAGGCACGAGGGTCTTGTGAAATTAACATATGGTCTGTGCTAGTTATGAGGAAATGAAAAGACTTGCGCAAGCATGGAGGGTTGCATCAGGCCAGTCTTAGGACTCAATAACACAACAACAACAATGTGAAAGGTGGATTTCTGCACATGGCTAAAAATATAGCTTATCAACAAAAGACCTGAATATAATTTTTTCTGATATAAATTTTAGTAATTTTCAGTCGTTTTGTTTTTTGTGGGGATCATATCAAAGGAGAACTTAAAATTTCTTAAATACAAAAGGTCGGCTTAGATTTCAAAAACAGAGCTAATCATGATGTGTCTTGCAGTAATTTATGATGCATGCAATGACCCGTTTCAAAGATTTCAGGCTGTATTTAGTCATTAAAATTGGAAAGTGTACTTAATTATTATCTGTGTGTAACAGACAAGGTGAATTGTTTTAGCATGACTGAGGATTTTGAAGATTACAGGAATAAAGTACCGAAAAAGAAGAGTTATCCATAACCGCTACAGAAGGCAGTCCATTATTCGTACACAAAGCAATTAATTACAGTTTCCGCAATGTATTCTCTCTTTCTCACGCTAAATGCATATATAGTTTTGTAAACACGTCTATAGTGACAAGAGCGCAATATGACTTACGTGATTGCTTCTGTGGAAAACTTTAATCCCGGTTTTCTCCATATATATCATATCATTTATCTTCTTATCTTACTGATGAAGATGAATAAGTTACGATTAAGCTTGCAGTTGATTCCTCTTGCCATTTCAATGTTGTCAGGTAATCTGTAAACAGTTGTTATTAAAGTCGTTAATAGATTATTGTCATTAAATTAAGAAATTGTAGTCATTGACCTTTCTTGTTACAGCTGAAACATCAAGAGTCCAAACACATAAAATCAAAACCGGAGGATAAGCGTTAGAGCTTTCTCCCGCACGTACTTGTCCACAGGATGTCTACCCGATGCAGGTTTTCTAGGGCTTTCCCTGCATCTCTTTAGGGTATGATCCTTAAGCCACTGCCCTAGTCAACCCTTGGCCTTTTCAATTCCCTTCTTATTCTATTAAAGCGGAGTTGCCTGTTTCAGGATCACCTCATGTAGCCTATGAAGAAAAAAAAGAGGTGCATGTACTGGATCAAAGACCTTGGGCATATGGCAAGTGTAGTCCGCTGATCCCATGGGATCAGTCGGCCAACTGCCGCCTGAAACTGGTGGAGACATGGAGAAGGGAATGCCACGTCCCCACAGCAAATTAGTCGCCATTCATTTGATGCAGGTTTTTTAGGGTTTTCCCTGCATCTCTTTAGGAAAAACACCGGGTAGGATTCTTAAACCGTAGCCCGGGGACACGAGTCAACACTTGGCTACCTTGCTCTACCTTCCGCATCCCCTCTTTTCAAATCCCTTCCTATGCTATTAAAGGGGAGTTTCCTGTTTCAGGATCACCCTCATATAGTCTGTTAACCCCAGAAAAATGTTTCCAAAATTTTATGCTCATAAATGCAGTACGACTGGAAACATCAAATATTATCTTTAAAGAATGCTGAATATTATAAACTTCATTTAAATTTTATATTGTTCTCAACATGTTCGTTCCGGATCACCCGCTCTTACTGCATTCAAGATAAAATGGCCATCATTTTAGATTCTTTATAGAATAAGAAATCAAGTATACAATCACTTATTTTGATATATCATATTGCTTGTTCTTTAGACATCAAATAACAAAGCAAAATTATGTTTCTCTCTTTGATATGAGTCTTTTTTATCTTGTAGTTGTTGTGGCTCCCAAGACTGATCTGATGCAACATTTCGTGGTAACCGTTCTTGCGCAAGCCTTTTCAATACCGCATAACTAGCACATCCCACATTCTCACTAATCTGTTTAGTACATTCCATCCTCGGTCTCCCTTTTCTGTTCTCAAGCCACACACTTCCCTCTACTGATAATTTTACAAGACCCTCATGTCTTAAATATAGCCTATTAATCTATCACTTCTCTCGGCCAACGTCCTCCATATTGATCTCTCTTCCCTTCCTATGCTTAGAACTTCCTGGTTAGTTACTCCTACTGTTATAGTAACACTTCTATAAGCTTGTTATTTTCTTTCTCAATTTTAATTATCCGTCCAAACTTCGGTCGTTAACATTTTGTGTTATCGCGGACTGTGGTAAGGTCGCTAGTTAAACTTTGCCATATTGTATTCCAAGCTTTTTAATACAGTTTTTTATTACACTGTCTGTACGGAGAGAAGTAGATCTGCCAATTTGCCGATTTTTATTTCATTACCAGCCTTTACTGAGTGCACGCGAAGGGTGAATCTCAGCCACAACACAAGATGACCTTTTAAGTAGAGGTAGAGAAACATATGTAAATTGCCCAGATTGACTGCGGGGCTCACCTGACTACGTTGGGAATGCATCGGACTCTCACTGGTATTTTTTCTCAAAGTTCTCACATCCTAAGAAACCTTCACCTATTTTAGGAAACGTATTTACTGTGGGGGCGAAGAACTTGGGCATACGGTAAGAGATGTCTGTTAATCCCATTGGATCAGTCGGTCAACTACCTCCTAAAACTGGTGAACACACGGTGAAGGGAATGCTGCGACCCCACAGCAAACTCGTCTCCCGTCAATCGTAAGGGCGTGAGAATCGTAGCTTATAGCCCGACCTACCTGATGCAGGTGTTCTAGCGTTTTTCCCTTTAGATAAAACCACCGGGTGGGATCAATAAACTATATTCCTAAGTCAACCCTTGTCTACCTTGTTCTACCTTCCAACTCACCCGTTTTCAATTCCCGTCCTATGCTATTAAAGGATCACCCTCATGTAGCCTGTTAACCAAAAATCTTTGATTTCAAGGCCGAAGCATCTTAATCTCTTCTTTTAGGAGGCGTATGTTCTGGGGTAAGAGATTTTAGGTGAACGGTAACAGTGGTCCAATTATTCTATCGGACATGTTCCAGCTGCCTCCTAAAACCGGTGGATACACGGAGAAGAGAACGCTGCGACATGCGGTTTTTTAAGTTGTCAAAAGTAAAACCGAATTATAATGAAATGATAATCAAAAATCTCAAAACATTTCTCAGAAAATAATTTACAAAAGACTAAATTGGGCTATGCATCAATTACAAGGATGACCAAAAGTAAAAAGTGAAGAATTTTTTATCTTAGTCATGTTACTTTTAAATTATACTGAAATAAATTATGTAAATTATTTTACAAATATATTCAAATATGATTGAATATTTAAAAGGAATTAATACACACTAAATACGAAGATTATTTATTTAAATTCAAGTTTGTATAAGTAATTATACAAATTTTTATGTAGAGTGAACTGAAGAGGTCCAAGAGCCCCCAGAAAAAAAACATGATCAAACACATAAATTACTTAAAAGATGTTATAATTCTAAGACAGTTACCAAACCTTAATTAATAACAGAATTTTTTGTTGAATGTGACGCCTGAGAAACAACTTAGTTGGCATTGGAAGTGGCAGACAGTCGAGGTTACATCCTGGCTCTACATTTACGCGCATCAACGAATACATTCAAAATATAGTATACATAAATCAAATAAATTAATACTTCAGTTTTTTTAAATTTAAATAATTTTTTGAAACTAAATTCTCTGGTCTCCGGAGCTTGTGGGGTAATTGCTCTTATAAATTATTTAATATGATAATCTCGGATGCAAAAATATTGGCACGTACAAGTTTATGTCACAGCAAGTGGGAATGTTTTGAACGTCCGAAGAGGACGTGTTGTCCCGTATTGTAAAGTGTGGGGGTAATAACTGGCTAGCCATTGGCCAATTCATGGGTAATTTGGAACTTGGAGGGGAGATCCGACGTGTCATGACAGATATAAAAGATGACGACAGTCAATTATGGAAGGGAACTTATCGACGAGACTTCAGACAGGCGTCACAGACTCCAGAGGCTCCATAATGGCAATGTACAGTATAACAAAATATCCCTCAGATCTGCCGAATGCAATGTCATTGTGTTTATAAATATTAACAACAAAGCATTTTTGCCCAACATTTTTCCCTTTGTTAAGAAATGTTTGAAAATATGAATGAAAGTGTTGAAATTACATCATAGTTTACTGACTTAAATATTTACAATAAATAAAAACGGATCATTTCGGCCGTTACCGTCGCTGGAGACGTTCCAGCGGGGCACCAAATTCACATGTAAATTCAATAATATTTTCGACTGAGGGAGTCATGGAGTAAATAGGATTCATTGCTAAATTTTAAGCTTGAACAAGTCTCTAAATGGAGATGAAACGACGCTTTTGTTAATAAATAATTATATATTTGATGCTGACTTTTTCGGCCGTGTTTATCTATTGAAATTGTTGAAACTTCCAAGGCTGACGAAAAACGTGTTGAAGTTGTAGCCATTGTCAATCCCGACGATGTGAATGACCCTTAATTTGGTCAATTAGTGACGAGGGCCGAAGAATCCCGACAACTAGCCCATATACATATGCTACAAGCTCAAGAAAATGGCCGACAACGATACGACGCGAGTTATGGACCAGTTTTGTATCAGCCACGGGATCTAGTCTGGATCTTTACACCTAGCTGCAAAGTCGACCTCTGGGAAAATATCCTGAAACGGTACTTTGATTCCTTACCGTGTGCTACGACATAAATCAGACGTCACCTATGATTGCCAGGATTACGATCCCCATTCAAGGCGAAGAAATAGACGAGACAGCGACCACGTACTGAGGATCAAGCCGTATCACGAAGCCGACGCTCAAGAGGAGTTTGAAGACCAAACGCGACTCTACGATGACGCGTAACTACACGGAGAATAATATGTAGCAACGACGACTGCCAGCCCAACACCTGGAAGAAATGGAGCACGTTAAATCTGTCCAAAGACGAAATCTATGGCACCACAAAACTAACAGCTCCACGCTATTTTTACAAAGGAGGAACAATACTACGTATCACAGCCTGCAGTCATAGCCCAGGGGTTTAGAGCTGGGCTGTACAAATGTGGACCCGGGTTCCAGCCCCACTCAACGCAACCATTTTAATTTATTTTGTTTACCTAGAATGTTCTTTTTCTGGAAAATTCCATGGATGTATAAATTGTAGTAAACCCCGAAGCAGAGTCGTAATTAAGCAGCACAAGTCTTAAATAAACGTTTGTAACGTCTACGCGTGTGTGTTACTGTACCTCACGATTCCTCATAAACGTGACAGTAAAATATAAATCACTCCTGAGGTTTATTTTTATTGTTTTAGAATATATTTTGTTTTGCTCTACTTTTTGTAAATTAATTGGTTTATTAAATAATCATCTTTCGGCTTTTCAATATAGTCGCGTTGTTTATCATGGACCCCGTAGGAGGGGGAAGGTGTCGCCCTCTCAGTCTGAGTCTTCTCCATCAGCACACCAGTTCTTAGTTAAGTCTTTTTGGAATTAAATACGATCCCTACTATCAGGGAATATAAGAATTTACCGCCATTTTATCGTTGAGCGTCGCTCTGTGGGGGTCAAATATTACGACAACGAAATTTTTTGTTTTATTTGCATTTTTCTTTAAATGGCATTTTTAATCCTAAAAGATTAATGGGTAAAAGAAATCGATAGCTTTAAACTAGGGTCGCCCCCTACCATTTTATTTTAGGAACGACAGTCGTTTTTTTAACATCCGGCAGTCTTCTGTCCTTTTTAAATTAAAAATGATCTAAAAAAATATGCTTCTATGTTTCATTACCTACTAAAATATTAACATGATATATGAGGTTCACCATACTGATTTGAAACTTTTTTCTGTCTTTAATTTTCACTTTGTATTGTATTCACAATGTATTTAACTGCAGGTTTCCTAGTCTATCTGGCATTCCTCTAATCCTAGTACGACTTAGACCAATGATTACCTTCAAGAACTCCGACCAGCACATTGAAGACATTGGACTCTGCTTGATAATGTGGGAAGAAGATAATAATAATTTTTTTAAAATTAGAACTCAGTCCCTCTCTTTTATTGTATCATATATCTTCCACAGAGAAATTAACGTCTCATACAGTAATCGTAACAATTCCATAAACTTGGTGCTTTCATTGTTATTTTAATTATCCGTCCAAAAATTGGCCGTCGACATTTTGTGTGATATCATATTTTTAAAAGCCAGCCGTTGAGTTTTACTACATTATATTTCAAGCTTTTTAATAGTTTTTTTATATTGCAGTGTTTGTACAAAGAAGCTTTGCCAATTTTCAGGTTCCATTCCTTTTTCATCAACATCTACTGACGGGTGAAGCTCATCGACAGCATACGATGACCATGTAAGTGATAAGGTTCTAGAAACTAGTTTTCTTGATACGTTGTTAAGGTGACGGTGGTTTTTAACCTAGTTGAATATTTTGATTTTAATCTAAACAGAAATAATTTTAGCGTTGATTTGTTAAGAGTTACTTTTCGCTTACTGGGGGATGAGAGGTTCTTGTTTTAAATCGATTTGATTAGGCTAACGATTTTATTTAAAGTGAGACGCATGACGGAATGGTGGTTTCACTATATCCCCCTTTCTGTATATTCTTCACTTCCTTTCAGAAGTAGTAGGCAGCATCAAAGGTAGCCGTCATTGTGTGGTCTGCAGAGATGTCCCGGGACACTACCTTGCGGTACACCTCAGGGTGTAACTTTGTTAATTAATCTTGAAACATTACCTGGAAGATTTTGTTGCTCGGGTATGCTTTTGAAAAGGTAATATTAATTTCGTGGTAACTTTTCTTCATCTTAAATAATAATCCCGTGTGGTAGACCTTGTCAAAGGTCTGTATTTAAGTGAGGCGCATGTTGGAATGGTGGGTTCAGTATACTCCCTTTCTCTATATTCTTCACTTCCTTTGAGAAACAAGAGCAGCAAACTGTATGAGAAGCAGCCGTGATCGTGTGGCCCGTGCCGTAGAGGTGTCCCAGGACACTACCTTGCGGTACACCTCAGTTAACAGGATGTAATTTTGTTAATTCATCTTGAAGCTTCATCCGGAAGTGTCAGTTGCTCAGATATACTGTTGAAAAGGTAATAGTAATAGTGTGGTAACTTTTCTTGATCTTGAATAATAATTACTGGGTTATGTAGCCGAAGGCAGTGGAGCCATATTTCTTTTCTTCGAAACCATGATTGATTTTTTTCTTAATACTCTGCAAACTTGTTGGATGGCCGAAGTAAAAAATTCAAGGAAGGTAAGATATTTATCCTTAGTTAGACCAATTTAGATCCTATAGAAAAAAACCAAATAGAATCATTAGAGAAAGTTCAGAAAAGGGCTGCTAATTTTGTACGAGTAGGACCACAGGGTCGTCGGAACGAGAAAGTACAACAACTAGGTTCGGAGATATTGTGAGAGAGAAAGGAAGGCTGCATTTGCTACTCAAAGCTACTCGGGATAAAACACCATGGATTGTAATTAGCTACAAAATGCAAAAACCCAGTTATATAGGTAGGTGGGATCATCAATTCAAATTGAAATGAAGACAGCAAAAAATGAGATGTTGGAAAATTCTCATTCCTAAATAGGACCATCAACGAATGGAATAATTTACCTGTGGGAGTGTTTGGAGGAAATTCTCTTCCGGAAAATAATTTCTGGACAAATCTCAAAAAAACGTGTGAAGTGAAGTGGGTGTTTGGAATAATACATATTTAAATGTCAAAGTGAAGTATTAAGATAATGTAATTCTGGTTACTTCTTGGTCAACAGTGGTCGGTTTCCAAATCGGAGATTGTGTACGAGCAAGTCTCTGTGTTTCAGGTTCACAGCGCTGATTGTGGCAGTGACCGTCGCCTCGGCCTCGGCCTCGTCCTGGTCCTCTTCCAAGTGGAGAGCCAACTGTCTCTGCTGGCCGTACCACAACACCTCCGACATGGTCTGCGACGATCGTTCTCTCACGGGCATCCCCGACTGCGTGGCCACCGACGTCAGCATTCTGAGCGTCAACACTCCGACCATTCCGTTGGTTGCAAAGACTTTTGAACGCTTCACCAACTTGCCGAGACTTCAGATTCAATATATTGATAAGCCGAACATAGGCAAGGATATGTTAAAATACCTTAGAAAGTTGGAATACTTCCAAATATTCAAGACCGGCTTGGATTACATCGACAACGAGTGGTTCATGTATTCGCCGCACATAAAGACGATGGTGCTATATTATAATAAAATAACTTATTTGGCGCCGGACACTTTCATGTAAGTTATTTTAATTTTATTAAGTTTTACTCAAACATCCCCTTGTGGAATTTTCTTCATTCTTTGAATTTTGACACCATCGGTTGATGTTCGTTCCTGGTGGTTGTGGAGGACTGTTCTGTTTAAATGTACTTACGATGGGCTGCACATAGGAAATCTACCGGGTATGCATCAAGGCATGGTCCTGTATGGGTCTGAAATGGGAGAGCACAAAGTGAAAATTGAGAATGGAAGAAAATTTCTGAAAGTACTCGAAGAAATTCTTGAGGTTTTAATCGGAAGATTTTGTAATAAAACTGTGACCCGTAGTACATATTTTTGGGGGTTAACAGGCTACATGAGGGTGATCCTGAAACAGGCAACTCCCCTTTAATAGCATAGGAAGGGAATTGAAAAGGGGGATGCGGAAGGTAGAGCAAGATAGCCAAGGGTTAACTAGGGCCCCCGGGCTATGGTTTAAGGATCCTACCCGGTGTTTCACCTAAAGAGATGCAGGGAAAACCCTAGAAAACCTGCATCAGGTAGGTCGGGCATTGGGTACTATTCTCACGCCCTTCCGAATGACGGGAGATGAGTTTGCTGTGGGGTCGCAGCATTCCCTTCTCCGTGTCTCCATCAGTTTCAGGAGGCAGTTGGCCGACTGATCCAATGGGATCAGCGGACAACTCTTGCCATATGCCCAAGGCGTTTGACCCCAGTACATATACCTCCCAAAATAGGTGAAGGTGTCTCGGCATATGAGAACTTTGATAAAAAGTACCCAGAGAGAGTGCGAGGCATCCCCGACATGATCAGGTGAGTCCCGCAGTCACTCTGGGCTGAAGCGCCTGCGAGAAAACTCCCGCAGCGCCCTTTCGACTTATCGAAAGTACTCGAAGAAATTCTTGAGGTTTTAATCGGAAGATTTTGTAATAAAACTGTGACTCGTAATACATTTTTTTTGGGTTAACAGGCTACATGAGGGTGATCCTGATACAGGCAACTCCCCTTTAATAGCATAGGAAGGGAATTGAAAAGGGGGGATGCGGAAGGTAGAGCAAGGGAGTCATGGGTTCACTAGGGCCCCGGGGCTATAGTTTAAGGATCCCACCCGGTATTTCACCTAAAGAGATGCAGGGAAAACTATAGAAAACCTGCAACAGGTAGGTCGGGCATTCGGTAATATTCTCACGCCTTTCCGAATGACAGGAGACGAGTTTGCTGTGGGGTTGCAGCATTCCCTTCTCCGTGTCTTCACCACTTTTAGGAGGCAGTTGGCATACTGATCCAATGGGATATGCGGACAACTCTAGTCTTATGCCCAAGGTCTTCGACCCCATGTACATTTACCTCCCAAAATTCGTGAAGGTGTCTCGGCTCGTGAGAATTTTGAAGAAAAACCAGAAAGAGTACGAGGCATTCCCGACAGTCATGTGAGTCACGTTGTCACTCTGGGGGGAAAACGCCTGCAAGAGAAACTCCCTCAGGCCCCTCTCCCCTAGTACATTTAAAACGATCAGCTATAAGGGACGGACAGTTGTTAGTCCACCTTTCATGAGTTAGGTAACTGGCAACCTCCTGTGGTGTAGTGGCTAGCCTCTAGTCACTGCCTCACAACTCACGGGTCCCGGGTTCAAATCCTGGCATGGGCTTGTATGTTTCTGTCGTCATGGTCGCGGAGACCGGGAATAAGGCTGCTGACCACGTGTCACTCCAAATTCTGAATTTGTCATGCGAGATGACAGTCCGCAGTCGACCCGATAGGCCCTGGCCCTCGATGGGCTTTAGACCCAAAGACGAAGGAGAATTAGTTAACTAATTTTTGACTAGAGTCTAATTAACATAGGTAAAAAATTCTTAAATTGCTTATAAATTTTGAGTTAAGTGACAATTTCAAATTCAGGCGACATTTCTCACACTTGGTGAAGCGTTCTGAGGAGATTATCATGCCACGTTTCGAGACATGAGAGTCTTACATAATTAACTTTACAGGTAAGTGTGTGGGGTAAAAACAGAAGACGGAGGACACTAATCAGGTTAAGGAGGATGTGGGGCAGAAACGAAAAGGATTTCTAACAATAGCTTAGGATGTAATTTTGCACAATACCAGGCTAAGCGCAGGAAACTACTGCAACAACCAATAAAAATTTTATATTTTAATGCAATGACATTAGTTTTTCTGCAATAAAAATTGAAACAATAATTTCTGTTCAACATTGTTGTTTCGACAGGTATTATCTACCTTATAGGTTGAAGGTTGAGGTGGTGAATTGTACCTGATGGTCTCCTACCATTGATTGCATGTCAACAAAATACGAATATACTAGCTGGGTGTTCTTCAGTCCCCACTGAAACAAATTGAAATGTCATGAAACAGAGAGGATTTGGCGGCATATTTTAGTTCACTAACCTAAGTAAGCGCCGGCCGAAATGCTTGATTGTAACTTTTTTTGGTTGCAGTTACTTGCCAGTGCTCCGTGAAGTGTATCTCAATAACAACAAGCTGACGAGCCTTTCGCCAGAGATCTTCGAAGGTACGGCTGTCAAGCAATTGTATTTGCAGACGAACCGTTGGCACTGTGACTGCGAAATGGCACATTTCATGCAGTGGACCAGAGAAAATAAGGTGGAGATAGGCGACAGCCCGCAATGTCGGCAACCGCAGAATCTTAAAGGGATGAGCCTGACTGATCTGACTCCGTCTCACACCTGTACCCGGATATACGAATAATTATTATTACTTAACTCAAAACGTCAGCAATTGTGTAATTGTATTACCGTGAGTCAATAAATTCTCAAATGAAACAATTCGAACTCAACTTGCAATTTTTTTTAATTGAAAACCTTTTATCAAAGCAACCCGCTACTCTCTTATGGTTTGTAACCTTCATTCTAATTCAGTATGGAAGAAACAAACTTTTATCGCAGCATATCGCATTTACAAACTTTTCCGCACTTTTTATTATTTTAATATTAGTTGTCGTCCCCCTTTTCTTATAGTAACATTGTTAAGGGCACGAGAAGCGAAACTCCAGAAGCTACGTCATAATTAGAGAAGAGGCTGGGGAGTCACTTCCTACCCGCCCATCCGTCAACATCCTCTTCAAAACAATATTCATTATATATATATATATATATATATATATATATATTGTAACATGAAAAGTTACACGCAACAATGCGGGCCAGCTTGCGAGTTGCAATTGTCGCAACTCGGGCCAACAATTGAGTCTGGCGAGACTTGAGCAGTCGTCATGGGGTAGTGAAAGGAGAAGGATGTGTCGGCAGTTACGGACGGAGAGTGACCACGCCCTGTAGTGATAATTTTTCTCATGTTCTGAAATGGATTAAAGCTATTAAAATCCACTTTTTTGGTATTTTTATTAAAAAATACCTGGCGCCCAAAAAGCATTTAAATCCTCGAATACGGAGGAACGCCGGATCGTCTACATTATATATATATATATATATATATATATATATATATATATATATTGTAGCCGATCCGTCGTTCCTCCGTATTCGAGGATTTCTTATTCCTTTAGGGCGCCAGATATTTTTCATAAAAAACACCAAAAATTGATTTTAAAAGTTTTTAATTTCAATCAGAGCATGAAAAAAAAATTACATCTGCAGGGCGTGGTCACTCTCTCGTCGTCCCGCCGACACAACCTGCTTCTCCAATCTCCACATGACGACTCCCAACGTCTCGCCAGACCACATTGTTGGCCCGGGTTGCGTCAGTTCCTCAACAATTGCAACTCGCAAGCTGGCCTGCATTGTTCATCGTAACTTTTCACGTTACAATATATATATATATTACAGATCGCCTTCAATTAAGTATATTTATGTATGGTCTGCCGATGATGTAGTATTAGGGGAGTCAGAAGAAGACTTGCAAACCATAATAAATGGCATGTACTGGGGAAAGAGCTCAATATGAGGATTAATGGAGGGAAAACCAAGATAATGGAGTGTAGTTTGGGAAACAGTGGAATAACAAACCGTTCTAGATTGGGAAGGGATATTTTGACGGAAGTTAAGAAATTCTTGCTACTTGGGAAGCGTAATAACTAGGGATGGTAAACGTATAGTATACATAAGGAGTAGGATAGCACAGGAAAGGAAGCCTTTTACAATAAAGAGGAATTTTCTTACGGATAATATAAGTGTGAATATTCATTGCTAAAAATGTTCGTATGAAGTTATGTGGTAAACGGTGAGAGTTTCAGATAAGAAAAGAGTAGAAGCCTTTGAAATATGATGCTATGGGAGAATAAGATGGGTGGATAGAATAAGTAACGAGGAAGTTCTAACTAGAATAGGGGAAGAGCTAACAAGAGAGAAGCGGTAGATTAATAGGCAACGTTTTAAGACATGAGGGTTTTGTGAAATCAGCATTAGAGGGAAGTGTGTGAGATGAGAGAAGAATAAGCTATGCAGATTAGAGAGGAAGTGCGATGTGTACTGGATGCAATTCTATTGTAAACTTCACTTTCATTGTTTTGCCAATGTCGAGTCCGTAGCAGTAATCACTGCTGTACTTGAGTATTTGTATGAATTTCACGTGGGAAGAAGAAGGTTGAGCTGATCAAAGGCTTCACTCTCGGCGACTTATTCCCTGTTGTTTTTTATCCGACGGAACTACTCTTAGTGTCAAATCATTTCGGAACTGTAACTCAAGTTCAAATACAGACTCGTCTTCGTACAAGTGTTAAATTCACAAGGGTAGAATTTTTTTATTTATTTCTCATGTAACCAAAGTTGATGCAGATAAACGCACGAAACATTCCTTGATTATCTAACTATATGTTTGTGTGCGAGTGATATTGTGAGCTTGCTACTCATTATAACTAAATCACTTCAAAACCATTATTAAAATTGCTCTGATTTGAAGAATATGGGTAAATTGGGAAGGAAAAAGGCTAATATTATCCAGAATTCTACTTTGTTGTAAAACATGGAATACAGTACAGCGAAAATGATTTATCCATATTCTTGTCATTTAATTAATAATGATTATATAATTTTTCACTTAATGTGTTACTTTAAATTTAAATGGGTTTCAGGACCGGTTGAATAATATACCTCAGTTTTAGGAATACTAGTGTTACTAAAACTATTTTTATTAATATTTTCATCAGTATAACTGAATAAAGAGTGATGTATGATTCAATTTAGAAGGAGGTAGAAAGACTTTGCACAAATATAAATAGTTACGTTGATACGCCATTAAGTCTTAATTTAGAACTCAATTTGTGACCATATTCTGTTTGTTGATAAACTAGGATAATTAATTCCACGTCTAGTGAACTGACAATTACTTTAATAAATTTTTGGCTAATAGAAAACAGTATTTTAAAGTGTATATATGCTGTATATATAATTACAAATCATTCATAATAATTCCTTGAAAAAAATAAAAATGAATATAATAAATGGGATTATGAAACACATGTGATCTTCAAGTTGCTGCTTCCACATGACAGGAAGATGCTTGAAATGTTAATTTCTTAAAGTTTGTCTCCCAAGACTCGAAAGGCCACAAGTCCGCCTATTGTTTTACTTACTCCTTTCCATCAACTACAAACTCCTGAAGACAGTCACCATCTTGAAAATCAAGGTAAGAAAGTTGGTTATATGTGTCATTATGCATAAGTTAGTATCATTAGACCCCACCTTTTTGAAGAACATTATGGCGCTGCTCTTGGCGCGCAATGAATTTAATTTCATTTTCAGGCTAAATGACAATATTTTCTCTATTAGTATGTCACTAGTATTTTTATCCAAAAACGTTAAGCTCATCGATGGTTCATGATTGGTAACATTTATGATCAGATTCGAAAAAAGCTCAACCTTTCTTAAATAATTTTTTATAAGTTACAGATGCTCTATCTTCCGCATCGCCTCCCTATAAAATCCCTTCTTATGCTACTAAAGGGGAGTCGCCTGTTTCGGGATCACCCGCATGTAGCCTGTTAACCCCCCTCCCGCCCCCCAAAAAAATCAAATATTCTTATATAATATTTTATAAGATACTGTATTGTTTTCAACTTTTCGTATCTTAATACATTCAAGATAAAATGGCCATCATTTTAGATACTTTATAAGAATAAGAAATCAAGTATACAATCACTTATTTTGATATATTATATTGCTTGTTCTTTAGACATCAAATAACATCGCGGAATTATGTTTCTCTCTTTGATATGAGTCTTTTTTATCTTGCAGTTGTTCTGGCTTCCTATACTGATCTAATGCAACCTTTCGTGGTAACCGTTCTTGCGCAAGCCTTTTCAATACCGCATAACTAGCACATCCCACATTCTCACTAATCTGTTTAGTACATTCCATCCTCGGTCTCCCTTTTCTGTTCCCTCTACTGATAATTTTACAAGACCCTCATGTCTTAAATATAGCCTATTAATCTATCACTTCTCTCGGCCAACGTCCTCCATATTGATCTCTCTTCCCTTACTATGCTTAGAACTTCCTGGTTAGTTACTCCTACTGTTATAGTAACACTTCTATAAGCTTGTTATTTTCTTTCTCAATTTTAATTATCCGTCCAAACTTCGGTCGTTAACATTTTGTGTTATCGCGGACTGTGGTAAGGTCGCAAGTTAAACTTTGCCATATTGTATTCCAAGCTTTTTAATACAGTTTTTTATTACACTGTCTGTACGGAGAGAAGTAGATCTGCCAATTGGCCGATTTTTATTTCATTACCAGCCTTTACTGAGAGCACGCGAAGGGTGAATCTCAGCCACAACACAAGATTAACTTTTAAGTAGAGGTAGAGAAACTCAAGTGGCGCAAACTCACCTAAATTAATAAAAAAAAATTAAAATAAAAACATTAATTCACAAAATGTGGGACAGATTTTAAAATTAAGTATTCTGAAAATTTTTAAATCGGTGCATTTAACGAGTATAAAAATCGTAAATAAATTATATTGCAGTTATTAATGAACTTCCTTTATTTCCGTAGAATACATAAACACCGCTTACCGTTTAAACATTGAGTGGTTTGCTATAAAACAAGAATTAAAAATTAATTCGATTTATTTCAGTAGAATATATAGAGTTTATAACATTTGTACTGAACAAATTTGTTTATATTTTAAATTTCGATACTTATGCACTACTTATGCACTAATTGTCATTATTGTCATTATTTTTCACGGTTAGTTTTTGCAAGATTTCACAAATCTGTACAGTGCTGCCGCTGCACAGGTTTCGTTTCGGACGAATTCAATTAGGTTTCCGGCCATGTCATGAGACTCGAGGCTCTCTCGAAGTTCTCGTCGCTGCATCTCGAACCTGGGGCATTCCACGATGAAGTGAAAGGCGTTCGTCGTCTCTCGCGTTCATGTCGCAGTCGCATTCATCGCTGTTTGCGCCAAGATTGAATCTTGTTAGGTAGGCGTTGAAGACGCTGTGTCCTGTGAGTAGTCAATCTTCAAGTTATGTTGGAAACGCACGTCTGGGATGAATATACGTGTGCCCCCTCCTTTTTCTCCTCGTGTCCACTCAATCTGCCACCGCTCCATAGTTACTTTGCGTCAAAGAGATATATAAACATCATAGAGAGGACGTTACAGCGCCCTGGGTGGCAGCAACTAACAACAGGGACAATCACAATGTCTACGGTCAAGAACTTTGACCGTATGTACTGTGTTAAATGACTGAGGTTGAATAATCGTGTATTTTTGTGATTAAAATATATTGTTTTTCATCCGAAATCATGCCAAATGTGTGTTCAGCGTACAATTGTACTAATCGTAGTTCAAAAACAACTGGAATATCGTATTTTAAGTAAATATCATCATATTTTCACTTTTGACAGCACGTGTTTGTAACTTCGATATTTACCAAATTTCTGATCTTCGTGGTGCTCTAGAATATGCAAGCCAGCTCTTGTTCTTTTTATGAAAGTAGTTCTCTGTACTGTAATTAATGAATGTGTTTTATTTCGTTTAACCTTGATCCCTATCAACTTTCAACTATATTTAATGTCAGTCTAGATGCATTTAGATGTTACTTGTACAACGTACAATTGTATGATTGTAAAAAAATTAAAATTTTAGATATTGGGAGTAATCTTTATTATAGACTGATGAGCGAGATGCTTCATATCTCATCTAATAATTCGGCATTAATATCAGAAATGACTGATTTAAAACAAAAATTATAAATTAACTATTATAAAGTTTCCTGTTCATTAACTGTCAATGTTTACATGTTGTATTTAGCATTGAGATGATGTTAATGAGCCCTATCCGTGTTAACTTTAATTTCGGCACTTTCCTTGTGTGACAACAGAAATAATTTACAATTTTTAAGTGATGTGTTATATATATATTATATGTAATGAAACACTTTCTAGCTGGTTTCCGCTCATTTGTAACTTTAATACATATGTATATATAGTTTTTAAATATTGATTTACGAGATACGCTTCCTGCACGTATTCCTAAGTCCACCTCAATTCAATGCCAGCAGACGACAGGACACGCCCACCTTACCATTCAAAAAATGGCGCCTGAGCCTTCAATTTGCTTCAAATATGGCGGCGCCTTGTCCAGTCTATGTTGTTTATATATGTCTTTGCTTTCCGTAATGATCTCTTTAGGCCTGCTGGGCTAAGCTTGTCATATATAAGAGGCTGACGATCGTCACGTGTTGCCTCTTTGGCCAACTCGTCAGCACGTTCGTTGCCAACGTTACAACGTTACCCATTCCACTTTAATATTTCTGCCAGCATTATACACTTGACGCATTATCGTCTGTGCACGATGGGCAAACGCGTCGGTGGTTCTAGAGTTATTTACCATTGTGACAGCGGCCATGTTGTCGCTTTGTATAATAATGCTGGCGTCGTCTCTTCTTTCCTTTGCCCATTCTAAACCTTTGATTATTCCTAATTGCTCTGATTGGAGCACAGTACAGTGTGCAGCCAAAGGGAAATTTCAAATTATTAATGAGCATAAGAAAAAAACTTTTGATAGAATATATTTCCTTACGTTTTGCCGATGATATTGTAGTATTAGTGAAGTAAGAAGACTTGGAAACCATAATAAATTACATGAACAGAGACATCGAGAAAGATTTCAATAAGATGATAAATAGAGGGAAAACCAAGGTAATGGAGTGCCGTATGGGAATAAGCAGAATAACAAAGGATGTTAGATTGGGAAGGGATATTTTTACGGAAGTTAAGGAATTCTGCTACTTTGGAAGCGATATAACTAGGGATGGTAAACGTATAGTATACATAAAGAGTAGGGATGGCACAGGCAAGGAAGGCTTTGCGCGAGAAAGAGTAATTTATGTACGGGTAATATAAGTGTGAATAATAGATTTAGATTTATTGTTGTTTCCATTAATCCTCGATTGAGGAAATAGGATACGTCATACATTAAAAATTAAAAATGAACAAAATAAAGTAAATAATTAAAGACAAATAAACTTAAAATAAATTAGTAAAAGAAAGTGTATATAGACAAAAGTCAATATAAACACAACACGGACACACACTGGGAAACACAAACAAGCACACACTGAGGAACACGCAATGGAGTTTTAACTACTTGGACCAGGAAACTGTCCTTGCTCCAGCAGCTATATACATGAAACAAACAAACAAAAGAGCAGAAAAAACTGAATAGAAATTTTAAGATATGTGATGTGCTATTTTATAAGGCAGCTCATTCAACACTTTTTGCAGGAACCTTGATTTAAATACTAGAAGGACGATTAAGAAAATCCTGTACCGAGTAAAACGCGCCATTTAAAAGAATAGTTTTACTCTGCTTCACGAAGCTTTTGTAGGTACTATTTTTAACCTCTGGCGGAAGGAAGGCTGTTGTATAAAATTATCCCGGTATTGTGAATACTTTTCTGGTGTAGAGCAAGGCGATGCTTGTCCGACCTTAGAGCTGAACGATTTCTAGTCGCGTATTCATGAAACTCGCCATTTGTTTGAAACAGGAAATCGTAAGTAAATATGTTCGTATGGAGCATGGCGTTATATGGGTGCGAAACGTGGACAATAGAAATTGCAGAAAATAACAGAATAGAAACATTTTAAATGTGGTGCTATAGGCGAGGAAGTTCTAAACAGATCAGGAGAAATACGATCTATATGGAATACGTTAAGTTAGAGAAGGGATAATTTAATAGGACACTTTTTAAGACATGAAGGACTTGTGTAAGATTAGAATTCGTGGGAAAAGTGTGGGGTGAGAAAGAAAACGGGGTAAAAGGATGGAATACGTAATGTAGATTAGGAAAGGTGCGGTTTGTTCTAGTTATAGAAAACTTATAAAGACTTGAGCAAGAAAGGATAGCATGGTTTACAGCAGACCAGTCTTAGGACTGAAAACAACAAACGCCACCTACAATATCATGATTCTTCACAACACATGCATATCTTCCATAACTAACGTTTTATTATTCGATAAGTTAGAAAGACAATTGGAAATAGACGGCTTACCCAATTTTTAGTTAAGGGTACGGAGATAAATGGAAAATAAGGTCGCTAGTGATATTAATGAAGACTAGAGGGAAGTGTAAGTGATTATTAAACTCGATACGAGAAGCTGCATAGCCTTGACACTAGACGCAAGAAATCGATAGGAGAAGATATACGGCGTAGTCACTAGACGCAAGAACTCCATAGGATAAACTGTAAGGGCCATAAAGTAGACACAAGAAATGAAAGGAGAAGTTGTGCGGTCTAGAAATTAGACGAAATATCTTGAAATGAAAATTTGTGCATCCTAGACACTAGAAGCAAGTATTCGATAGGAGAAGCTGTACGGCCTTGACATTAGACGCAAGATAGGAGAAGCTTCTTGGCCTAGACGCTAGACGCGAGAGCTTAGAAAGAATAATGGCTAACCGAGCTGGATGTCATAGACGCTATAATCTGTTTCTAGAACTAGAGCCGATAAATTTGCTAGTTTCGTTTTGGTGGGTAACTGGCTAAATGAGGCTGATCATGAAGCAGGCAACTTTCCTTTAATAGCACAGGAACGGAATTAAAGAGTCGAAGTGAAAGTAGTGCGAGGCAATCATGTATTGGCTAGTACTTCTGTTCTGTGGCCTCGTTTTAAGACACGAAAGTCTTGTAAAATTATCATTAGAGGTATGTGTATGAGGTAAGAACAGAAAAAGGAAGCCAACGACGGAATTCGCTAAGCATATTAAGGAAGATGTGGGTTGTGCTACCTATAATGAAATGAAAGGCTTGCGCATAATTGGTTAGCACGGAGGGTTGAATTACACCAGTTTTAGGACTGAAAACCACAACAACAACAGCATTCTACAAGGTTGATAGGCGATATGTAAAAGTTGATGGGTGAGATGCTTCAACAATCACTGCAGCAGTCTCTGTGTTTCAGCTTCACTGCTCTGATTGTCGCAGTCTCCGTCGTCTTGGCATCATCCTCTTCCCAGAGTGGAGCCAGATGCCCCTGTGCGCCTTCTAATATCCACCTGGACTACATAGTCTGCGCTGATCGTACTCTCAAGACCATCCCCCAACTGCGAGCCCAGCTACATCACACATCTAAGCATCAACACTCCGACCATTCCGTTGGGTGCTCAAACTTTTCTACGCTTCACCAACTTGAAGCAACTAAAAATTCAATATATTGATAATGTGGAGATACCTGAGTAAGCTTGAATTCTTCGAAATATTCCAATCCAACTTGGATCACGTTGACAAGGACTGGTTCATGTACGCGCCGCATATAAAGACGCTGCTGCTGAAATATAATAACCTAACTTCATTGGCGCCTGACACTTTCCAGTAAGTTCCTTGCTTTCATTGAGTTTTACTGAAACAAACGTTGTTGGAATTTTATCCCGTCTTTAAATTTTGTCACGTCTCTTGGTGTTTGTGTAAAACGTTCCTCTTTAATTTACCACAGATCTGCATGGAAAAAATTATTTGAATCTCTTTCATCATGGCACTGGAGTATTCAAAAAATTGATAAGGGTGTCAAACCAGTATAATGTGAGTTACTGAGATTAGTCTTTCAACCCTATGAATACTCCTGTGCTGTGTGAAAAGAGGATCAAATACTATGGAAGGGAAACACTATGAAAAGTAATTGACCACACACACACACTTTTCCATCAACGCGAATATCGGCAAGTTTTTCGTATCAACTCGGCCAACATCAATTGAGTCTTGGATTCAAGTTTGTTACATCCCAAAAACCATCCAGTCTCCCATCATAGGAAGGGCGTGGGAGTGCTACCAAATGCATTGATACAGGTTTCTCACGGACGGGTTTCCCCCCAACATCAATTTTAGTCCAGGGGCCTTTAGTTAACCCAAGTCATCATTGACCTACCTTCCAAATCACCTTCTCCCCGTTTCCATTCCTTCCTATGCTATTAAATGGAAGCGGTTAATCCTTGCTTGGGCTGTATTTATATTTAAAAACATATAAAAAATAAGAAACCGGTATCGGAAATTATATTTTAGATTTTTTTTCCTGTAATTGGGTATTACTTAAAATCTCAAGAAGAGCGGAGGAGAGAATTTTCTGAAGATACCTTTTCAAAAATGTAATGAAATAAATGTAAGTATGCATTGTGATCTAAAGGTACAACAGTGTCCACTAAAATAAAATGAAATATATTGGAACACTGAGGATTAAAATTTGGCACGTTTCAGTACAGTAATCTATACGCATAAATAAAATTGAAGTGTCAGTTTATCTGTCTGTCCGTATGTTTGTCTCAAATACACTCGGAAATGCCTCAACAGATATCAATAAAAAATTGAGGGCTTCAAAATAAAGGCAATTTAACTTAAATATTAGTGAATATTCCACTTTGTTAATGATATTAATATAACATAATTGTATTTCTACGTGAAGGTTTCTTTTTCTTAACGTGCGTTAAAATCTCCAAAATAATGTAATTCAATGAAAAATTAAGAGATTGAAATAGGAATTTTAAATTAATTGTTCGTGTTTGTTACATTTCTATATCTTGAAGAGTTCAGAAGTTATTCATATAAATATTTATAAATCCATTAAATTTAGTCCGAATTATTCTTTTTTTGTTAACAGGCTACATAAGGGTGATCCTGAAAAGGGCAACTCCCCTTTAATAGCACAGGAAGGGAATTGAAAAGGGGAGATGCAGAAGGTTAACCAAGGGAGTCAAAGGTTGACAAGGGCCGCCGGGCTATAGTTTAAGGATCCTACCAATGTGTTTCACTTAAAGAGATGCAGGGAAAACCCTAGAAAACCTGCATAAGTTAGGTCGGGCATTGGGTACTATTCTTACGCCCTTCCGAATGACGGGAGACGAGTTTTCTGTGGGGTCGCAGCATTCCCTTCTTCGTGTCTGTACCATTGGAAGGAGGCAGTTGGCTGACTGATCGAATGGGATCAACGGACAACTTTTGCCATATGCCTGAGGTCATAAGCCTCTTAAAATAGGTGACGATGTCCTAGCTTGTGATAACTTTGATAAAAACCCTGGAGAGGGTACGAGGCATTCCCAACACACTCATATGAGCCCTGCACTCACTCTGTAGTGAACGACCTGCGCAGGAGTCATTTTTATAGGTTCTGAAACGTATGATGGCGGGACCTGATCTAAACCAACTGCGAGTTATGAGTAGTTTAGGGAACCGTAAGAAAATACTCTGGAAGAGCTCTGAACTGTTGAATGAAAAAAATCTGAAGGAATTTTTAAGTCAATATTGAAATAAAAATCACTCTTTTTTGTACAACTCTGCGGGGTGAAATATATTATGCCGAAAATCATCTGCCATAACCACGAAAGTTTCATTTGCCCTGTAATGTTTAAATTTATCGATAGCACAAATAATTAAAATTTAAGTAAGTTTTGCTTCACATCAACATAAATTGTATTATAAGAATTATTATTTTTTATACATTCATAGTTGAAGAAATCAACTAACAATGTTGTGATACTTGTGCTGATTCGGGAATTTAAAGAAAAGGTACTAAACGTTGTTCATTTTTCTTATTTTACTTCACTCTCCCCATTATTTAGGCAGGCTAATTAATTTGATTGATACAATTGATGTCTTATAAATATGTGGTTATGTTGAGGTATTGAGCCCTAACACTGGTCTGATGCTACCCTCCATGCTTAATCTTCCTGCGCAAGCCTTTACATATACTCATAAGTAGCACAACCCACATCCTCTATTATCTGCTTAGCGTATTGTATCCTTTGAGTCCCTCCTAGTTCTTACCCCGCACCCTCTAATATTAATTTTACAAGACTGTCGTGTCTTAAATCGTGGCCTATTAATCCTATCCCTTCCCTTGGTCAACGTCCACCATATTGTTCGCTCTTCCACTATTCTGTTTCGAACTTCCTCGTTACTTACTCTATCCACCCATCTGATTTTCAGGATTCGCCTATTCGCTTCTATTCTTTTCCTTTCCGCAACTCCTATCGTCCATGTTTCGCACCCATATAACGCCACGCTCCATACGAACATTTTTAGCAACGATTTCCTAATATTCACACTTATATTACCCGTAAGTAAATTCTTCTTTTTCGCGAAAACCTTCCTTGCCTGTGCTATCCTACTCTTTATGTCTACTATACTTCCACCATTCATAGTTATTACGCTTGCCAAGTAGCAGAATTCCTTAACATCCGTCAAAATATCCCTTCCCAATTGAACAACCTTTGTATTTTCACCGTTTCCCATACTACACTCCATTACCTTGGTTTTCCCTCTATTAATCCTCATACTGAGTCTCCAGGACTCCGTTAATGCCATTTATTATGGTTTCCAAGTCCCCTAATACTACAATATCGTCGGCAAAGCGTAAGGATTTATATTTCTTCTCCTAGCAATATGATTCCTTTTCCATATTCCGTTTTAACATTCTTGAACGCCCGTTCTATATTTGAGTTAAACATCGGAATATAATAAAATAATAATAATAAGTGAATATTTTCCCATTTTATTGTAAATTTACAAATGTAGAAAAATTAAAATGGCCAAATTAAATATGAAGTTAGATATTTATCTATTAAATTAAAATAACAAAATTATATATACTGATTTTCCATTTTCTGAAACAGTTCAATAGCAAACTAATTGACTTGTTTAAAAATTATTGTATCCTGATTATTTGCATGTCTTCCAGCAATTTAACCTTTCTTAAGAATATTAATAATTTCGATAATAAACATAATGTTGTGTACTAAATTAATTGTTTAAGACTCCAGTTCCAGTTACAATTATCAAACTAGTTTTGTGAAATTAGTCACAATGTAATTAGTTTATTGATTTAAAAAATAAATAAGTCTGTAATTTATTTAACCCTCCGTTAGGCACGCCACATATCTATCGTTTGGCCTTCACGTTTCTGAATGGTATTATTTGTACTCATATGTACACATATCCAATGATATTTTTAATTTTTGAAACTGTAATGTAAAAATTTTAATAAAATTTTAGGTTTGAAAGTATTTTAGGAACCAAGCATCAGTTCGAGGCCTGAAAGATGAACCGTTCAACAGTGTTCACGAGATTAGTTATTAAAAACAGCCAATAAGATCTTAACATTATCAAATTTCAAATTGACTTTAAGGTACTGATTTAATTATTATATACATAATTAGTATAAAGTAGGTAATTGTAATTTTAATAAAATAAGTAAATTATTCTGTTTGTTGCAACTTCTTTGGAAGATTCGTCAAAACATTATTGGCACATTATCTTAGTGATATATTCGCTAACACAAATGATTACTGCATTTTTTCAGCAACATTGAGTTTTACCCTGTTGTTTAGTTTCTTTTTATAGTCCACAGTATGTTCTCTGACGTCTTGGTAATTCGCTTGTTGTCTCTTCGTTACCTTCAGTTTCCGATTCATCGGATGATTCTTCAATATCGCCTTCCGGCGAAATATTTTTGGTAACAGATATCGACATCTAAAACAAGACGAATCTCTCCTACATATTGTAATATACTTTTTTAGGTATAAAACATTAATTAATTAATAGAACAAATTATGATCAATTTTAAAATTTTTCATTTATTAATTTAAAGTGAATACACGGGCTTAATCTCAGGGGATTTTGGGTCTCTCGAGAGATGGAGTATGCAGTAGCTGAAAATAGAAAGAAAAATCATTAAATATTATTTAACCAGAGCAATGAGCAAGTTTCACAATTTTTTTTATAACTTACCCACAATTACTGGGCCAACAAACATCCACCTCTCGAATGTTTGCGCGTCTCTCTGGCGTCTTGCAGGATTTGATCACGTCTGGACACGTCTGCTCTCGTCCGTCCTCTCCTCAATTCGTCTGACTTCTGCTCATCTGCCCTGCCCACGTCTTTCCTCTCCTCCACTCGTCTCAATTCTGCATATCTGCTCGGACCTGCTCGGACCACGTCCGTCCTCTCCTCCATTCGTCTCACTTCTGGGCTGCACGGACCACGTCCGTCCTCTCCTCCACTCGTCTGACTTCTGCGTATCTGCTCGGACCACGTCCGTCCTCTCCTCCACTCGTCTCACTTCTGGCCTGCTCGGACCACGTCCGTCCTCTCCTCCACTCGTCTGACTTCTGCGTATCTGCTCGGACCACGTCTTTCCTCTCCTCCACTCGTCTCACTTCTGGGCTGCTCGGACCACGTCCGTCCTCTCCTCCACTCGTCTCACTTCTGGCGCTGAGCCACCCATCGGCTTCCCTTTTAAATCTTCCGACGGGAATTCCCCTATTTCACAAATTTTCTGGGTTCCCCGCCCTCATTTTTTACACACGTTCGGCGGGGGTTTCCCGCGGGGGTTCACCATCGTCATTTTTTTACACACGCTCGGCGGGACTCTCCCGCGGGGAATCACCATCTTTCAGCCGACTAGCCATTGTTGTTGGCCGAACTGCGCCTCATAACGCCACAACATCACAAAATCCGCCTTTTTTATCACAATATATTGAACATTATTATTTTTTACTCATATTGCAAAACTGTTCATTATCAAAAAAAAGTTATGAAAGAGAAAAGAATACCAATTTATTGTATCTACTTAAAAAGTAAATATTGACGTAACAAATATAAAAATATTTAATGCTAAAAGTGAAATATTCGTCCACGATTACTACGAACATAACGCAATAATCGCAACGTACTGCAGCAAAGAGAAGCAGAAAGACGCGAGTGGGTGCAGAAGGCCCCCGGGACCTACGCTGTGTTGCTTTCTCAATATTGCGTCATTTTCCTGGAAACTACGGCCTCTTTTCGAATGTGACCTCAGCAGACCATTGTAAACACATCCTTCTGGGATGTCGTAAAAGTTCATGCCAGTACCTGATATGCTGAATAAAGTATTCTCTTGAAGATGACGGCAAGGCTATCAGCCGTCGAAACGTCGCGCCTTATTCGGACGGAAACCCGAGGATACTTTATTCAGCATATACACCGGGAAAACCTTTGTTCTTTAGTACCTGATATGGTTCTCCAAGTATAATAGAAATAAAACGGCATTGGTCATATTTTAACAAAAAAATTATGTATTCAAAATTCATATTGATTTTATAATTTTTTTGTGTCCAGTTACGTGAAGAAGTTCATGAAACGTTGTATTTCTATAAATTAAAAATTAATTAAATTTGTTTGCCGAACAAGAAACTGGACTCACGTACTAGATTTTTTAAGTCGCCAAACGGTGTTTTTGACACGTTCGGTATTCCGAAGTCTCGCCTCTCTGGCTGGCGCCTTGGTGTTTACTTGTACTGACTGTCTCCAATATGGGAAATCCTTCACCCCGTGAGGAAATAAAATGGTTATTGCCGCCACATCCACTTATTTCACCGTGTATATCTTTATACAGCTACGGTAAAGTTCTTATTTAATTTACACCTGTTCAAATTAAAATAAATATGTCATCCACAAGATTACAAGGAACGTAGTCAAGTGGCAAAAACCTGAAATTTCAAGTATCTACTCATTCTAAATGCATCATTTCATCCCCCGGAATCACGTGCCGAGTCAACTGTATCTCTGACGTCACGTTGCTAGCTAGGTACCTTTCTGGCTCCTCGGAGCTGACTGTCGTCGCCTCCGTGGCCTTGGTCAACTCCTCCTCCATGGAGGTTTACTGCATATATATTTTGTAACTCCATAACTTGAGAACGACTTTACCGATTTCATTGATCTTATCTCATAAGCTTTTTAATACTTTGTACAAGTACTTTTTTTGGGCGGGTTAACAGGCTACATGAGGGTGATCCTGAAACAGGCAACTCCCCTTTAATAGTATAGGAAGGGAATTGAAAAGGGGTGATGCGGAAGGTAGAGCAAGGTAGCCAAGGGTTAACTAGGGCCCCCGGGCTATGGTTTAAGGATCCTACCCGGTGTTTCACCTAAAGTGATGCAGGGAAAACCCTAGAAAACCTGCATCAGGTAGGTCGGGCATTGGGTACTATTCTCACGCCCTGCCGAATGTCGGGAGATGAGTCTGCTGTGGGGACGCAGCATTCCCTTCTCCGTGTCTCCACCAGTTTCAGGAGGCAGTTGACCGACTGATCCAATGGGATCAGCGGACAACTCTTGCCATATGCCCAAGGCCTTTGACCGCGGTACATACACCTCCTAAAATAGGTGAAAGTGTCTCGGCATATGAGAACTTTGATAAAAAGTACCCAGAGAGAGTGCGAGGCATTCCCGACATGATCAGGTGAGCCCCGCAGTCACTCTGGGCTGAAGCGCCTGCGAGAAAACTCCCGCAGCGCCCTTCCTTCCCTGTACAAGTACTTTTTTTTGGGGGGGGGTAACAGGCTACATGACGGAAAGAACGATTAAGATAATTGCGCAGAAAACGTAACTGCGAGAAGGCTATTTCGTTTCCGTGCGTTTGAATTTCCAATTTGGATATGTACTGCCTATTTCCCCCACCTGGATGACCTTCCATTCCCCTCTCCATATTACCCGCGCTATATACATTTTTGATGAATTTTGATGGACTAACACGTGCTATACATCAGTCGTTAGCGATATAGGGGTAGACTTTCCGTATGGTTCTAGATAACCCTTGGCTACCTTTCTCTACCTTCCGCATCCCCCCTTTCCAATTCCCTTCCGATGCTATTAAAGAGGAGTTGCCTGTTTCAGTATCACCTCATGTGGCCTGTAAATCAAAAAGAAATAAGGAAAACGGAGGAATGATTTTCAACTACTGTAATCGCAATACTTCCCTTAGTATGGCCTTTCTTATTTTATTGCTCGCCCATAAACTGCCCGTTAACATTTTATATGATACCGTGCCTCATTTCGTTTTTCAATAAAGTTCATTTTATTACAGTTGTCAGCACGGAGGAAGTCTATCCATTTTTCAGTTAACAAATATAATTTCCAGCCTTCTACGCCAACATCAATTGAGTGGTTCAGAGCAGGTGAATCTCATCGACAAGACATGGTGAGCAGGTGAGTGGCAACGGCATACAAAATAACCAAAAAAGTGTTTCAGTACAACGGAAATGGAACAGTGTGAGGTTTCTTTAGTATAAGGAATTTTTTTCTATAAATGAAAAGGCAAACAGATCATTAGCAAAGGCTGGTCATACAATAAATTAAAACACTTACTAAACTGGCCAGAATGGAATAGGAAGAGGAGAGGAATAAAATATCGAGAATGGAAGGCAAATCCATAACCTCTACAGGAAGGCAGTCACCAAGAAAATAAAGCAAAAATCAAGAAAGGAGTAATCAAGGATGCAGTCTGTCGCCCATGCTGCTTCACTTATGTATAGTAAAGGCGACGAAGAATGTTAATACGGAATAAGGAAATGGAATAAAACAGAAAGGAGAATAAATTAAAAATCCCCTCTATTTGCCAATGATATTGTAGTACTAAGGAAGTCAGAAAAAGACTTGGAAACCATATTAAATGGCATGAATGTAGTCCTGGAGGAAGAGTTCAATACCAGGATTAAGAGAGGGAAAACCAAGGTAATGGGAAACAGTGGAATAACAAATGGTGTTAATAATGGGAAAACCAAGGTGAAGGAGTGCAATAATGAAGGGTGTTAGATTGGAAAGGAATATTTTGAAGGAAGTTAAGGAATTCCTCGACGTCAGCAGCATAACAACTAGGGATGATAGAAAGTATAGTAGACATAAAGAGTAGTATAGCACAGGCAACGAAGGCTTTCGCTAAAAAGCAAACTTTATTTACGGGTAATATAAGTGTGAATATTAGGAAATCATTGCTATGGAGTGTGGCGTAATATGTGTGCGAAACAAGGAAGGTAGGAGTTTCAGAAAGGAAAAGAATAAAGGCTTTGAAATGTGCTGCTATAGGGGTGGATAGAATTACTAACAAGGAAGTTCTAAACAGAATAGGGGAAAAAGCAAACAATATGGAGGACGTTGACTAAGAGAAGGGATAGATTAATTGACCAAGTTTTAAGACATGAGGATTTTGTAAAATTTATTATTAGAGGGAAATGTGTGGGTAATAACAGGGGAGAGAGGACAAGGATGGAATCCACTAATAAGCTTAGGGATGATGTGGGATGCGGAAATGAAAAGGCTTGCATGGAGGGTTGGATCAGACGAGTCGCAGGACTGAATACCATAACTCATAGGATTTGCAATAATTATTTCCTAAAAATTTTGCATTGTAATCGACAGTTAATATATGTTCCTTATAAAGATTGTAGAATGGCCATAAAATGAATCAGAACCTTAACGTCGCTTCAAAATTCGTTTCACTAAATAAGGGAGAGTAATAAGGGACACGGGAACTGAAATTTCGGCCAAACTCTAAAAAAAGGATTTTTTAAATCTTTTATATTAAAATGCCTATAAATTCAGTAAAATGAAAAAAGAAGCTGACAAACAAAAGAAGGAAGGTGTAAAATATCCTGCAGGACAATTTTAAAATGTTTGATTCTAAATTAATAAATTATTTCTTCCTTCAGAAAAATGTTGTTTTTTTTCAGCTTCATGATTTTTGATACCAAAAACCTTATATGCGTCACAAATATTAAGATATTGTCATTTTTTGCACATAATCTAAAAGGTAGTAACTTCAAATGCAAATATTAGTTTTCTAATTGTTCAAGTAGTTTAGATAAAAAGAATATACAAAGTGTTGAAAAAAGGCCAATTTTTAAATAACCGTATAAAGCTATTAGTAAAAAAAAATATTTTCTCCCCTCAGTTTATTCAATTTCAAAAATAATACTGACAATTGATAACAAATGTTAGCTCTACATATTAATGCTAAAAAAAAACTAAAATATAATCAGGTGCGTAACGCAAGGAAAACATTTTCGAAACTGCCAAATTTTGACAGTATTTTATTAAAATATCTCGACATAAAACAAGTTCACAAAAACGAAAGTTTTTTTACATTGCTACAGATGTGCGTTGTTAACACACGGTTCAATATTTCAGCTCAGTAGCAATTCATTACCAGGAAATTCAAATTTCAGTCCCCGAGTCCTTTGGGCAGATGCATAGAACGTAAACAATAATTAATAATCTGGTCGTAAGGACCTTATTTAACCTATACTTAGTTGTATATTTATATTCAATATAAATCATATATACAGCTTAAAAATAAATATTAGTGTAATCATATTATTAGAAGATAAATTTTGAAAAAGGAATAATATTGTTTTTGCCTGAAAAAAAAAGATGAGAGACGTTTTTTTCTTCTTCGCAAGGATAATAATATTCTTTACACTTTTAAAAAAATATATAAATCATATATACAGCTTAAAAATAAATATTAGTGGAATCATATTATTAGAAGATAAATTTTGAAAAAGGAATAATATTTGTTTTTGCCTGAAAAAAAAGATGAGAGACGTTTTTTCTTCTTCGCAAGGATAATAATATTCTTTACACTTTAAAAAATCGTGTGTCAATATGAGCAGCCTTTGTACCGTCCTTCGCGTCCCACCAAATCTCTCCAGGCAGCAATCCTAACGTCGTCGTCGTCGTTCCAGGTTGAGTGCGCAGTTGATGGTCGCCGTCATCGTCGCCTTGGCCTCGTCCTCGTCTTCGTCCTCGTCCACGTGTCCTTGCTGGCCAGACGGTGGCAGGACGAACCACGTGGTCTGCGAAGATCGTTCTCTCAAGTCCATCCCCGCCTGCGTGCCTTCCAACATCACCATCCTAAGCATCAAGACTCCGACCATTCCGCTGGTTGCTGAAACTTTTAAACGCTTCAGCAAGTTGCCAAGACTCACCATTCAGTATTTTAAAAAACCAAAGATATCCAAGGATATGTTCAAGTACCTGAGAAACCTAAAAGAATTCCAAATATTCAAGACCGGTGTGCGTTACATTCACAAGCATTGGTTCATGTACGCGCCGCAGCTAAAGAGATTGGCGCTAACTAATAATAGACTAACATATTTGGCGCCGGATACTTTTAGGTAAGTTCTTGGCTTTGATTGAACTTCCAAAAACTATGGAATTATTTCCTTGCTTTCCACATCATCTCCAACTATTAGAGTTATATTAATTGTCCTTTTCTCCTTTGCAGTTCCTAATGCACTCAGAACTAGTTTCTTCTGTAATACACAAGAGATACCCATTACATGTAATGAACAGTACAATTCATAGTTTTTGCTGTCGTATTCAGTCCTAAGACTGGTCTGATGGAACCCTCCATGCTAACCTATCTTGCCAACCCTTTTCATTTCCACAAAACTACCGCACATCCCACATCCTCCTTAATACCTCACTCATCTCTTCAGCTAACTTTACAAGAACCCCGTGTCTTAAAACGTGGCCTATTAATCTATCCCTTCTCTTGGTCAACGTCCTCCATATTGTTCGCTTTTCTCCTATTCTGTTTAGAACTTCCTCGTTAGTGACTCTATCCACCCAACTGATTTTCAGCATTGACCTATAGCACCACATTTCAAAGGCTTCTATTCTTATCTTTTTCCGCAACTCCTATCGTCCACGTCTCGCACCCATATAACGCCACGGTCCATTACAAACATTTCTAACAACGATTTCCTAATATTGACACTTATATTACCCATTACCCGTAAGTAATGAGTTAAACTGTTTAAAAGAAAAATTGAAAAATGAAGCAATTTTGTAGGTTTGTAACTCTTAATGCAGCTACAGAAGTAACATAAGCAAACTGTTCGAAAAAAACAAACATCGCTAAGACAATTATGTGGTATTTGGAACTTAACAACTTAATAAAACCCACAAAAGCATGACTTCATTTAATTTCACTCTCCAATTTCTATTTCCACATACTTGGATAACTTTTTAAAAGAAACATTGACTAATAACTGTGACACTATCCTCACATAGTCGGACACTTCTAATAATCGAACAATTTTATGTCCCCCGGCATTATTCCATATATTTAATTCAGAAAAGTACTTCGAGTAGCCGGACACAGACACTATTTTTACAGAATTTTAGATAATAATATAATTTAAAACTGACTTGCTAGTCGAAAAGTATTGAGGGTTCCAGCTGGTTCCAAAGGCTTCTATTCATATCTTTTTCCGCAACTCCTATCGTCCACGTTTTGCACCCATATAACGCCACGCACAATGCCAACATTTATTCAACGATTTTCTAATATTCACACTTATATTACCAGTATCTAAATTCATGTTTTTCGCGGAAGCCTCTCTTGCCTCTCCTATCCTACTCTTTATGACTACTATACTTCTACTATCCCTAGTTATTACGCTTCCCAAGTAGCAGAATTCCTTAACTTCCGTCAAAATATCCCTTCCCAATCTAACACCCTTTTTTATCCCACTGTTTCCCATACTACACTCCATTACCTTGGTTTTGCCTCTATTAATCCTCATATTGAACTCTTCTCCAGAACCCCGATTATGCCATTTATTATGGTTTCCAAGTCTTCTTCTGATTTTCCCTAAGACTACAATATCGTCGGCAAAGCGTAAGGTTAGTTTTGTTATAAAGTCATAAATTATTCGGAACAGAAGAGAACTAAAAGGGAATTATTACAATAATTGTGGTTTGTTCGTAGTAATAAAAGTAATTGTCATATGGCTTGTTGCCCTATTGCAGCTACTTGCCCGTGCTGGAGACAGTGCACCTGGAACACAACCACCTGACGAGTCTCTCCCCGGAGGTCTTCAAAGGCACGGCCCTCAAGACCTTGTTCCTGGAGAGAAACTCGTGGCGCTGTGAGTGCGAAATGGCAAGGTTCATGCAGTGGACCAGGGACAACGGGGTGAAGATCGCCGACGAACCTCTCTGTAAGCAACCACAAAAACTTAAAGGGATGAGCCTGAAGAATCTAACTCCGAGTCACTCCTGTAAATGGCATTATGATCATTAATTTAAAAGTCAGTACTTGTGAAACTATTTTACAACGAGTCAATAAATTACTTTATGAAACAATCTCGCCTTTACTCCCAGTTTTAAAATTAATAACCCCTACTCACTTTTAGTAACAATTGATTATTTTTGTAATTTCACTTAATATTAAAATAAATAGTTCATTATATTTAATTGAGCCTTATACAAAGCGGGGTTTGCGGTCTGTAACTAGTAACTGGAGGCCGCTTAGTCTGACTTCAGCAGTGGTATTCAAACTGCTGGAGAGATTATTAGCCGTAGTATTCGGACGAAATGGGATGGTTACACAGTGGCCAGCACGGTTTTAGGCATGGATATTCTTGCGAGAGTCAGTTAGTGACAGTATGTCAAGATATGAGGGGGGAAGAACAGACTTTTCAAAGGCTTTTTGTCCTTGTACCGCATCATATTCTTTTAGTGAAATTGAAAAAAATCGGGCATTGAGAAACGAGTTTTAAACTGGATTCGCGGTTTCTGGATAACGGAAAGCTCAGTGTTCGGATAAATGGAGAAATATCTGAGTCAGTTGAAGTCACGTCAGGGGTGCCCCAGGGAAGCGTAATGATTTGGCGATAGGCATTGAGTCCCAGATAAGATTACTTGCCGATGACTGTATCATTTACAGAAAAATTGGGAACGTCCAAGATGCAAATATTCTTCAATCTGATCTGAACAGAATTCAACGTTGCTCGGACGAAAATGGAATGTAAATGTAAATCGATTGTATTTACAAAAATGAGAAACGTTTTTCAAGTTGAATTTTTTTTCTTTCTTTATTCGTGGCTCTCCAGCCCATTGAGGGCCTGGGCCTACAGAGTCGACTGCGGACTGTCATCTTGCATGACACATTCCGAATTTGAAGTGACACGTTGTTGTCAGCGTATCGATCCTCCAACAGTCTTATGAATATAAATTAGGGGATGAAAATATATTACAAGTAGACACTTGTAAATACCTGGGCGAAACTTTGAGCAAAGACTAAAATTGGGAAGAACACATAAATTCAGTAACTGGTAAAGGGTGGAGGCCGCGCAGAGTCGCCGCGCAGGGAGGAGTTGCACTTGCCATTGAATAGTCTGCTCATTCCAGAGAACCAGAGTTAGCTTTCAAGCTACATCCTACTGCTAACAGAATGGGTAGTGCTGCCAGATGCTTATGGTTAGGAGGTTTCATCGTCGGATATATATATTGTGATAAAAAAGGCGGATTTTGTGATGTTGTGGCGTTATGAGGCGCAGTTCGGCCAACAACAATGGCTAGTCGGCTGAAAGATGGTGATTCCCCGCGGGAAACCCCCGCCGAACGAGTGTAAAAAATGAGGGCGGGGAACCCCGAAATTTTGTGAAATAGGGTAATTCCCGTCGGAAGATTTAAAAGGGAAGCCGATGGGTGGCTCATCCCCAGAAGGCAGGCGAGTGGAAGAGAGGACGGACGTGGTCCGAGAGGCCAGAAGTGAGACGAGTGGAGGAGAGGACGGACGTACGGAGAATTGAGACGAGTGGAGGAAAGGACGGACTTGGTCCGAGCAGATACGGAGAAGTGAGACGAGTGGAGGAGAGGACGGACGTGGTCCAAGCAGCCCGAGAAGTCAGACGAATTGAGGAGAGGACGGACGAGAGCAGACGTGTCCAGACGTGATCAAATCCTGCAAGACGCCAGAGAGACGCACAAACATTCGAGAGGTGGATGTTTGTTGGCCCAGTAATTGTGGGTAAGCTATAAAAAAATTGTGAAACTTGCTCATTGCTCTGGATAAATAATATTTAATGATTTTTCTTTCTATTTTCAGCTACTGCATACTCCATCTCTTGAGAGACCCAAAATCCCCTGAGATTAAGCCCGTGTATTCACTTTAAATTAATAAATGAAAAATTTTAAAATTGATCATAAATTGCTCTGTTAATTAATTAATGTTTTATACCCAAAAAAGTATATTACAATATATAAGTGCGCGATCCAGCACAACACAAAGGCCCCAGACCCAATACCGGAAAGTGGCGACTCCACGCCCCTAATCCCCCTTATTTCGCCGGCCCCCACACACTTCCGACACTAAGTAACGAATGACTCGATGACCGCCGTCTATAAATACAGTCGATATTACACACTGAAAGTGAAACGAACTGAAAGAAAGACTGTTAGGGTAAAATCTAACAGGGAAGTGGACGAGAGTCTGCGGTCCAAATATACGTAATCATACTCGTGAATTTGGGGCTTTTACAGATATGATGTGGATGTCACTGCCTTAGCCAAGTAGGACCGCTGATATGTTAGCATTCGGCAGCATCCCTACGCTACTGCCTGGTTTGTTCAGCTGTATTCCAAGCGGATTGTGGCCATCCACCGAGGAATTTACCTACGCTATAGCGAAAGTAACAAGTATTCGTTGGAATTGTTGAAGATTATTGTTTTAATAATTATTTATTGTGAGAAACAGATTCCATATAAAAAATAAGTTAACTTGAGTCGATATTATTAGGAATTACAGGGTACAGATGACATTGTTAAAATAATTATTAAAAGAAAACCCTTATTAGGATTATGCTAAAAATGAAGTGAAGGAGGGAATAAAATCGTAGTAGATGGATATAACGATTGTAAGAAATCAGTTGATGATTTTATTTCAAGAGAGATGTATAATAGATTGGCGGGTAAAATGTACCTACCCTTTGTACATTTTAGTGGTTCAACAATTTCGCTTTGTTTCTATACGACCAATAATTAAGAAGGAAAGTGTGGGACTCTTTACCATTGTCGCTCCAGCAGTATCATGACACTTCCAGGAGGAAGATCGCTGGAGCTTACCGCACAAGCGCGTTCAGGACCGTCTCCTACGATGCAGTATGCGTCATGGCCGGAATGAAGCCCATAGAACTGGAGGCAGAAGAATGCAAGCGGCGATTCCACCGAGCCCGCCTCAATGCCGAGCTAGACAGAAGAGTCATCGCGGCGGAAGAA
The DNA here is from genome assembly GCA_034510155.1 of Eucriotettix oculatus. Lineage (NCBI taxonomy): Eukaryota > Metazoa > Arthropoda > Insecta > Orthoptera > Tetrigidae > Eucriotettix > Eucriotettix oculatus. The sequence goes on from CM067376.1 coordinate 16,472,614, forward strand.
GGTCGAGAAACCATCAGATCCTGGCAGGACCGCTGGGATCACTCTGACAAAGGAAGATGGACATACCGGCTGATTCCCGACGTAGGAACGTGGGTCAGCAGGAAGCACGGCGAGCTGAACTACAACCTCACTCAGTTCCTGACGGGACACGGATGCTTCAAGCAATACCAGAAGAGATTCGCCATAATAGAAGATGAAATGTGTCCAACATGCACAGAAGAAGTGGAAGACGCGGAACACGTTTTCTTCGACTGCGCTCGCTTGAACGAAGGAAGAGGAGCTTCTCAGACGTCGAGTGAGGCCTGAAGATATAACAAGGCCGTTTATGCTTCAGGACCAAGAAAGCTGGGACTTTGTGTCACACTTGGCTACGAAGGTTCTGGAGAACCTACGGAGCGAAGAAAGACAGCGCCTAGAAGCCAACGAGTGAATGTGCTTCTAAGTGCCTTGTCGTGAGTGCGAGCGTTTATGAAGCGTAAGCGAGAAAGCATATACATCCGAGTGAATGCGTGTGTAATAGTTGTAGCGTGTGAGTGAATCTTGTGTAAGTGAGATAATGTATAATTTGCATCTTCGATGAGAAGTGTGAACGGACGCTAGTAATAGTTAGGAATAGCTATACTATAGTTTTATTGTTATCTAATAATTTTATACCTGTGTGCGCCCATTGGCAATCCAACCCCTCGTGAAGTAATGCCTATCGGCGGTTCCGCGAGGAGGTACTTTGTAAAGAGAGGTGGTTTTTAGTGGGTAAAAATCCCACACACCGTGTAACTCGGGTTTCACGGCGTCTTTTGAAGATTTTCCCCTACCCTCGATAAAAAAAAAGTATCATGACACTGTTCTCCTGTTTCAGGTTGAATACTGTGATTGTCGCAGCCCTCGTCGCCTCCTCCGTGACAGGAACCAAATGTCCTTGCTGGCCAGACTGTGGCAAGATCAACCGCATGGTCTGCGATGGTGCATCGCCGACTGCGTGCCTTCCAACATCACCATTCTGTCTGAGCGTCAATACTCCGTCCATTCCGTTGGTTGCTGAAACTTTCATACGCTTCACCAAGTTGCCCCAACTCCAGGTTCAATGGATAAGCAACCCGCGGATGTCCAAGGATATGTTCAGGTTCCAAATAATGAACACCGGCTTCGATTACGTCGACGGGTGGTTCATGTACGCGCCGCACATTAAGTCGGTGGCGCTATATCATAATAAACTAATATATTTGGCGCCGGACACTTTCGGGTAAGGCTAGGTTTACACGGGCAGTGATGACTGCCAGAAAACGAGGGGCAGTGATGTCAGTGCTGCACTGACAATTGCCAATCCATCGCTGACACGAGAGCACTGCCTCACTTTGCTTGGAGCGTGTCAACAGTATGTCAGTCATGACTGACGTTCCCCCTCCACCGCTGCCCTCATGGGAGGCCAGTTAGTGGCAGTTACGGTTGTCAATTATCGATTGTGAACGGTGAGGCAGGGTTGACTATCGATTGCGCGATGGTAAACAATTTGTATTTTGCATTTTCAATACGCGTGCAGTTTGGTATAGTGTGCGATTGGAGTAAGTGAATATTTGTTGTGAACAGCGGCCAGAATTTTGATTCAGAAAGAATTTAGGATAGTTCGTTTGTTGCACCTAATCGCCTATAAATTTTTAGGTTAACTTTCCAAAAATATTTATTGTCCACCCTCCAACGGCACAAACTTTAACTGGAAAGTACAGGCGCTGTTTTTATTATTGTTTGATTTCTGTAGTAATAATATAAAGCAATATTACTAAACAACTGTTTTCATTTTTACGTATTTCTAGTGCAGCGTAATACTGAGTTTGACTTTATCGTGATAATTTCACGAACGCCTATTCTAGCACAAAGACAAAGTGATTAGCTCCTGTTTATGGACATTATGCTTGAGCGATAACACAAAGGGGAAAAATATTCAACTTGAAATAAACAATATATCGTTACCATGCATCAACAACATTCCAACCTGTAGTAGTTGCCAAGAAATGGCAGAGAAGTATTAAACATGCATCAGAGTTCTCTGCCCGTTCTGTAGAGAGGGCAGCACTTGCACAGAATTGTCAGTGAAGAAGTGGGCAGTTATCTGCCCAATATGTAAACGGTAGGCAGTGCACAGCCAACCCAACTTCGACGAACATCACTGCCCGTGTAAACCTAGCTTAAGTTTTTTGCTCTGATTGAGCTTTGTGGAATTCCATTTCTTCTTCTATTTTAATTCAATCTCCTGTGGTGTATTTGTTTGTTGTTCTCGTATTCAGCCATAATATTCGTCTGATACAACTCTGCATGCTAACCTATTCGGCGGAAGCCTTTTCATTTCTATACAACTTCCACATCCACATCCTCCCTACTCTGCTTAGAGCAGGGATTCCCAAACTTTATCTGCTGTGGAACATTTCGAAAAATCAGGCACTTTAACGGAACCCTTGGCTTATTTTTTGGTTGGGAAATTCCTACTTGTAAAAAATATATATAATTTAGTAACTATTTTTAAGTATAAAACTGTAATATAATATTAAAATATTAATTAACAAGAGCACTTAATGCAAAATATTTGCCTGTTGAATTCTAATATGTGGTTTGGCGTCGCGCCTTTGACTTCATTGCAGCTTAATAAGTAAATCCCACTTCGCATAAATAGGTTTAGAAAACGGAAGTAAAACAATAATAGCATGTTTTGAAATATCGGGGTATCTGCTCTTCTGACAAACTCGCCGAGAAATATTTATATATTTGTTTCAAATGAGAGCCATTGGTGACTTGCATTAAATTTACTGGTTTAGCTGCCTCGGAATATGGATTCTGAGCCTCACTATTTTTCATAAAATATTTCAAAAGAAATTGATTTCAAATTATGTAGCTATTCTAAAAAAGATTCTGGAAACTTCATCATCTACTTTAAAATTTAATTCATTCAAACATTCACGTCAGGCTGGGAAACAATTAAAATTATTAGATTCAACTGATGAAATCCGAAATTGTACTTTTTTTAACATAAGATGTAATTTTATCTCTTCTATTGAAAATTGTAAAACTTGCTTGTTCGTTGTAATGATAAGTTAATAGCACTTTGTAAAAATGTCTACCATATATGCAAGATTTATCAACCATGAAGGATTTGTTAAAACTTTAACAAAACAATGTCCTGAATTATTTTGTCCCTTCAAAAAGACTAAAAACTCATTTCGTAGTTAAAAAAAAGTCTTAATACTTCTTTTCATTTCAGCGCACAAAATTTTATTTATTTAAGTGTTTTTGTTTATTTTATCACTTTCGCGGTTTCATTCATAACATTTTTTTAAATTTGTGGAAATTTTTTGTAACCAGTATTTTTTATAAAAACAATTTCAGATTCTCATTCGCTCCACTTTCTTTTGTTTTCTGCTTTGTGACCTGACAAGACATAATTAAAATTTCTTAGTGCCAGCAAAATTTAATTAATATGATTTATGTTGTTATGCTATTCAGGCCTAAGACTGGTTTGATGCAACTCTCCATGCTAACCTATCTTGCGCAAGCATTTTCATTTCCTTATAACTAGCACACCTCACATCCTCCCCAAATCTGCGTATTCCATCCTTTCCCTCCCTTTTCTGTTCTTACCGCACACACTTCCCTCTAATGCTAATTTTACAAGACCAACGTGTCTTAAAACGTGACCTATTAATCTATCCCTTCTCTTAGTCAACGTTCTCCATATTCTTCGCTTTTCCCCTATTTTGTTAAGAACTTCCACGTTTGTGATTTTATCCACCCATTTGATTTTAAGCATTCGCCTGTAGCACCACATTTCAAAGGCTTCCTTAACTTCCGTCAAAATATCCCTTCCCAATCTAACACCCTTTGTTATTCAACAGATTCCCATTCTACACTCCATTGCCATGGTTTTGCCCTAAAATTTATTCTCTTATTGAACTCTTTCTCCAGGACCACGTTATTATGGTTTCCAAGTCTTCTTCTGATTCCCCTAAAACTACACTGCAATATAATCGGTAAAGCGTAGGGTTTTATTTATTCTCTTTGCAGTATGATTCCTTTTCCATTTTACCTTTCGACATTTTTTATGGCTGTTATATATATAGGTTAAACAGCATGGGCGACAGACTGCATCTTGTCTTACTCCGTTCTTGACAACGGCTTCCTTTTCTTGGTCTTCTGTTCTAATTACTGCTGCCTGTCTTCTGTAGAGGTTATGTATCAGCCTTCTTTCTCGATATTTTACTCCTGTGCTCTTCAAAATCCTTAATAGTGTATTCGAAGGTTACATTATAGGTACATAAATTTTAATAAATTCAAAATTCCACCTCCAATAGCTATTTTTGTACTAGAACATCTGTATAACAATAAAGAAGTCTATTAACTAATAATGCACACTGGCGTAATAATTGAAGTACCCCATGACTTGAGGGTAATACCTCACTGCATAAACTGCCAACTCCTTGATCATACAAAACAAAATATTGCCAACACATTTCCATATGTACCATATTTCATTAAACTATTAAATGTCTGCGCAAAACAAACGATAAGAAGGTAGTCTGTGTAAACTGCAAGAAGGTTAATCATCCCGCTTACTACAGAGGATGTGCATCATCCACAAACACCTACAGGAAAAATTATACCCTAAGACTGAGAAATGACAACTCCAAGTTTTTCGGCGAAGCTGAATTAGCGCCGGAGATATCGTCTGCTTCAAAGGCTGCTCATAACGTGAACGAAACGACAAAACAAGACGAACAAATGGCTCAAGCAAATGCATCAGCAAACTCATAACGTGATAAAACTCCCGATACTCAAACGGGGAGACTAATGAATCTTCTCACTGTACTGATAACGAAACTTTGATGATGATGGCTTACGCACTAAAAGGTGTTGGTTGCTAACTGCTTACGCCAACGAGCCCAAGAAGTTAAATTGTTCACTGGAAACAAAAATGCAGACACACACCATGTCTACTTTAACCCGTAACTGGTAGGGGTAGGGCCATGCGCACATTCAAACCATTACAAACTCTCCCCGGTGCCTTAGAAATTCCGTCATCCATCACTTCCCAAAGTAAACTCCGTAATCTCCAAATCCATAACCTCTCTAATCAAAAGCGCCCTCAACCACCCAAACGCCACGATCCAGCAACTCCATGGCAATCCTCCTCCACCTCTACGCTTCCGTCGCATTTGACCTCACCCTTCCCCCTGATCATGCAGGCACACCCTTACCATCAACCCACATCCTCATGTATCCTCCAAAAACCAGTTCACAGCCTGTCAACCCTCATCCACACACGTCGGATGCCTGTCAGGTACTCACAAAAATAAATAAACCAAACTCATTCAAATAATTAAAATAATGCATATAATTAGCATGTTGGCATGTGGGGTAGGTTAATCAATGGATTACATATGCCAACATGCTAATTATATGCATTATTTTAATCTTGGGAAGAGATATTTCGAAGGAAATTAGGGAATTCTGCTACTTGGGAATAACTACGGATGGTAGAAGCATAGTAGACATAAAGAGTAGGATAGCACAGGCAAGGAAGGCTTTCGCGAAATAGAGGAATGCGAACAGCACAAAACAATTAGTTTACTATCACATGCATGCAAAATATTAACGAAAATAGTATATAGGAGAATGGAATGTCAATAGATTGCGAATTAGGAGAATATCAGTTTGGTTTTACGAACAATATAGGGACAAGAGAAGCTATATTGACTTTGCGATTAACTTTAACTCAGGGTCGTATATTTCGGGCCTTCTCATGGATCAGAATGTAATCATACAAAATCTACTCGCACCTGGCAGAACAGGAAATCAGAAAAAAGGGCTTAGTGAATATTCCAGCTCCTTCCTCGTAGCAATATCCTCCTCAGAGTCGACCGCCGCTATTTGTCCCTGGACCAAGACAATTTCCTTGTCATCCTCCTCCTCCTGGGCTACCAAATTTGTCTTGCCATCTCTCTGGGACTCTGTCTCCGTCTCACCGCCCTGAAAAAGTTATTAAATAAATAAAAATCTCTTTCATGATACCATGTATACGTTTATGGTCAAGTGCCGAATCAACTTCACGTCCCGTAATCATAATAATTTCATGAGCTTCATATTTTCATTCTCATTTCAATTATCCGTTCGAAAATTGGTCTTCGGCCCCTGTGTATGTTATCATATTTCCAGTTGGCTGCGTAATGTATTTATCTTCTAGTAAAGTATTTTACTGTCGTTGTCTCTACGGAGAAGCTCTGCCAATTAGTGGGCTTTATATATATATAGATCTACAGTTTCCACTCATTTTCCCCCCATCATCTGCCAAGTGCTCGCGACTGGTGCAGCTCCTCGACAAGACAAGATGACCATGTAAGTAGCAGTAGGAAGGAAGGACTTCATATTCTTAGCATATTGGCTTAGTGGTTGGCAGTCCTTGTGGCCAACGCAGATGTAATACGAAATAATATATTACAAGGAAATGGAAAATTAATTAATAAACTGTGAGATTTGTTTCAAGAATTTTAAAGAAAAGAATATGTAAATTCTATAATTGTTCATGGAGTGAGTTCAATTAACACAAATAAAAATTAAATGAATGTGTTGAAAGTACAAATAATATAATCAATTTAAGTCAATGGTATTGATGATTGCACTAGAGATGTTGCCACACGTAACTAGTAATATTTCATTATAAATGTACACTAATCTTTTATTTTTATAATAGGTATAAATGTTTTATTAGTGATTATTAAACTTAATATGGTGCCACGTGTTCGCCTCAGATTGTAGGTCCTCAGGGAGCCTTAAACAAAAAATGTAGGTATCCTTCGAAGCTTCTCGATGTTGCAGAATCTTCTCTTGACTCTTCAATTAATGCTGTTTCGGAATGTAGAAAGGAAATTAGATGTGAGGATTATCTCAAAGAGTTGTAAAAATGCAAGGAAGTGCTACATTACATAAATAAATATTCGTATCAAAACGAACAAACAACTTTTATTATATTTTTACAAAATGGTTAAACCGTTTTATAATGCATGAAGAAAACACGAGCACTCTATATCTCAGGCCTAATGGGTATAATATTTTTGCCAGTAGTTTTTCCTCGGTATTGCTGTACCGTATGGTTGTAGCTGGTTCTGTTGCACCAGTAGTAAGATGGACTGGAAAGAGGACAGGATCTGGTGCTTTGGTTCGCGTCTCGGGAAATGCAAGCGGGGCCTGGTCCTGACGTGACGTCACTGGTCGTGACGTCATCAGCCAGGGGCGAGTTTGATACAGTCTCTCGTTTCAACGTACAAAGTACATGTAATATTTGAAATGAATATAATTAATAACAATGGAAACAACAATTTCGGTTGACTTATATGAATTAAAATTATTTAAGTAAATTTATTCAATGAACTAATTGAATAGATTGTTTATATACATAAATATATATAAATGTATACAGACAATGAATCGTCGTCTGTGTGATACACTCCCTTGGATGTCTCCCTAACACACATCCAGCTCCAAGCAAAGCCAAGCAATACAGACATCAACAATACGTTCAGTTCAAAGAAAATATAACTTCGATTGTTTTTCGTTACTGTTTATTCATTGTAATTTTCACTATTTGTGACCTTCAGTATTAATTTCCTTTGTGGTCAACAATTTAACATCAAACGTATATTAATGTTACACTTTTAAATTAATTTAAATCACGCGAAAAAAAATAATAAATGGAAATGACATATTTGCGTACCCAAAGATATTTCTGTTTACAACCAGGGAGATGCTAACATACCAGAGACATAGTTGCTTACGCGCGAATTATTACTATATTTGAAAAGAAAAGAAATGCGCGGTAACGTGTACGAATGTCACGTTACAGAAGATCAGGAAAATTTGGTTGTTTCGGGGGTAGGTGCGTCTGAGTTTGATTAGGTAAGAATCGTAATGTTTGGTGTTTTTTACCAGTTAGAACACAGATATGTAGTTTACAGTGGATAGTACACACTGTAAGAAGGAAGACTGTTAGGGAAGCGGCCAAACTGCACGTAATCGAAGACGTGGCGGCGCTACTGTCGGGTTTGTCCGCCTGGAATGCGTCCATCCACCGAGGCAAGGACTTACGATATAGGGAAGATAACAATAATTAATTACACTTACGATATAGCGAAAGTAACAAGATTTACTTATAATTGTTGAAGACTATTGTTTTTATAATTACCTATTGGTAGTAACAAATGGGATTAAAAATAATAAGATGTTAACTTGAGTAGATATTATTAGGAATAACAAAGTACAGAAAGGAGTAGGGCACCAGATGAAATTGTTAAAATAATTATGAAAAGAGAAACTTTAGAAGGATTATGATAAGAAAAGAAGAGGAGAGGTAAAATGAAATAGTAGTTGGAGGTTATTATTATTATAAATACTTAACTGCTATTGGGCATTGACTCGGTGGCTGATATATACAAAGTAAGCACATATGATACATTTACAAAAAGAATTACAATTTACACTCAGGAACAATTTTGTGCTGTCTTATGAGATTTTGACATGAAAAAGAAAAGAGAAGTGGGGTGAACATTAATTTTTTAAGTAGAATATTAATATATTAATAAAGAGTTTTTATAATATAAAAAAGAAAACAATTTACTTGATTCAAAACAATTTTACATCCATAATTACAATTTTGATATTTTCAATCTTTATGCCATGAATTCTTTCTTAGTTAAAACTATAAATATATTTACATAAAAAAACGACGTATAAAATTCTTAAAACTAATGATTTTCAAACTTTAACTCAGGGTCGTATATTACGGGCCTTCTCATGGATCAAATCTACTCGCACCTGGCAGAACAGGAAATCAGAAGAAAGGGTTACAGGCGTAATTTACCGCGTCAGCTTAGTGAATATTCCAGCTCCTTCCTCGTAGCAATATCCTCCTCAGAGTCGGCCGCCGCTATTTGTCCCTGGACCAGGACAAATTTCCTTGTTATCCTCCTCCTCCTCCTGGGCTACCAAATTTATCTTGCCATCTCTCTGGGACTCTTGTCTCCGTCTCACCGCCCTCAAAAAGTCTCTCTACGAATCTGTCACCAAATGTGTCTTGCCATCTCTCCCGCTCAAAAAAACTGTCTCCGAATCCCTAAAAATCTCTCTACCAACCTTTCTAAAATCTCCTCCCCACTTCACCAAGGTGGCACGGATGTATATTCACCAATAACATTTATGGTTACACTTGGGGAAATACATCACCCAATGCCGCGAAATTTCACCAAATTGGGAAACACCCCAGGCGCGAGGTGAAGTCTGGGTTCTATTGCTACCTCCTTTCTTTTGACTCCGCACCGCCAAAAGACCGAGCAGATGTGTTTGACCGTTACAGAAGTCAGGAGCCACATAGAAATCACTTCCATTTCTATTTTAATTATTGTTAAGGAAATAATTTAGCACTTCACTGATTCCAAAAATTGCTCACTTTAGTTTCCTTAGCCTACCCCTTAACTGAAACGTCGTCAGTATTTCTGCAGGCAAGGAATTCCGATCGCGTATCGATCTATTTACAAATGATAATTTTCCTACGTTGTGCGTTGCCCTTTTTCTTTAATTTTAAGCGTGTGATCGTTTTTGGAGAAATAAATCGGCGGCGTTACATGATTAGTTATTTCTTTCCAGGCCAGTACAAGCTTTATATATTGCGCACAACCTCGTATGTTTCCACCTATTACTAAGAGCTTTGAAATTCTCATTTCAAGAATCGACCCCCAAACATCTTTTCAGCCCGTTTTTTTATTTTTTCTAACGCTAGAGTGTGCTCATTTCGATATGGGTCCCAGCACGTTACGCCCCATATTCTAAAATTGACTTTATCAGTGTTTGTAAGCATAAATTTTTGATTTTCTCTTGCTTTTCCTCCAGACCCTGTTTATAAAGTGAAGCATTGCCATCCACCCTTTACCTGCCAGGGAACTCGCTCACTTGACTACCCCCTAATTTAAATCTTTACTAATGGTGATTCCAAGATACTTACATTTGTTTGACTCCGTTACTATTTCGTTCCTCGTGACTTATGAGACTTCAGATTTATAAAAAAAAATTCGTAAGTTGCTAACATTTATTTTGAAGACAGATGTACAGACGTAGAAGTGCAGTTTTTCCATTTCCCCGAATACCGTGGCAAAGTAGTTAGCGATCCTGTTGGCTATAATGACTTCGTCTAGATCTACTGTATTTCCCACTCCTGTAAGTGGCGGAGCAATGCTCTTAATACAATTGCGTCCTCTAATATACTTATATAATTATCCCCATCAATTACTGCCCCCCCCACTTTTTCAAGCAGGTTTATCAAATAAAATTATTGGGATATTTCCTTGGGTTCAACTAAATTTTTTGTTAAGGTGAAGAAAATCTGTTCTTGTGATAGTCACCTACTTTCCTGTTATTGTACGCTTTTCGCATTTTTACTTTGAGTGTCCTTGTAGTACTCCGGGTCAGCGTTTTCCCTTAGATGCTTAACTGAGACGTAGTACCCTATTCCTTCCCCTAATTATTGTTTTCCCAACAGTTGCAAACCCACTCAGCGTATTTTTCCTGTTAAGTTGCAACAATTTGTAAGAAATCGATTTTTTATGAGACTAGATTTTATTTAAAGAGAGATATATAAAAGAATGGTGCGTAAAATTTACCTCCCTGTATGCATTAATTTTTTTTGGCAAACCAATAATTTCGCGAGGTTTGTATACGCCAAATAATTAAGTTTGCTCTATGTTCACTCCAGCAGTATCAGGACACTGTTCTCCCTGTTTCAGGTTGAATACTGTGATTGTCGCACTCATCGCGGCCTTAGCCACGTCCTCGTCGGTAACGGAAGCCAGATGTCCTTGCTGGTCAGACGGTGGCAAGATGACCAACGTGATCTGCGATGATGCTAATCTGAAATTCATCCCCGATTGCGTGCCTTCCAACGCCACCATGCTGAGCGTCAGTACTCCGTCCATTCCGTTGGTTGCTGAAACTTTCATACGCTTCACCAAGTTGCCCCAACTCCAGATTCTGTGGATAAGTAACCCGCAGATGTCCAAGGATACGTTAAAGTACATGAGTAACCTTAAAAGCTTCACAATAATGAACACCGGCTTGGATTACGTCGACAACGAGTGGTTCATGTACGCGCCGCACATAAAGACTTTGGTGCTGTTCTATAATAAACTAACATATTTGGCGCCGGACACTTTCATGTAAGTTCTTCTTTCCCTCTTGATTGAGCTTTACAAAAACGATCGACTATGGAATTATGAATCTCAAATTAATATTTTTATATATTTAATACACTTCTCCCCTTTACAGTTAGAAATGAATTACTTTAAAGCATTAGTATTCCCACTTGATTGTTGCAGTTACTTGCCGCTGCTGGAAACAGTGAACCTGAATAACAACCAGCTGGCCAGTCTTTCACCGGAGATCTTCCAAGGCACGGCCCTCAAGACCTTGAAACTGGACAACAACCCGTGGCACTGTGACTGCGAAATGGCAAAGTTCATACAATGGACCAGGGCCAACGGGGTGAAGATTGAGGACGAACCTCTCTGTGCGCAACCCATTCGACTTAGAGGACTCAACGTGAAGGATCTGACTTTATCTCAAGCCTGTACACGGAGCAACAACTAATTCTTAATAGTTTAATTTACAAAGTCAGTACTTCTGTAACTATTTTACAGCGAGTAAACAAATTAAATTGAAATTATTTCATCTTGTAGTAATTGGCGTAATAAAATGTCATTTTGAATTATAATTTAACAAAGTTTTTTTTTTCAATAAAATAAGAACATAAGAATTGTCTCTGGGAGCAGCTGAAAAGATGTGAATATTTGTGCCAGGAGGATCTTTCGAAAAGGCTTCGGGGATGGAATAAATAAATTTCACAATTAAATGATTTTACTTCATTTAGAAGCATAATATGCGTGAAATAATAAATAGTATTAACTTCCACTGCCATTGTTACTCAGTCTGTAGTCAATTGGACTGGAGAATGACAGACAAACATGTACAGACAGAAATTGCTAGAACCACTCCACTACTCGTTTTCAATTATATTAAATATTTATTTTCAATCAAAATCATCGTGTCGAAAATTTGAAAAACATATTTTTTAATATTAGTTTTATATCATAATGTTTAAACAACGTATTGTAATGTTTTATGATGAATTGAAAAAGGTGACATTTAAATAATTTAATGAGATAGTGTCCAATCGGCAGAAAACTATATAGAAAATACTGTTACGTACTGGGGTCGAAGACCTTGGGCATACGGCAAGTGTTATCGGCTGATCCCATTGGATCATTCGGCCAACTGCCTCCTAAAACTGGTCGAGACACGGAGAAGGGAATGCTGCGACACCACAGCAGACTCATGTGTACATTCATGGAAACAAGGTAAGAACCATATTGGTAAATTGGGTGGGGTGAATAATCCGAATATATATATATATATATATATATATATATATATATATTTGTTGTTGTGGTATTCAGTCCTATGAGTGGTCTGATGCAACCCTCCATGCTAACCTATTTTGCGCAATCCTTTTCATTTCCTTGTAACTAGTACACAACACAACCTCCCTAAACTGCTTAGCGCATTCCATCCGTGGCCTCCCTCGTATGTTATTACCCCACAATCTTCCCTCTAATGCATATTTTACAAGACCCTCGTGTCTTAAAACGTGGCATATTAGTTCATCGCTTCTCTTGGTCAACGTCCTCCATATTGTTCGTTTTTCCCCTATTCTGTTTATAACTTCCTCGTTTAAGATTTTATCCACAAATATGATTTTCAGCATTCGCCTACAGCACAACATTTCAACTCCTATCGTCCACGTTTCGCACCAATATAACACCACGCTTCTACGAACATTTTTAGCAACGATTTCCTTATGTTCACACTTATATTACCCATAAGTAAATCCTTCTTTTATCGAAAGTCTTCCTTGCCTGTGCTATCCTACTCTTTATGTCTACTATACTTCTACCATCCCTAGTTATTACGCTTCCCAAGTAGCAGAATTCCTTAACTTCCTTCAAAATATCCCTTCCCAATCTAACACCCTTTGTTATTCTACTGTTTCCCATACTACACTCCATTACCTTGGTTTTCCCTTTATTAATCCTCATATTGAACTCTTTCTCCAACACTACGTTCATGCCATTTATTATGATTTACAAGTCTTCTTCTGACTCCCCTAATACTACAATATTGTCGGCAAAGCGTAAGGTTTTTATTTCTTCTCCTTGCAGTATGCCACATCTCCAGAAGGTCGGAGCTTCTCGTTTCCAAGTAGATGGCTTCTTCCCATTTCTTTCTGTCTGGTCCGCTGAATGCTGAAGTCTGCTGCCAGCCACGGAAACTGAGAATTTGGCACTTCTTCATTGTAAGGAACAATGCCTACTTCTATCTTATCTTCCACTCCCCCCCTCGTTCCCCTTGAATCTCCTTTTTCACCTGTGGGACAAACAGGATCCCTCACGTTGAAACTTGTCGCTTCCGTTGCGTATGTCCTCTTTTTATAAATCGTTGCAAAAGTGATGTTAGCTTCTGAAACCAACACGGTTTAATGACCTCATCGGCAGTTCCACTTTTCACACATCGCTGCTGTTGTCGACATCGAGAACCACCAAAAAGCTAAGCCCATAAAATAACCTACATTAGTTAGGCTTGTTTTACACGGGCAGTGATGACTGCCAGAAAACGAGGGGCAGTGATGTCAGTGCTGCACTGACAACTGCCAATCCATCGCTGACCCGAGAGCACTGCCTACCTTTTCTTGGAGCGTGTCAACAGTATGTAAGTCATGACTGACCAGGTTCCCCCTCCACCGCTTTCCTCATGGGAGGCCAGTTAGTGGCAGTTACGGTTGTCAATTATCGATTGTAAAGAGTGAGACAGGGCAGACTATCGATTGCGCGCTGGTACACAATTTGTATTTTCCATTACGCGTGCAGTTTGGTATAGTGTGCGATTGGAGTAAGTGAATATTTGTTGTGAACAGCGGCCAGAATTTTGGTTCATAAAGCATTTAGGATAGAGTTCGTTTGTTGCACCTAATCGCCTATAAATTTTTAGGTTAACTTTCCATAAATAATTGTTGTACACCCGCCAACGGCACAAACCTTAACTGGAAAAAAAAATAAGCAAAAGAATGATGTATAGCTATAAATTTACTACTATCACACGTAATGAAAAATAATTCATTTCGTTTTGTTCAGTAATTGGCAACTTTAAGGGGAATAAAACAACAAATAACATAAACCGACCCAATTAAACACTGAAAACCAGCTTCAAAATACAGGCGCTGTTTTTATTATTGTTTGATTCCTGTAGTAATAATATAAAGCAATATTACTAAACAACTGTTTTCATTTTTATGTATCTATAGTACAGTAGAGTAATACTGACTTTGACGTTTTCAGGAACCCTTCCTCGTTACGTCTATTCTATCGCAAATACAAAGTGATTAGTTCCTGTTTATGGACATTATGCGTACGTCAAAACACAAAGGGGAAAATATTCAACTTGATATAAACAATATATCGACTCTACGCAACATCAACATTAGAATCGGCCGTAGTTGCAAAAAAATAGCAGAGAAGTATAAACATGCATCAGAGTTCTCTGCCAGTTCTGTAGTGAGGGCAGCACTTGCACAAAATTGTCAGTGAAGAAGTGGGCAGTTATCTGCCCAACATGTAAACGGTAGGCAGTGCACAGCCAACACAACTTCGACGAACATCACTGCCCGTGTAAACCTAGCTTAACTTAAATCTTGACAAGTAATACACGTCATTTAAAACAGATTAGACTTAATCTCACGGTTTCTTCAATTTTTCTCAATGCTCAGAACTTAATGTATATTCAAATTTAAAAATTAAAGTGAAGTGAAGTGTTAAGATAATATAATTCTTGTAGTGCTTCTCTATTTTCTTTCAGGGCTATAGAAATTTTAAACGACTGTGATTATTTTTCTTTAGATTAGGAATATTTATGTTTAAGGAATTTCACTTTGTATCTGCCAACTGTAGACTAACAATGAATACAACACAAATACAAGTTAAAACGATACTTCCCGTCTTCACGCCGCCGACGACATTTGTCATGAACTCTGAGGATGATGATGATGATGACAGTAATATTTTTATTTTTAATAAAATAAAAACCGTGATCCTCTATTTCATGATATCGTGTATACGTTTATGGTCAACTGACGAATCTGCTTGCTTCACATCCCGTAATCGTAATAAATTTATGAGCTTGATATTTTCATTCTCATTCAAATTGTCCATACAAAAATGAGGACAGTGACATTTAATATGCACAAGGCCGCTCGGTGAACTTATGCGTATTTTATTTTACCTTCTAGTAAAGTCCTTTATTAGAGTAGTTTCGAGGGAGAAGCTCTGCCAATTAGTGGATTTTATAAATATATAGAGAGGTTCTACTGTTTCCACTATTTTCCCCCATCATCTGCCGAGTGCTCGACAAGACAAGATGGCCATGTAAGTAGCAGTGGGCAGAAATTCATATCCTAAAGTTTGGGCATCGGAGACAAAATATGAAAAAAAGTTGTTCCAAACAAATGGAAAAATAATTCATAAACTGTGAGATTGCTTTAAGAAAAATATCTGTAAAGCCTCCATCTGTTCAATTAATGTATAAATCAAACTAATCAACGAAAGTGAAGAAATCAAATAATTACCAAGTCTATGTCTTAATGATATCATTGGAGATGTTGCCACATATAACTTGTAAAAATAAATCTACACTAATCATTGTTTTTCTTTTAATCATAAGTATAAATGTTTTATTGTTGTTTTAATCTGCTTAGCGCATTCCATTTATGACCTCCCTCCTCTGTTCTTACCCCACACACTTCCCTCTAATACTAATTTTACAAGACCCTCGTGTCTTTAACCGTGGCCTATTAATCTATCCCTTCTCTTAGTCAACGTCCTCTATATTGGTCGCTCTTCTCTTATTCTGTTTAGAACTTCATCGTTATTGAATCTATCCACCCATCTGATTTAAAGCACTCTCCTATAGCATCACATTTCAAAGGTTTCTATTATTTTCCTTTCTACAACACATATCGTCCACGTTTCGCACCCCATTACGCCAGACTCCATACGAATATATTCAGCAACGATTTCCTAATATTCACACTTTGCCTACCAGGATGACTGACAATCCCGAATTTGGAGTGACACGTGGTCAGCGTATCGACTCTCCATCAATCTTAACCCGAGTCTCTGTGACCATGACAACACAAACATCCAAGCCCATGCTAGGATTCGAACCAGCGACCTCTGGGCTGTGAGGCAGAAACGCTAGCCACTACACCACAGGGAGGTCGGCTCATACTTATATTACCAATGAGTAATTTTCTCCTATTTTACTCTTCATGTCTACTGTACTTCTACCATCCCTAGTTATTACGCTTCCCAAGTAGCAGAATTCCTTAACTTCCGTCAAAATATTCCTTCCCAATCTAACAGCCTTTTGTTATTCCACTTCTTCTCATACTACACTCCATCATCTTGGTTTTCCCTCTATTAATCATCATATTGAACTATTTTTCCAGGACCACGTTCATGCCATTTATTATGGTTTCCAAGTGTTCTGATTCCTCTAATAGTACAATATCATCAGAAAACTGTAAGGTTTTTATTTCTTCTACTTGAAGTATGATTCATTTTTCTTATTCCGTTTTTAAGTTTCTTTATCTCCTATTCTATATTGTGGACGATCCGGCGTACCTCCGTAATCGAGGATTTAAATGCTTTTTGGGCGCCAGGTATTTTTTAATAAAAATACCAAAAGTGGATTATAATAGCTTTAATCCATTTCAGAACATGAGAAAAATTATCACTACAGGTCGTGGTCATTCTGCGTCGTCCTGCCGACACAACCTTCTCTTTTCACTACCCCATGACGACTGCTCAAGTCTCGCGAGACTCCATTGTTGGCCCGAGTTGCGACAATTACAACTCGCAAACTGGCCTGCATTGTTGTGTGTAACTTTTCATGTTACAATATGTATAAGTTAAACAGCATGGGTGACAGGCTGAATCCTTGCCTTACTGTTTTCTGGATTTCTGCTTTCTTTACTTGATCTTCCATTCCAAATACTGCTGCCTGTCTTCTCCATTTATTCTAGTGCTCTTCAAAATCCTTCATAGTTAGTTCCAGCTCACATTATCAAAGGTCTTTTCTAAATCTTCAAATTTTATGAACATACGATGTTTTATTAGTAATTTTTAATTTAATATAGTTTAAATACTACTCTAATATTAATTATGTATTGAGAAAAATATTACTAGTGATTTGTCGGTAGAGAGAAGAATCGGGCCGCAACATGGCTCTGTTAAAATTATTATGAAAATTGTAGGGTTATTTGATGAGTTGGGCGACCTCCTGTGGTGTAGTGGCTAGCGTCGCTGCCTCACAACTCAGGGGTCCCGGGTTCGAATCCTGGCATGGGCTTGGATGTTTGTGTCGTCATGGTCACGAGGACCGGGATTATGACTGTTGGAGGATCGATACGCTGACCACGTGCCACTCCAAATTCGAGATTGTCATGCCCAGGCCCTCAATGGGCTGTAGAGCCAAGGAGGAAGGAAGGTATTTGATGAGTTGATTTGGATACTTTAACGCAGTTTTAAGTAATGAAAAAGAGAACGAGAATAAAATAGTACTTGACGGACATAATAATTGTATAATATTGTAATATATAATATGTATCATTAAATGATGGGTAAATTATACTTTCTTTATGTACCTTTTTTTACTTTCCTGGAAACCTCATATTAATCTTCTTCTCTCCAAAAATAACCTCCTAAACAGAAAATCCCCTGTTACCATCAGCACAAAACGCCTCCTATACCTTTCCATAATACAAACCCACCTGGTCCTACGCTTCGTCCATATGGGGAACAACAGCCAAAATCCATTCATCCAAAATTCAAGCCTCCCTTATCAAAAGCACCCTAAACCACCAAAACCCCACGATCCAGCAGTTCCATAACAATCCTCCTACACTTCCGTCGCCTCAAAAGAAAACTACCATTTGACCTCATCCTTCCCCCTGATCATGCAGGCACACCATAACCCACGTTACCATCATGCCACATCCTCATATATCCTCCAAAAATCAATTCACAGCCTGTCAACTCTCACCCACCCACGTCGTATGCCTCTCATTCTCACAAAAATAAATAAATAAACCAAACCCATTCTGCTAAAGTAGGTTAATCAATGGATTAACCTACTCCACCTACTGACATCTTAATTACATGCATTATTTAATCTTGGGTCTTGACTATTTAATGTATATACATTATCATTATTGTAACCATCTGAAAATCAATTTGATAAAAGTTTTTATATAAATAATAAAAGCAAAATAATTAAGTATGGTAAGTGTGGTCTCTGCGCCATTGTCCTACCAAATCTCTCGCGTTTCAGGTTCACTGCTCTGATTGTCGCAGCCTCCGTCGCCATGGTGATGCCGTCTTCTGCGTCGCGGAGAGGCGCATGTCCCTGCTATCCCTGGAAGGACAAAGAGGATTACTTAATCTGCAAGGATCCTTCCCTCACGTCCATCCCCAGCTGCGTGCCCTACGACGTCCACAGTATAGCCATCGAAACTCCGTCCATTCCGTTGGTTCCAGAAACTTTCATAAACTACACTAGATTGCCGCGACTCAACATTCAGTTTATCAAGAAGCCCAAGATAGCCAAGGACATGTTAAAGTACCTGCGAAACCTCAATTACCTTCAAATATACAAGACGGACCTGGATTACGTCGACAACGAGTGGTTCATGTACGCGCCGCACTTGCGGATTGTGTCGCTGCATCACAATAAGCTAACAGATTTGCCGCCGGACACTTTCAAGTAAGTTCTGTTGAGATTTTCAAAATGACTCACTATGGGATTCTATCCCACCTCTGAATTGTTTCTCCAACTACTTTTTCCTTGAAAGTTTATAATACATTATTTTCTTATGAAATGCTCTAGAAATACCCACTTCACGGGATGAACAGTACAATTCGAGGAAAAATATTCGTTTTTAATTTCTTCATGCTTGTACTATTCTGGGGGATGGTGACAAAAAAAATATCAAATTCAGAAAGAAGACAAGAAAGGAAAAATGTCAAGCGGACCAGGGACTCGAACCCAAGGCCTCCCGATATCCAGCCGGGCGCTCTACCAACTAAGCTAATCCGAGTCGACGCCCAAGGACCGATTCAACGTTCCTTAATTCCAGTAAAGCTAAGCTAAATTAGCTATATGCTTTACTCAGTTTCATTTGAAACATTTCCACTTCATTGGACCAATATTACATACCTGTTTCAACGGAACAATTATATTGAAAAATGTAGTAGAGACACGAGGCATTGAGTGTGAAGGAATGAGGGTCTTTGAAGTATTTATAGGGATTTAACAGCAAAACCCAAGCTGGATTTTCAGTTAAGGTAGAGAACTCCTTAATATATTCCCAGGGAATAAATGCATGCCAGAAAAAGTAAAGGTTAAAATACGTACAACAGATAATAAGCAAGCATTTTCTGAATTTACCCTTTCATATTATGGGACTGTAATGTCTTCGGATAAAAGTTTGCATTAAAAAAATAATAAAAAATATCATAGGTTGTTATAAACTTAAACAATTTACGGGGAAAAAACACCATAAAAGAGTAAAATTATTATCTTAATCTTGTTGTCTCACTTCGTTTGTTGCAGTTACTTGCCAGTGCTCGAAACAGTGCACCTGGAAAACAACCAGCTGACCAGTCTCTCTCCAAATATCTTCGAAGGCACGGCCGTCAAGACTTTGTACCTGGAGAACAACCCATGGCACTGCGACTGCGAAATGGCAACGTTTATGCAGTGGACCAGGGATAATGGGGTGAAGATCGCCCGCACAGCCTACTGTGCGCAACCACAACAACTAAAAGGGCTCAAACTCGAGGATCTGACTAAGAAGCATTCTTGTACACGAAAGAAACACTATCATTACTAATAAGTAATCTCTTGTGTAACTATTTTAGCACCAGTTAATAAATTCTCTCTTGGAATATTTCACTTTTATTCACCTGTGCGTCTCGCTACTCACCTTCTCATAGTAGTTTATTCTAAATTCAGCCAGTATGAAAGCGAAGCGTGAGTTGCATGAAACCAAAGAGTCCGCGTCGTGATCGTAATGTTCAGCGATCGCTGGGCAGAGATGATACGCAGCAACTAAGTGTCTTTAAAATTGTTGCTAGGCAACGGTAGTTGATTTTGTTTTTCACGCAATTACCTTCCTACTCAATTAATGATGAATAAATCTATTTTTAAGGCTTCACATTCAATTTAAATACCGACGCCACAATTGGTGACCCCGAATCAGTGATATTCATTCAATATCAGCACACAATGTCATTGTATTAACTAAGTTAAAAAATACTGGTATTTATTTTCGGGTACTGAAGTGGATTCGGGAATTTTTAAAAGATCGTACACTCAGAGTTCGCGTGAATGACAAATTGTCCGACTCTATGAAAATCACGTCAGGGGAAGTGTCATCATGTTCCTTGCATTCATAAATGACTTAACAATCGGTATAAAATCACAGATCAAATTTTTGGCCGATAATTGTATGGTTTATAGGGAAATCGTAAACGTTGAGGCTGCACAGATTCTGCAGACTGACTTAGACAAAATTTGCCAATGGTCAGTTGGAAATAAAATGCAAATAAATGCAACGAAGAGTAAGAGAGTCGTTTGTACAAAAAAAGAGAAAAGTCCCTCCCACTAGATATAAAATGGGGGACGAAGTTGTAACGGAGTCAAATAACTGTAAACATCTTGGGATCACGATTAGTAAAGATTTAAAATGGGGTAATGAGGTGAGCCAGCGAGGTAAAGGCGCTGCTGCTGCTGCTTCACTTTGTAAACAGGGTCTTGAGGAAAAGCACGAGAAAAACCAAGATTTCTGCTTACAAAACACGGATGGTCAGACCAATTTTAGAATATGGGGTAACGTTCTGGGATCCAAATCGAAATGAACACACTCTAGAGTTGGAAAAAATACGGGCTGAAAGGATGTTTGGGGGTCAGGTGATTCGCAAACAATCCTCACGAGAATTGAGAAGGTCTCAGTAATAGAAGGAAACATGTGAGGTTGTGCGCAATATATAAAGGTTATAAGGGTGAACCACAGGGCCTGGAAAGAAATAAAAAACCAACTTACGGCGCCGATTTATATTTCTAAAAATGATCATAGAAAAAGGGCAACGCACTGACGTAGGAAAATTTTCATTTGTTAATAGATCTATACGCGATTGGAATTCCTTGCCTGCAGAAATACTCAAGACTTTTCCGGGTAGCGTAAATTACTTTAGAGAATAGGCTAATAAACCTTAAGTGAGCAGTTCTTTTATAAAAGAATCAGTGAAGTGATTTCTGTGTGACTCCTGACTTCTCTTTTTTTTCCCATATCAAAACCTACACTTCATAATTGTTCCTTAGTGTGATTTGTATTTTCTTTGTATATAGCAGCCACCGGGAAAATGCCCAATAGCAGCTAAGTAATAATAATAATAATAAAATGCCTGGAGTTTTTCCTTACTAGGAGACGTACAGGAAGAGTATGATATAATGAAAAACATTGTAATAGTAACATCGCTTCCATTATATACTACGAGTTTCTCAATGTCTGGGGCGTATGGGTAAATTTTTGTACATTCCAATAAATGAATCTTAATCTGAATTAAAATTATAACAGTGGAATAACAAAGGGTGTTAGATTGAGAATGGATATTTTGACGGAAGGAATTCTGCTACTTGGAAAGCATAATAGCTAGGAATGGTAGAAGTATAGTAGACATAAATATTAGGATAGCACAGGCAAGAAAGGCTTTCGCGAAAAAGAGGACTTTACTTAGGGGTAATGTAAGTGTGAATATTAGAAAATCGTTGCTAAAAATGTTCTCATGGAGCGTGGCGTTAAATAAGTGAGAAACGTGGACGATAGGAGTTGGGGACAGGAAAAGAATAGAAGCCTTTGAAATGTGCTGCTATAGGAGAATGAGATGGGTGGATAGAAAGACTAAACAAAATAGAGGAAGACCGAACAATATAAAGGACATTGAGTGGGGATAGATTAATAGGCCACGTTGTAAAATTAGCATTAGAGGGAAGTGCTTGGGGTAAGAACAGAAGAGGGAGGCGAACAATGGAACGCGGTAATCAGATTAGGGAGGATGTGGGATGTTCTATTTATGCGGAAACGAAAAAGTCTTGCGCAAGATAGGTTAGCATGGAGGGTTGCATCAGACAGAAATTAATAAGATTTGAAATTGTAGCAACCAAGATAAAGTAAATGTGGTATAGATATTGTAACATGAAATCGGCTTCCAGCGTCTGAAAGTAGGCAAGTTGACCCAGGCGCACTGTTAGCGGTAATTTTTGAAATAGACTGCCTATTGTCGTGTGAGTCATGTATATTGTATGAAGACTTTTTTTTATTGATAATAATTTACTTGACCTGTTTTCTAGATTCAATAACAGGTCTGTTTAACAATATTTTTCTTTTGTTGGTACATTTTTTTTACATAGATATAAATATGTATGAATACAATAATAAAGTATATGCGTATATTTAAATTTGTTTTAGCATGTAAGATCATCATCTGTTACACTAGTTTTATTATTATATTATTTTCGTGGAGAGACTGAAGGAGAGAATTCTTAATTTCTTTGTCTCCTCATCCTTTCCACCTTTATACATTTTGTTTGTGAAACAACTCCGGTTTTCCGGTTACGACCCCCACGTGTTTCCGGATCTCCTCCATGACGCGTTGGTCGAGTAGTTGTAGGTTCAAACTTTTTTACTAATTTTATACTCTAATTATTTATGACTGTATTTGTATTAGCAGAGTTATGTAATTTGTTTAAGATAATTACTTGAATAATCTTACTATTACTATAATTTATATTCTATTTTATGTTATGATGTCCATATTTTGGTCCTTATACTCATCCGGTTCCTGGATTTGAAAGTCCGGTCCGATGATGAGTATATTAAGTCTTATGATGTAATATTTAAGATTCTATATTTTTAGTCCTGTATTTTGTCAGTTCTAAAGCGGATATCAGGTTTGTCAAATTTTCTAGAGCCGCGGTGAGTGGTGGGTTTCTTATTATTTCCCATAGTCTTTCTTTTCTTAAGGTTTCTCTTATTGTCTTGTCTACCTCATAATTGGGGCATTCCAGTATGGCGTGTTCCGGTGTTCCTATCTCTCTCTCCACAGGCACATAGATTGTCTGGTCTGCTATTTATTCTTCCAGATATTGTCCGTTTGGACCATGACCAATGTATAAGACCCTTGGTTGGGTTGAGGTGTCTAAGCTGTAATCTTTCTCTTATGTTCTTTTTTCGTACACCCTTCTCCCTTTATTCGATGAATTCCATCTTTCTTGACAAATGTTTAATATTTATTCTTTAATTTCTATTTTGGTATTTGCTTCCTTGCCTAAAATTTCTACGACTTTGCACTGGTTCCCTTTTTTGAGCCAGTACTGTGCGCTCCTTTTCCTGATTTCTAGATCCAACGGGACAACAGCTAGGAGAACTGTTAGTGCTTCTGAAGGGGTTGTACTGAAGGCACCTGATATTCTTAACAAAGTTTTCCGCTGAATTTGTTGGATTTTTAGCATTGGTTTAACTATAAGAGAACGTGGGCTTCCCGGTGTATATTATTCATGAACAATTCTCGGGTTTCAACCGGTAAGTATAAAGTTTGAACACAACGTTTCCATGGCTTGCTCTGCCATCTTCTTCAGGTTTAACTAGTCTCAATCTATGCGCCCCATGCACTTGCTCACTGTCATTGCTGCCAATATTGAGAATTGTGGTATAACTTGAAAATATTTAAAGGTATTTGGAAATTAATTGTTGCCACTCTTGTAATTTGATTCATTACTTTTATGCTTTTGGTTTTTATTGTATCTATATGCTCCGAAAATGTATTTTTGTCGTCCAGCCAAATTCCAAGATACCTTAAGCTTTTTTTTTGTCTTTTTATAGTGTTGTCACATATTTTGACCACTGGGTAGCGGGATAAAATTTCCATTCATCAACAGGTAACTAGTTTTATTATAAGCTATGCTCATTTTATTTTTGTTGCACCATTTACGTGCCACTTGTAGGGCTGTTTTCGCGTTGGCCTCGAGTTCTGACCTGGAGGTTCCTTCTACTGCTATCATAATGTCATCGGCAGGCATGTGCTACAATATCCCCAACAGAAGTTGACTGAGTCATACTACAGCCGAGTTAACAAGACGTTTTTATAGACTAAACTCTGAAATGTTGCATTGTAAGATAAAGAAGCATTGTAAAATAAAAAAAATACCTTGTACGTGTTTGAGGCAGCAAGTTCCATAATATGCACCGCAAGAAACCCCGCGGAAAAACTGCAAACGGTAGTAATGGAAACTAAATTTTGAGTTACCGACGATTCAGGGAGGGAGGAGGAAGTTGGAAGAAAAGTGGGATATTCATACACATTGAAATGAGTACACTGGTAGTAAAAACTGGATGTAATCTCATTGATCGAGAATAAATGGTAAAATGTTTATTAAAAACAGATTTTAGTGGTTTTCTTTGCGTCCCGTGTATTACTAAATTGACAAACAAGTAAAAACGAGGACGAGAGAACAGAGCAGCACAAACAAATAGAACATTTTCGCCGTCGTAAACTGAGATATTGACTCGTGACATTACAATAATACGACGTTCGTCAGAGTTTCAATTTGCCAAAACTTAATCGGAATGCATTTTAATTTAATTTTGGAAGCGAACACTATTTGTGTAGAGTATATATGTAAAAAAAAATATTAAACGATAGACACGGTGACGTCATTTAACTCGACACAAGAAGGATGATTCGTTGTTGTTTCGATTTCATGTGCATGTTTATAGTCTACGGAAGAATAAATTTCACGTACCGTAAATAAAATACGCTCATAAGCCCGATATTTTCATTCTCATTTTATTATCCGTCCATAAATTGGTCGTCAACATTTTGCACACGTATCATATTCGCACAAGTCCGCTCGGTGAACTTTATACTATTTTATCTCCTTATAAAACTTTTTATTATAACTGACTGTACGGAATATTTCTGCCAATTAGTAGGTTATATATATCGTAATATCCTTTTCAGGGGATAAGACATTAATTTATTAATTGAACAAATTTTAATCAATTTGAAAAATTTATATTTATTAATTTACAGTGATTACATGAGCCAATATCTCAGGGGATTTTGGGTCTCTCGAGAAGTGGAGTATGCAGTTACTGAAAATAGAAAAGAAATCATTTAAATTTATTTAATCAATACATTGAGCAAGTTTCACAGCTTTTAAGAACTTACCCACAATTACTGGGCCTACAAACATTCAACTTCATGAATGTTTCCGCGTCTCTCTGGCGTCTTGCAGGTTTGTTACACCGATGAAGGTAGTATGAACCAGATCCAACTCATCTGCTCTCTAGACTCATCTGAACTTATCTGAAACTCATCTGCCTTTCAGACTCATCTGACAGATCCGTGGTCCGTCTTCTCCCCAACTCATCTGCCCTCCTGAGCCTCCCAACGGCTCCCTTTTAAGTTCTCGCCCCGGGAGTTCCCCGCCGTCGGTTCTTCACAAAATTCCGGGGTTCCCCGCCATCGGTCTTTTTCACACACCACCATTTTTTACACACGCCCCGAGGGAGTTTCTCGCGGGGGATCCCCATCGGGGGTTCACCCGCTTTCAGCCAATTCGACATTGTTGATGGCCTCTTTTGGCTCGCAATAAACTTCTTTCGTTGTAGGCCGAACTGCGCCTCACAATGCCACGATATAACCAAAATCTGCGTTTTTTCATTACTATATATATATATATATAAAACAATTAATAAGAAAAGGAAAGAGAGATAGAAAGTAGACGACTTACATGAGGTTCATAGATAGAAGACACCTTATGAGGTTTAGAGTACTGGAATTTTCGGAGGCACCGCCCCCTTCATCAAAAATTTAGGAAGACATTTCCAGTGATCGGCTAGCCGCCGACTGAGCAGCCAAAATTTGCTGCGCTACTAGCTTAGGTCATAAACAATTGACCCCACCAGGTCACCAACCTTTTCTCTCAATGAGGGTCTGGGAAGAGGCAAGGACTTGATGGGGTTGTTTTAAATAGTTACCAATTTTTTTAGTACAACATATTTGTGTACATTGTCGTAAAGAAGATCGTACTCTGCTATGACATTTCAAGTACTCACGACAGGTGAATTTCATGGACAAGACATGATAATGTAAGTACTAGTAGGAATAACTGGATATACTTAAGTCTGGCCAATTCATATAAAATAATAAAAGTGAATTCATCATTTCACAAAGTACCAAAAAATTTAAAATTGAAATGCAAAAGTGTGTGAGACTACATTATAAGAAATAATTTTAAGGGAAAATATCTATATAATACGACATTATCATAAGAAGAAAAAGAGATTAAAGTGATTGATGATTTCATTGGAGATGTTCTTACACATGACATGTAATAGTTTATTAAAAACATACACTATTCGTGGTTTTTAATTTCTACATGTAAATATTAATATCATTGTAACAAATATGCAGAGAGACATATATTTATTGATAGAATGAATTAGTTTAAAGGTGCTAGTGGAATAGGGCGCGAGGTGACATTTGTAATTATTAAGGCATACGGGGAAATTTGAAATTCCTGTAAATGAAAAACTACTAAGCTGAAAACTTAGCTGTGTTAACAGCACACCTATGTAGCAATGCACAAAACTTTGTTTCTGCAAACTTATTTTTTGTTGATATTTGAAAATTATTCTCCAAATTAAAATTTTTGAAAATTTTCCTTTCGTTACGTACTTGAATATATTTTAGCTTTTACATTAATATGTAGGACTGATAATTGTCATCAACTGTCAGTATTTTTTTTGTGGGGAGAAAAGATTTTTTACTAAGAGCTTCAATAAGGTTACTTAAAAATTGGCA
The DNA here is from genome assembly GCA_034510155.1 of Eucriotettix oculatus. Lineage (NCBI taxonomy): Eukaryota > Metazoa > Arthropoda > Insecta > Orthoptera > Tetrigidae > Eucriotettix > Eucriotettix oculatus. Next base: position 16,499,727 of record CM067376.1, read on the forward strand.
ATTTTCATCACTTTGAAAATTTGTGTCACCTAAACAATTAGGTATTAGTTTTCTAATTGTTTAGGTGACACAAAATTTAAAGTGATGAAAATTGCCAAGGTTAAAGGTATTATCACTTAGACTATGTACAAGAAGAATGAACACAATATTTTAATATTGTGACGCATAGAAGGTTTTTGGTAGAAGAAATCATGAAACTTACAAAAATACATTTTTCTGAAGAAAATAATTTATTAATTTAGAATAAAATCCTTTTAAATTGCTCCTGAGCCTTTAAAAATGACAATACCCGTGTCCCTTAATGTAGCTTTAGATGGATTAGAGAACTACATCAAGAGGTGAGGGAGAAGACGACTTAAAAGAGTTCATTTTGTTAACGAATTATACACATGCAGTGAGAAATGAATTAATAATTACAGACACTTTGGCAGTAGTACCAACCTGACATGTCTGAGAGCCGTAACCATTTAATTGTGTGACACGTATAAATTTTCGACGTATGTTTTATTTTATTCATCTAAATTAATTTTACAATATTAAGCCTTGTGTGCTAAGTTTCCTGAGATATTCGCAAAGCACCGTCCAGTAAACCCAGTAAAAAACACGGTCATAACCCTGAAGCCTGACAGGCGCAGTCCTTTGCCTGAAAGTATTTTTGTGGTCTGTCGAAAAACTCATATCAACAATGTGGTTGGCCCAAAAGATGGCAAACGGGATGACCAATGAGGTTTTCAGGAGAGGTGAGTCACAGGTGAGGACTAACGAAACGGAAAGTCGGACTGGCTGGCTTCAAGGAGTCAAAGAGGAGAGGCGATCTGGCTCAAGTGTCACCAGGAAACGCATCAGAGTGGCCTGCCGTTTCTCATGCCATCCGGAAGCTGTCTTCACTTTGAACCCAGGATTGCCCGTCAACCAAGGAACCAGGGGAGGATGAGTTCGAAGCTTTTCTATACGTATAACACGTCATACAGCCCTCAGTAAAGTAGATTGAATTTATTAACGTCTCATGCTATGTTACTTCTTTGGTTAGGGCTCAGTTGGCGAAACAAAATGAAATAATTTATAAATATTGTAATTTGTTGAATATTTAAATTTGTTAATAATATAACTTCTATTATTTATATTATTATATATATTTCTATAATTATAATATATGTACATTAAATATTTTATATTTTATTAAAATAAGATTTTAACTTGTAGAAATGCCTGTGCCACGTGTTCACCTCAGGTTATAGGTTCTCAGGGAGCCGCCAACAAGAAAAGGTAGCGATCTTTTCCGAAGATTTCGGTAAACAGAGTGTGGCCTTGACTTTGCTATCAAAGTTGATATGGAACATGAAAGGATTATCTCGAATAATTATAAAGTTGCAAGAAACGTTTAGGAAGGTTTTTGGTAGAGTCGGTGAGTTTGCCTGAGTCTAACCAGGTAAAATAATATTTATCAGTCAAACACAGATGTGTAGTTTAGATATGTGTATTGTAATATACTTTTTTTGGGTATAAAACATTTATTAATTAACAGAACAAATTATGATCAATTTTAAACTTTTTCATTTATTAATTTAAAGTGAATACACGGGCTTAATCTCAAGGGATTTTGGGTCTCTCGAGAGATGGAGTATGCAGTAGCTGAAAATAGAAAGAAAAATCATTAAATATTATTTATCCAGAGCAATGAGCAAGTTTCACAATTTTTTTTATAGCTTACCCACAATCACTGGGCCAACAAACATCCACCTCTCGAATGTTTGTGCGTCTCTCTGGCGTCTTGCAGGATTTGATCACGTCTGGACACGTCTGCTCACGTCCGTCCTCTCATCTGGCTTCTGGCTGCTCGGACCAAGTCTGTCCTTTCCTCCACTCGTTTCACTTCTGCTCTGCTCGGACCACCTCCGTCCTCTCCTCCACTCGCCTGCCTTCTGGGGCTGCTCGGACCACGTCTTTCTTCTCCTCCACTCGTCTCACTTCTCACAGCTCGGACCACGTCCGTCCTCTCCTCCACTCGCCGGCCTTCTGGGGTGAGCCACCCATCGACTTCCCTTTTAAATCTTCCGACGGGAATTCCCCTATTTCACAAAATTTCGGGGTTCCCTACCCTCATTTTTTTTACACTCGTTCGGCGGGGTTTTCCCTCGGGGGTTCACCATCGTCATTTTTTATACACGCTCTGCGGGACTCTCCCGCAGGGAATCACCATATTTCAGCCGACTAGCCATTGTTGTTGGCCGAACTGCGCCTCATAACGCCACAACATCACAAAATCCGCCTTTTTTATCACAATATAATTACAGTCAATGTTACACACTGTAAGTAAGAAGTGAAAAGGAATAAAAGACTGTAACGGTGAAATCTAACAGGAAAGCAAAGCAGAGACTTCGGCCAAGCTGTTCGTGATCGACTTCGAGGAAAGTTGGAATCTTTAAAAGGTTCATAAAACGGGCCATTACTCGAAGAAGGCTGACGAAGCTGACATACGCATTCTCCTACAACTGCTACCGGGGTGAATTGCAGACGAGTCAAGTAATGCGTCAAGTAACACAGGCAAATGACCTCCGCGATACATCCTTAAACAATCTTTCACAACATAATTAGGCAATAATAAATAAGCATCAGTTTCCTTCCTTTTAACGAGTTTATCAATCTGTTGTTGGTCCAGGCCATCCACATGGATGAAATTCTGAACTTCCCATGTCTTATTATTTTATTAAGTATTTCAAGTTCAGTGCCACAACTAAAATAACGGCGGGCGACTTTGCTGTTGTTAGTTTTGGTCAAAGGGAATTTATTTAATACTCAAATCATTTTTAATTCATGTCCAAACTCATCGTAAAATGTTCTGCCACATTCCCCGGTGGAAATGTATCGAACGTCCATTCCCTAAAGTGTGTCTCCCAAAGCTCCAATGATTTAAAGTCTGATATAGTCTCTCTCTCTCTTCTCTCTTTTTCTCTCTCTTCTCTCTTTCTCTCTCTCTCTCTCTCTCTCTCTTCTCTCTCTCTTTTCTCTCTCTCTACTCTTTCTCTTCTCTCTCTCTCTTCTCTTTTTTCAGGACGTTCAACCTTTTGATCACTCTCTACCGGCCTACCGAACGGTGTATTACTTAGTCCAAAATTTACACTTTCAGAGTGAAAATCTTGCTTCCTCAAAAGCAGGATTCAGGTCACTGAAGTTTTCCCACCGTCCTAATAACAATCCATATCAGTTCACTCTCGTCGCTGTCCACTCAGAAGTTGGTACAATATTTATTTTGCCGTCGTCACGCCGCCGACCAGCGCCACGACGAAATTTGTCCGTTCATATCATAAACACTGAGAACGGTGATGATACTAATTTTTTATTTTTATTTTTAATGAAATAAAAACCGTACCCCTCTATTTCATGATATCATGTATACCTTTATGGTCAACAGACGAATCTGCTTGCTTCACATCCCGTCATCGTAATAAATTTATGAGCTTGATATTTTCATTCTCATTCTAATTATATATGCAAAATTTGGTCGGCGACATTTAATATGGTATCAGATTCGCACAAGGACGCTCGGTGAACTTAAGCCTATTGTATTTTACCTTTTATTATAGTTGTTTCCAGGGAGAATCTCTGCCAATTAGTGGGTTATATATAAAAGAGGTCTACTGTTTCCACTCGTTTTTCCCCATCATCTGCCGAGTGCTCGACAAGACAAGATGGCCATGTAAGTAGCAGTAGGCAGAACTTGATATCCTAAAGGTTGGACAACGCCGACAAAATACGAAATAATGTGATCCTAACAAATGGAAAATTAATTTATAAACTGAGAGATTGCTTAAAGAAAAAATCTCCAGCGGTTCATTTAATTAACATAAATAAACTAAACTAATCAACCAAATGGAAAAAATTAAATAAATTAAAATAATTACCAAGTCTATGTATTGACGATTTCATTGGCGATGTTGCCACATATCTACACTAATCATTTTTTTTACCTTTAATCACAAGTATAAATGTTTTATGTCGTTGTAATCTGCTTAGCGTATTCCATCCTTTACCTCCCTCTTCTGTTCTTACCCCACACACTTCCCTCTAATGCTATTTTCAAAATACCCTCATGTCTTAAAGCGTGGCCTATTAATCTATCCCTTCTCTTGGTTATCTATATTGGTCGCTCGTTTCCTATTCTCTTTATAACGCCCTCGTTATTGATTCTATCCTCCCATCTCATTCTCCTATAGAACCACATTTAAAGGCGTCTATTCTTTTCTTTCTAAAGCTCCTATCGTCCACGTTTCGCACCCATATAACGCCACGCTCCACAGGAACATTTTTAGCAACGATTTTCTAATATTCACACTTATATTACCCGTAAGTAAATTTCTCTTTTTCGCGAAAGCCTTCCTTGCCTGTGCTATCCTACTCTTTATCTCTACTATACTTCTACCATCCCTAGTTATTACGCTTCCCAAGTAGCAGAATTCCTTAACTTCTGTCAAAATATCCCTTCCCAACCTAACACCCTTTGTTATTCCACTATTTCTAATACTGCACTCCATTAGTGAACTCTTCCTCCAAGAACCCGTTCACGTTATTATGGTTTCCAAGTCGTCTTCTGACTCCCTAATACTAGAATATCATCGGTTAACCATATGGTTTTTATTTCTTCTCCTTTCAGTTTGATTAATTTTCCATATTCCGTTTTAAGTTTATTTATCGTGTCTTATAAATATAAGTTAAATGGCTTGGGTTACAGACTGCATCCTTATCTTACTCCTTTCTTGATATCTTCCTTCTTTACCTAATCTTCCTGACTGCCTTCTGTAGACGTTATGTATAAGCCTTCTTTCTTGATATTTTATTTTTGTCCTCTTCACAATCCTTTATATTGCGTTCCAGTTCACATTATCCAAGGTATTCTACAGTAAATCAATCGAATCAATTCTTATTTCTCTTGTTTTGTACCAAACCGCTCAATGTTTTAACGGTTAGCGGTGTATATGTATTGTACGGAAATAACGGTGAAAGGATTTTTTCTAAATCTAAAAGTGCTGTGGATGTAGGATGTTTTATTAGTAATTATTCAATTTAAATAATGTTAAAGATTATTCTAATATTAATTATGTATTGGGAGAAACAGATTTGGGTAAAATGATTACGTTAACTTCAGTAGATAATATTAGGAAATTGTTGGTTCACAGAAGAAATAGCGCACAACATGACATCGTTAAAATAATTATGAAAATGGAATTATTGTTGTTGGGTTATTTGATGCGAGGATTTGGACTCCTTAATGCAGTTTTAAGTAATGAAGAGGAAAAGGAGAATAAAATAATACTTGACGGACATAATTATTGTATAATATAATATGTAAATATAATTGAAAACATTAGGAAATCGTTGCTAGAAATGTTGGTATGGAGCGTGGCGTTATATGGGTGCGAAACGTGGACGATAGAAGCTCCGGAAAGGATCAGAATAGAAGCCTTTAAAATGCTAAAAAATCAGATGGGCGGATAGAGTAAGTAAGGCTAGGTTTACACGGGCTGTGATGACTGCCAGAAAACGAGGGGCAGTGATGTCAGTGACGTGTCAACATACGTCAGTGCTGCACTGACAACGGCCTATACATCGCTGACACGCGAGCACTGCCTCACTTTTCTTGGAGCGTGTCAACAGTATGTCAGTCATGACTGACGTTCCCCCTCCACCGACCTAGACGCTGCCCTCATGGGAGGCCAGTTAGTGGCAGTTACGGTTGTCAATTATCGATTGTGAACGGTGAGGCAGGGCTGACTATCGATTGCGCGATGGTAAACAGTTTGTATTTTGCATTTTCAATACGCGTGCAGTTTAGTTTAGTGTGCGATAGGAGTAAGTGAGTCTTTGTTGTGAACAGCGGCTAGAATTTTGGTTCAGAAGCATTTAGGATAGAGTTCGTTTGTTGCACCTAATCGCCTATAAATATTTCGGTTAACTTTCCAAAAATAATTTTTGTCCACCCTCCAACGGCACAAACTTTAACTAAAAAAAATACGCAAAATAATGATGTATAGCTATAAACATACTACTGTCACACGTAATGAAAAATAATTCATTTCGTTTTGTTCAGTAATTGACAACTTTAAGGGGAATAGAACAACAAGTAATAGAAACCGACCCAATTAAACAATGAAAACCAGCTTCAAAGTACATGTGGTGTTTTTATTAGTGCTTGATTTCTGTAGTAATAATATAAAACAACTGTTTTCATTTTTATGTATCTATAGTACAGTAGCGTGATGCTGAGTTTGACGTTTTCAGGAACCCTTCCTCGTCACGTCTATTCTATCACAAATACAAAGTGATTAGTTCCTGTTTATGGACATTATGCGTACGCGAAAACACAAAGGGGAAAAATATTCAACTTGATATAAACAATATATCGACTCTATTCAACATCAACAATCCAACCGGTCGTAGTTGCCAAAAAATAGCAGAGAAGTATAAACATGCATCAGAGTTCTCTGCCTGTTCTGTGGTGAGGGCAGCACTTGCACAGAATTGTCAGTGAAGAAGTGGGTAGTTACCTGCCCAACATGTAAACGGTAGGCAGTGCACAGCCAACCCAACTTCGACGAACATCACTGCCCGTGTAAACCTAGCTTAACGAAGGAGTTGTAAACAGAATAGGGGAAAAAAGAGCAATATGGAGGACGTTGGCCAAGAGGAGGGATAGTTTAATAGGCCACGTTTTAAGACACGGGGGTCTTGTAAAAATAGCATTAGAGGGAAGGATGCAGTCTGTCGCCCATCCTATTTAATTTATGTATAGAACAGGCGATTCGGAAAGTGAGCGGAATATGATAAATAAATCATACTACAAGGAAAGTAAATAAAAACCATACGTTTTGCCGACGATATTGTAGTATTAGGGAGTCAGAAGGAGACCTGGAAATGCGTATATGGCATGAACATGGTCCTGGGGAAAGAGTTCAATATGAAAATAAAAGAGGGAAACTCTAGGTAATGGAGTGTAGTATGGGAAACAGTGGAATAACAAAGGGAGTTAAATTGGGAAGGGATATTTTTACGGAAGTTAAGGAATTCTGCTAGTTGGGAAGCGTAATAACTAGGGATGGTAGAAGTATAGTAGATATAAAGAGTAGGATAGCACAGGCAAGGAAGGCTTTCGCGAAAAACACGATTTTACTTACGGGTAATATAAGTGTGAATATTAGGAAATGGTTGCTAAAAATGTTCGTATGGGGTGTGCCGTTAAATGGGTGCGAAACGTGAACGATGGGAGTTGGGGAAAGGAAAAGAATAGAAGCCTTTGAAATGTGGTGCTATAGGAAAATGAGATGGGTGGATAGAATCACTAACGAGGAAGTTCTAAACAGAATAGGAGAAGAGCGAACAATATGGAGGACGTTGACCAAGAGAAGGGAAAGATTATTAGGACACGATATGAGACATGAGGGTCTTGTAAAATTAGCATTAAATGGAAGCGTGTGTGGGGCTAAGAACAGAAGGATAGCAGATTACGTAGGATGTGGGTTGTACTAGTTATTAGGAAATGAAAAGGCTTGCACAAGATAGGTTAGCATGGAGGTTTGCATCAAACCAGTCTTAGGACTGAATACCACAACAACAACATTTTAATCTTGTATTGACTATTTTATGTACATACTGTATCATTATTGTACCAACTGAAAATCAATACGATAAAGTGAATAATATAAAAAAAATGTGCACACGTCAGGATTTTGTCTAATGTTTTGTTTCTAAGAGGAACATGGTATGGTGTCGATGGTCTTAGGACTGAATGCCCAACAATAATTATGTTTTCCTTGTGTAGTTATTTTGTTGCTTAATATTTTCGCGTCCTTTGGTGTGTTTTGAGCCGCTGCCCTACCTTCTCGTTTGTTTCAGGTTGGCGGCCCTGATCGTCGCAGCCTCCGTCGCCATGGCATCGCCGTCCTCTGCCTCGCGGAGAGGCGCATGTCCCTGCTATCCCTGGAAGGGCAGAGCGTATGACATAGTCTGCACGGATCCTTCCCTCACGTCCATCCCCAGCTGCGTGCCCAACAACATCCACAGCCTAGGCATCAACACTCCGTCCATTCCGTTGGTTGCAGAAACTTTCATAAACTACCCTGACTTGCCGCGACTCAACATTCAGTTTATAAAGAAACCCAAGATAGCCAAGAACGTGTTGACGTACCTGCGTGGCCTCAAATACTTTCAAATAAACAACGCATCCATGGATTACGTCGACCCTGAGTGGTTCATGTACGCGCCGCACATACGGACCGTGTCGCTGCATTACAATAATCTAACACGTTTACCGCGGCACGCTTTCGGGTAAGTTCTGTTGAGATTGAATTCTGTCTCACCTCTGAAATTTTCTCCAGTTATTTTTTGCTTTACAGTTTGCAATAAGGGAGGTTAAGAATACGCAGTGAATTTTCATAGTGTTGGCAGCACTTTACCGAAACGTTTGGGTACTATTTTAGTGCGTATTCAAGTGCAGGAGAACACGATGGCCGCAATGCCACCTATTATGCTGTTATTTGTTGTTTTTTTTGGATTTCATGAAACAAAAATAGACTTTTGTTATTTTTGTATGTAATAACAATACAGTTGAAAACCTAATGAATGAATGAATTTATTGACACTGCACTTCACCGTTTAAGAATAAATTAGAAGAAAAAGAACAAATGTAAAGGAGCAAAGCGAAGTCAAAGACTTCTGAAAGGATATAAAATAAAGCCATTAAACGATACTCAAAAAATGTAACAGGAGAAACCATTAATAAAAGGATAATAATGTGAAGGTGAGAAAGGGTTTAAAATTTGACACACAAGCCAGCACAAGAATCTCTCCAATACCTACCGATAAAGATGAATACGTCGATTTTCCAGCATGTGGAAAATAGTTTTCCGATAACTGGATTCAGTGTGGTATTTGCTAGGACTGTTACGAAAGAATTGGGCCATTTGTTAGTGACCATGGCTGTCACCCTCATGGGAGGCCAAGACTACGCAAATGACAGTTTTCCTTAAAATACTTTTATTGGCAAGCTTGTTTATTGTAATCTTATCAAACGTTGTGAGATTAATTACTAAATATTTAACAACATTGTGATAAATTTTGGTGTTGATATCTTGATTACTGCCATAGATATATCAAATTAACGATTAAGCGCGTACTCTAACCCTCCTTTACCTTACACTATTTTCATTCACTCCGAATTATTTTCTAATGTAATACTCTATAAAACCCACTGCACGGGATGAAAATTGTTCGTTTTTCGGTGGGAAAAAATATTCATATTTAATTCTTCCTGGTTGATGAACAAATGACAATTCGCGAGGATTGTGTCAAAAAAATATTAATTTCAGAAGAAAGACAAGAATAAAAGAAATGTCAACCAGACCAGGGACTCGAACCCTGGACCTCCCGATATCCAGCCAGGCGCTCTACCAACTAAGCTAATCCTAGTCAACATCTCTTTATTCCCGTAGACCTAAACTATATTAGCTATATATTTCCACTTCCTTAAAAACCTGCTTCAACGGAATAATTATATTTAAAAATGTCGTAGACCGTGCATTACCACACAAGAGACATTGAGTGGGAAGGAAATGTGGGGGTCTGCGGGAAAGCGAATTGGCAAATATTTATAAATAAAGACTTGGTTGAGTCTCCTAGGGATTTAATACCGGACCCGAAGCAGGATTTTCAGTTAACAACGATGCCGCAAGGAACAGAACTGCGTTTTATATACCCAGGGAATAAATGCATACCAGAAAGAGCAAAGGTTAAAATATATACAGCAGATAACAGGTAAGCCGTTGCTGAATTTCCCGTTTCATATTAAGTGTTGTTGTAAACTTACATAATTTACGAAAATAAAAAAGAGTACTACAAATGAATTATCACCAAAAGGAGTGGATAAAAAAAATTGTCTTATTTGGTGGTAAGAAAAATTATTGCCTTAAGCTTGTTGTTTTACTCCGTTGTTGCAGTTACTTACCAGTGCTGGATACAGTGCACTTGGACCACAACCAGCTGACCAGTCTCTCTCCAGATATCTTCGAAGGCACGGCCGTCAAGACCTTGTACCTGGACAACAACCCTTGGCACTGCGACTGCGAAATGGCAAAGTTTATGCAGTGGACCTGGGCTAATGGGGTGACGTTTGCCCGAGCAGCCTACTGTGCGCAACCAAAGAAACTTAAAGGACTCAACCTCGAGCATCTGACTAAGAAGCATTCTTGTCCACGAAAGAAACACTATCATTACTAATAATTAATCTCTTGTGTAACTATTTTAGCAGCAGTTAATAAATTCTCTCTTGGAATATTTCACTTTTATTCACCTGTGCGTCTCGCTACTCACCGTCTCATAGTAGTTTATTCTAAATTCAGCCAGTATGAAAGCGAAGCGTGGCATGAAACCAAAGAGTCCGCGTCGTGATCGTAATGCTCAGCGATCGCTGGGCAGAGATGATACGCAGCAATTTAAAATAGTTGCCAGGCACCAGTTGTTGATTTTTTTTCTCTCAATTACCAATGATGAATAAATTTATTTTTTTAGGTTTTACATTTAATTTAAATACTAAAGCCACAATTGGTGACCCCGGAATCAGTGATATTCATTCAATATCGTAGCAGCACACAATTTCATTATTCCAGGAAATGCCTGGAGTTTTGCCTTACTAGGAGACGTACAGGAAGAGTATGATATAAAGGAAAAAATTGTAATAGTAACATCGCTTCCATTATATACTACGAGTTTCTCAATGTCTGGGGCGTATGGATAAATTTTTATATATTTCAATAAATGAATCTTAATCTGAATTAACATTATTACAGCAGTGGAATAACAAAGGGTGTTAAATTGGGAAGGGATATTTTGACGGAAGTTAAGGAATTCTGCTACTTGGAAAGCGTAATAGCTAGGAATGGTAGAAGTATAGTAGACATAAATAGTAGGACAGCACAGGGAACGAAAGCTTTCGCGAAAAAGAGGAATTTACTTACGGGTAATATAAGTAAGAATATTAGGAAATCATTGCTAAAAATGTTCTCATGGAGCGTGGCGTTAAATGGGTGAGAAACGTGGACGGTAGGGGCTGCAGAAAGGAAAAGAATAGAAGCCTTTGAAATGTGCTGCTATAGGAGAATGAAATGGGTGGATAGAATGACTAACGAGGAAGTTCTAAGATGAATAGGGGAAAAGCGAACAATACGGAGAACGTAGACCAAGAGAAGGGATAGATTAATAGGCCATGTTTTAAGGCACGAGGGTCTTGTAAAATTTGCATTAGAGGAAGTGCTTCTTCTAGTTCATCGCTAACTTGAAAGCTTTCTATCAATTTTCGTCCTTTATTAAAGTTTTTTTTTCCAGAAAAAACACATCTACTTCTTGAAATCGACATTTAATAATAATTGACATTATCGATCAGCTTTAATTAATTTATTAACGAATTTAATAAAGATGTCACGACACGCAACGCAATGTAACTTTTCATTTCTATCATTCATTTGCCGATAGAGCGGCGCTACGATCGCATCTACACGGCATTAGGTTGGCGTATTGTCGTGCGCTGCTAACGAACCGTAATGAAAACTAAATTTTCGGTTGCGGGCGAATCACGGCGGAAGGAAGTTGGAGAAATCGAGGGTACTCATAGAAATTGCCGTTACTGCGGTAATGATCAATAGTGGATTTTTGTATTTAATTTCATTGCTCAAAAATAAATCGCTTTATGTTTAAAAACTGTTTTTGGTGGTTATCTTTCGAAAAATTACTTTTAATTTTTGCCTTTTGGGGGTTAACAGGCTACATGGGGGGAATCCTGAAACAGGAAACTCCCCTTTCATAACATACGAAGGGAGTTAAAAAACGGGCGATGCGGAAGGCAGAGCAAGGTAGCCAAGGGTTGACTAGGGCGCGCCGGGCTATAGTTTAACGATCCTACCCGCTGTTTCAGGTAAAGAGATGAAGGGATAACCGTAGAAAACCTCTCACATCCTTCCGTATGACGGGAGACGAGTTTTCTGTGGGGTCGCAGCATTCCATTCTCCGTGTCTCCACCAGTTTCAGGAGGCAGTTGGCTGACTGATCCAATGGGATCTGATGACTGACAACTCTTGCCTTATGCCGTAGGTCTCTGACCCCAGGACATTAAGCTCCCAAAATAGGTGAAGGTGTCTCGGCATGTGAGAACTATGGAGAAAAAAAAACAGAAAGAGTAGGAGGCAATCCCGACATAGTCAGGTGATTCCCGGAGAAGTGCCTACGAGAGAAACAAAGAGATATATAAACATCATAGAGAGGCTGTTACAGCGCCCTGGGTGGCAGCAACTAACAACAGGGACAATCACAATGTCTACGGTCAAGAACTTTGACCGTATGTACTGTGTTAAATGACTGAGGTTGAATAATCGTGTATTTTTGTGATTAAAATATATTGTTTTTCATCCGAAATCATGCCAAATGTGTGTTCAGCGTACAATTGTACTAATCGTAGTTCAAAAACAACTGGAATATCGTATTTTAAGTAAATATCATCATATTTTCACTTTTGACAGCACGTGTTTGTAACTTGGATATTTACCAAATTTCTGATCTTCGTGGTGCTCTAGAATGCAAGCCAGCTCTTGTTCTTTTTATGAAAGTAGTTCTCTGTACTGTAATTAATGAATGTGTTTTTATTTCGTTTAACCTTGATTCCTATCAACTACATTTAATGTCAGTCTAGATGCATTTAGATGTTACTTGTACAACGTACAATTGTAAAAAAAAATTAAAATTTTAGATATTGGGAGTAATCTTTATTATAGACTGATGAGCGAGATGCTTCATATCTCATCTAATAATTCGGCATTAATATCAGAAATGACCGATTTAAAACAAAAATTATAAATTAACTATTATAAGGTTTCCTGTTCATTAACTGTCAATGTTTACATGTTGTATTTAGCATTGAGATGATGTTAATGAGCCTTATCCGTGTTAACTTTAATTTCGGCACTTTCCTTGTGTGACAACAGAAATAATTTACAATTTTCAAGTGGTGTGTTATATATATTATATGTAATGAAACACTTTCTAGCTGGTTTCCGCTCATTTGTAACTTTAATACATATGCATATATAGTTTTTAAATATTGATTTACGAGATACGCTTCCTGCACGTATTCCTAAGTCCACCTCAATTCAATGCCAGCAGACGATAGGACACGCCCACCTTACCATTCAAAAAATGGCGACTGAGCCTTCAATTTGCTTCAAATATGGCGGCGCCTTGTCCAGTCTATGTTGTTTATATATGCCTTTGCAGAGAAAACTCCCATAGGCATTATAACTGTGGAAAACCTGCATGGCGCCCACGTATCATTCAATCCACAGACAAGCAAAAACGAGTGCGAGAAAACCAAGCTGCCGAACAAATACAATATAACATCTTCGCCGCCGTATATGGATGTGATGCATGCAATATGTATATTATATGCACTGTGAAGGTAATTCGTCATTTTCACATTAATGACGGAGACAGAGATTTAGATTCAAGAGATTATAACGTTACGACATTGGTTAGGGTTGCGATTAGCCAATACTTAATGAAATTGCTGGCGCTTAATTTCTCCATTTGTGTGCAGTGATATGTAAACAAGCCTTTCAATATCTGATGAAATAGAAATGCTTTCACCCGAAGCTGAAGCATCAAGGTTCCAATCCCTGGTCCGGTCGACATTTTTCCATTCTTGTAAGTAGTCTATTTCAATATTACACGATGACGTCATTTAACACGACCGAGAAGGATGCGTTTGGCAACACCTCTACACGTCACGAGCAGGATCCCATACGGTCATTGCCTCTTGTTACACTCTCCTTTATGATATCGTGTATACGTTTACTGTCTGCGGACCGTACTGTAATTTGATGAGCCTGATATTTTCCCTCTTGTTCTAACTATCCGTTGCGAAAATGGTCGTCAACACTTTGTAATTTCGCACAAGTCTGCTCGTTGAACTTTATCGTATAGTAGTTTACTTTCTAATAAAGCTTTTTATTATAGCTGTTCGGACGGAGAAGCTCTGGTAATTTGTAGATTATATATGTACATGTACAGTTTCCACTCTATTTGCCCCATCATTTCCCGAGTGCTCGTCGGCCAGACAAGGTGACCATGTAAGTAGCAGTAGGTAGAACGAGATATACTATATATATGACAGAAGCATTACTGATATGTGTAGTGGTAGAATAATGCATAAGGTGACATTGTTAAAAAAATTAAAAAAAGAAAGTATATAGTGTATTTTTTTTAATGACAAGATTTGAAATTCTAAATGAAGCTTTAGAAAATTTTAGAGAAATATATCAATAGGTGAAGGAGAAGATTGAAATTGACAGATATAATAATAAAGTTCATAAATACATAGAGAAAAGGAAAGTAATTGGAGCCATTTTGGCATTAGGATGAATCTGATATTTATGATAAATATGCAGGAATGTAATTTAAATGGAATAATCTTAAGTCAATGATAATGATAAATAAATCTCAAAATGGTTATAAAAAATTTAGAACTTCAATTATATATATATATATATATATATATATAGTAAATATAAGTCTCAATACTTACAATATTTTCATTTATTAATACAATCTAGTAGATAAGGCTGTTAAATTATCTCATCAATGCAACCATAAATTTAATCTGGAAAAAATTGTAAATATTCTCATTTACAATAAAATTAAAATTAGGTTGACTAAGGTTAAATCTGAAATTAATAATTCACATTTCATTTATATTAAGAAAAATATTTATTTATACATGTTTGAAAAACCTGAGTACAAACTTATTGACTTGTTCAAAATTGTGGTACATGGGTTACTTTCAAATCCTGCAGTAATTTAAAAATAAAATTAAAAATTTTGATGGACAAACTTTTATAGTAAGTCAGCTGTTTATATTGCAATTCCTGTTACATTGATGAAACCAAACTCTCATTAAAAATTTGCTTTAACAAGCATACAAATAATTAAAAATATTAAAATGCATTGCCGTAAAAGGCTCCTCCTATTCCCACTCACCTATCGAGGCTTTACTCTCATTGCATATGTCCACGAGAAACAAAAAAACGAATTTTCTCACGTGAATGTCCTGTTTCTCTTGAATTATAATAAAGTCTATATTTATATTCAAAATCTTGGTAACCATTTTTAATTTGAATACCATCGATATTCTCCACCATGGTCTTTATTTCTTCAATGTTGACATATTTTACCAATTTTGTAAAGAAAATTCTTAATGATTTTGGCCATCGCGGTAATGGGTGTGGTCTAAGAAAACTTTCTTTCACTTGATTTCTCAATCAATCACTGGAATAAGCTCGCATAATATTCGTTGTTGTTTGTTTTCTCCTTTTTTTCAAAGGGTAGTCAATGGAAATTGTTCAACGCACCTCACATACATCCTCACCCGGCAGATGAAACTGTCTTCTTCACTTTCAGTCCATTTGCACCTGCTGTTGGTTCACGTTTATTAATTCTTTCACTGCTAATCAAGAAAAAGTCAAAGTAAATTATGCATTTCAGCTAGAAAAATTAAATAAAATTAATAGGATTACTGTATTATAGCCCTATTATGTAATTAATTTAAATCTATGATTTAAATTTTAATAAATTTATTATTAAGAACATAGTAATTCTTCATATTTTAGTGTTAAGCCTGAAATTAAAGGGCTACCTTGAAGTGTACTACTACTTAAACTTGAGTGCCTCTTACACAAAGAAACAAATGATAAGATAATAAAGGAACTGGGCTCATACCCCATATATGGGGATATAATCCTCTTTTATATGAACAAAACACCCATAAAGTTACTTTTCATTATAATAATAATTTTAAAAACCTTGATCTCTAAATCACTTGATTGGGAGTATAAATAGGATTAGAAATACATTGTTTACAATTTATTACATTACTTGTAATAAAATACCAAAATATAAAATTTAGAGGAATTAAATATTTAGTTATTCAATCCACAGATTCTATTGTTTCATGAAAATAAAGTAATAATTTTATAATTAATGATAACTATTTATTGTCAATAATGAGAATTAGAATTTTACTACAAATTGGTTCAGGACCATTACACTTCTGATTTCCATAAATTATAGAAAAACTAGATTGACACAATTGTATTATCTTAATATCTTAAAAAAAAATTGCTTCCATAACAATTTATATTAAAACTATTCAAGGTTTAAACTGCTTTAATCATCTTAATATCAGAATTATTTCTTTATGTTTAATCTTAGCTTTATTCCTCAATGAATAATATCAGCATTACAAAGTAGAATCCAAATGCAGCTTGCTAATTTTCAACCTACTCTTTAATGACAACTTTAATTTCATTGCCTTTTAAATCAAATAAAATTTTTATAATCAATGAAATTATAATAAAATTAATATATTAAATATAAATAAAATTATTCTGACAATTACATTTGCAGTAAGATGCACAATAATTAAAAATTTTAATAAATAAAATATCTTTCTGTTATATATTAAGTGATCACCTTATTGAAACTGTATGAACTGTAATACCATGCAAATGTATTAATTATTGTTGCACTACCATCCCTTCATCTGCTATATATAATAGAATATTCTAAAGAATCTGATGTTATATTTAAAACCATTGGAAGTCAACGATACTGATCATATGAATGTTCCGATTTTCAAAAAATAAGTTTGATTCATTCAAAATATAAATTTATCATTTTAACTTCTAGATGTAGATAATTGTACCATCTTAGCAATTAACACCAACATCCAAATTTTAACTTCATCACCTGAAATTCTCCACTCCTGTAATATCCTCATTTGGGTGTAAAGATTGATGCTAGCTCAGGGTGTCTGTCTTCCTTTCTCATAATGTACACCATCCCCACAACCTATCAAATCTCTACAGAGTGACTACACAAAGACTATCATCACTACAATGGTAACCAAGTCATTATTTCATGGTAGCTTTGGGTGAAATACTACGATGACAGCCACAACTTTATTATTATCATATATGTGAGCACTTATTAGCACAAATAACACCACAAATTTTAATACGATTTATGGTATGCAATGAATAAATTAGACGATTAATACGAGCAGGAACCCTAGCAATTCGACTTACACCTAATATTACTGCAAGGACACTTACTACTATCATTATTAGGAAACATAGGAATTAATGAATTAGTCCTATTAACAATATTAACTATTCAAATTTAACTATTTCCATTAGAATTAGACTATCCAATTATTATAGCTAATGCATTTTCAGTTTTAACAAGTGAAATTAACTATTGTTAACAATAAATTCAAACCCTTTATTCCATATTGTTGATTATTGACCATGACTCTTAACTGGATCTCTTGAAGTCCTTGTAATAACCACAGGACTGGGAAAATTATTTCACCCATTTAATCTTGACTTAATAATTCTAAGTATAACAATAATTCAATGATGAAGAGGTGTAAAATGAGAAGAGACCTATTATGGACTCCATATCAATAGTCTTAATTACATCAGAAGTTCTATTCTTCATTTCATTCATTTGAGCATTTTTTAATTTAAGATTGGCAGTAAATATAAAACTTGGAAAAGTTTATTTAAACTTTTTTAGATTTAGAAACATTTTTCTACTGCAGACTGAGTTTATGGATCGCCGTTCTTTATAGCTCATGATTTCATTGCATTCATGTAATTATCGCTCCTATATTTTTTTAAAATTGTCTAATACTACAAATATCACATCATTTCTCTTTTAGTCATCACATAACATTTGAAGCAACAGTATGATACTGACATTTTGTTATGCAGTATGACTGTATATAAACAGATTTGACTTGCAATAAAAATTTTGTTAAAGTAAATAATTTTCTGTCTAATTAATACATGACCCATTTCCATAACAAACATATCGAGATAATCAATTCTCATTTACTTTTTTCAGTTTGAGTTTTTAAAATTAGAATATTATTCCCATTCTTTGATATGGAAATTACATTAATACTGCCTACTATTCCTATTATAAAAATATAAGTAATATATTGATGAGCCGACTCATCCATTTTTGTTACAATCATATTAACTTATTTTATTATGAATAAAAACAAGATAAATTAAAATGAGCTACATAGGGTTAAAGTTAAATATATCATTCAATTATCAATAAATGTATGGATTCATCAAGTTATCTTTAATAAGAAGATATTTAAACAATCAGCTTTGACCTGAAATGAATCTAAGTTTACGCTTATTAATTAACTGAAACCAAATAGACATATAAATATGAGTCTAAACACTGATGAAAGAAATATCTTCCCAATACTAACGCCACTACCTTTAAGTAATAGCGGTTAAACTTTTAATATTTCTATTTATGTCATTTATGAAAACATTACATTTTAATTGTAAAAATAATGTTAATCTTAAATATTGAAGTAATTTCAAATTTTCCCTTGTATCTTCTGACCCATATTCTAATAAACTACTTAAATAAAACAATATTGTTCAAAACATAACAGTTAAAATCAAAGAAATATAACTACATATTTAAAAATATTAAAATTCAATAAATATAAATTATACTTAAAAAATACTTCATAAATCTATTGATACCTTCAGATTTGTAATATTATAATCGTCCATGATCCAGAAGAGGTGCATACACAACTCAAAAAATAAAAATGAATAGGCTGTAAATTTACTTCTAATAATAGGTATACAGCACATTTGTACTACATCAGCTAAACTACTTAAATTAACTGTAAATCTTACAAACTTATTAAGTAACCTAAATAAAATCAAAGTTAATAATTAAACTCAATAGTAAATAAGTACATTCAGAAATAAGAAAATTAATCGAAACAATGACGATCATCTTAAAAAAATTAATATCAGTACAATAAATATCCTTAAAAATATCATAATTATCATGCAATACAGAAAAATTAAACTTGTTAATTGAAGAATAATACACAAATACAGAGAGAAAATAAAATGTTGGCGGAAGTAATTGCAGGCACTTTGGTACTAGGCATAACCTAACATTTATGAGACACCAAATGATATATAAATTATAGAAGGAATATAATTAAAATAAAAAATCATAAGAGTTAATGTACCGAGATATTTGACATTGAAATGTATGGGATTTGTGATGTCACATACCCCGCTGCGGTATAAATATATTCATTTTTATGTATAAATTTATACCATATATAATTTAAGAATGGGAATATGGTGAATGACTTTTAACTAAAAATTTAACTTACTACTTCTTCATCTTCTATTAATATGAGACTAAAGTTGAAGTCATGGAAGCAAATTGATTGCAGGTGGCGTGTGTGTTAAGTTTAGTGTTTATAGAAAACGATAAACGAAAATATTATTTGTGCACGGAGCCCAACATAAACATCACGCCGTTCTTGTAGTCTTATAATCAATAATCTGGATGGTGGCAACATATTCCATAAATCCTATAGAGAAGCACAAGCTTCAAGGATGTGGAACGAGTCAGAGATTTTACATAGGTTGCTTTATTAATATTAGAATATACTGTAACTATTGATTACTTTTAACTTATAATAAGATTTTCTTAAGTTCTATACAGAAGACATACAATTTGTACCTTATATATAAAATTGATAAATATTTTTACATCCTATACTAAAAAATTAGTGTTCTATTTTTTTATAATGTTCTTACATAATTATAAATATCTACCCTATGATACATTCAGCTTCATAAATTCTTCAACAGAGTAGAAGGAGTGGCTTAGTAAGAACTTAGTTAGTTCATATTTGAACTTGTTTGGATTTATTTTTAATTGTTTAATGGAGGTGGGAAGTTTATTAAATATGCTAATAGCATTGTAATGTACACCCTTTTGTATTATGGTTAGAGACTTCCCTTCCTTGTGTAAATTGTTTTTACTTCTGGTATCAAAGTCATGTATATCTGAGTTTAGTGTGAAGAGGTTACTGTTATTAATAACAAATAACATGAGTGATTGAATATGAGTGTCAGTATTCCAGTTTTCTTGAAAAGTCCCCTACAAGATGTTTTTGGTGAGACCTGACATAATATTCTAACAGCCTTTTTTTGAAGTGTAAATATTTTATCTTTCCCTGATGCATTGCCCCAGAATATTATACCATATGTCATTATAGAGTGGAAATATGCAAAATAAACTAATTTTCTTATGTTAGGATCACTACAACTTGACATAATTCTAAGAGCAAAGGTTGCCGAGCCTAATTTTCGTAGGAGAATATTAATATGATCCTTCCAGTTTAATTTATTGTCCATGGATATACCTAAAAATTTTGTACATTCAACTTCAGTTATTTCACAATTATTTGTTGCTACTTTTATTGAGTTCAAATTGGCATTCTTTGTCTGAAACTGCATGAAGTGAGTTTTATCACAATTGACTGACAAGCCATTGGCTGAAAACCAGTGAAGCATCTGACTTAATGTAACACTGGCAGCATTTTCCAGACTATTTTGTTTATTTGTAACCAAAATACTAGTATCATCAGCAAAAAGTATAGTTTTAGAAGAAGAATTTATGGATCTAGGTAAGTCATTTATATATATTAAGAAGAGCAATGGACCTAGAATGGAACCCTGTGGAACCCCAGTCTTTATTTGTCCCCAGTCTGAGTTAATAATTTTGTCCAGAGTTAGAGTCTTTTAATGTAACCCTCTGTTTCCTATTTGTTAGGTAAGAGGAGAGCCAATTATGGGAAATTCCTGTTATTCCATAAAACTTCATTTTGTTTAGAAGGATATTATGGTCTACACAATCAAAAGCTTTGGATAGGTCACAAAAAATTCCTAATGGGTATCTTTTTTTGTTTAGTTGTTCCAAAATTTCATGAGTGAGAGTGAAAATAGCAATGTCTATTTCCAAAGGAATTAATTCCAAGGAAACGAAGGATTATAAATTGTCCAAGAGACAAGTGGAATCCTGACAAACCTGGAGAATATCTATGTCAGATAAATTTCTTGTTGTATTTAAATTACTTAGCTCAATTATTGAAGCGTTACTCAAACTTTCAAGTCTACTTAACTTTATTTAGAAAAGTGATACATACTTCATTCTACAAAAAAAAAGTATGTTCTATCTGTGCACATGTTTATTTGTAAAAATTTCTCTTGCAAAATACATTAATATGAAGTTTATCTCAAGTAGAAAACTTTAAATAAAAGTCATTTGTCACTTTAATAACTTTGTAATAATCAGTTTGTATTTTTATGTTAACTTATTCCAACAAAAATAAATACCTTTATTTAAGCAACTAAAAGTATATTTTGTTTACCACATGTGGTGCATATTTTAATGTTTTACATGTATTAATTTAATTAAAATGTTAAAAACTCATAATAAAATTAATTAAATAACCAAATTTTGACTTCATTTTCGATTTTATTAATAAAAATTTAAAGTCTTGAGTTGAGATAATCATTGAGAAAATAAATTTGTGTACTCTGGTTCGATCATGCATTCATTATTTAAGTTATTATATAAAAATCAATCTGGAAATATTTAATGTATTTCAACTGACAGGCTGAACTTGAACAGTTCGGTAAGATTAAAAATGGCGGACGGCCCGGCCTTATATTACAGTCCAACGTCACTGATGTCTGTGTTTCAGGTTCACTGCGCTGATTGTCACAGTCACCGTCGTCATGGCCTCGACCTCTTTGAGGGCGGTGGAAACTAAGTGTATCTGCTTTCCCTGGAAGGACAGAGCCTACGACTTAATCTGCAAGGATCCTTCCGTCACGTCCGTCCCCGACTGCGTGCCTTCCAACGTCAGCGATCTAGCCATCAGTACTTCCTCGATCCTGTTGGTTCCGGAAACTTTTAAACGCTTCACCGAATTGACGAGACTCAGCATTCAATATTTTGAGAACCCGCAGATAGCCCAGGATATCTTAAGGTACCCGGTTCAGCTGGAATACTTCCAGATGTACCACACCGGCGTGGATAACATCGACAAGGAGTGGTTCGTGTACACGCCGCACATAAGGACGGTGTCGCTACGTCATAACTATAATCTAACATATTTGGCGCCGTACACTTTCAGGTAAGTTCTTTGGAGATTTACAGAAAGATCCAATATGGACTTTTGTCCCTCCTTTTAATTCTATCCCTTGCTATAAGAGTTATACTTATAGCACTTTTTTTCCTTTTACAGTATGTAATGAAATGCTATAATTCCCTCAGAACTATTTTCTTCTGTAACACTTTCTCCTCCAAACACACACTACATGGAATGAACAGTGCAATTCGTATTTTCGTAAAAATAGAATATTCGTTTCGTTAAGTTCTTCGCAGAAGATAAACAGCGGACAATACTGGAGGATGGAGTAATAAAATCAATTCGCGCTGAAAAATAATTATATTGAAAAAAATTTGGACGTGCATTATTACTTCACTGATATTAAGGGAGAGGGATTTTTTTTTTGGTTAACAGGCTACATGAGGTTGATCCTGAAACATGCAACTCCCCTTTAATAGCATAGGAAGGGAATTGAAAAGGGGGGATGCGGAAGGTAGAGCAAGGTAGCCAAGGGTTGACTAGGGCCCCCGGGCTATGGTTTAAGGATCCTACCCGGTGATTCACCTAAAGAGATGCAGGGAAAACCCTAGAAAACCTGCATCAGGTAGGTCGGGCATTGGGTACTATTCTCACGCCCTTCCGAATGACGGGAGACGAGTTTGCTGTGGGGACGCAGCATTCCCTTCTCCGTGTCTCCACCAGTTTCAGGAGGCAGTTGGCCGACTGATCCAATGGGATCTTGCCATATGCCCAAGGTCTTTGACCCCGGTACATATACCTCCTAAAATAGGTGAAGGTGTCTCGGCATATGAGAACTTTGATAAAAAAAATACCCAGAGAGAGTGCGAGGCATTCCCGACATGATCAGGTGAGCCCCGCAGTCACTCTGGGCTGAAGCGACTGCGAGAAAACTCCCGCAGCGCCTTTTTATATCGAGAGGGAAAATAAATTTGGCAAATATTTTTAAATATTGATTTGGTTGAGTGTCCTTGAGAGATTTCCAGTGATTTAACACCGAAACCGAAAATAGTTTCCAAAATCTACGAAACATGAAGAATCGCAGAAGATTTTAGTAAAAACATAAATATACCCATACCGAAGAAAACTGGGGCTGATAGATGCGAACAGCACTAGACAATTAGTTTAGTATCTCATGCATGCAAAATATTAACTAAAGTAGTATGTAGGGGAATGGAACGTCAAATAGAATGCGAGTTACGAGATGATCAATTAGGTTTTAGGAAGAATGTAGGGACAAGAGAAGCAATATTAACTTTGCGGCTAATTTTAGAAGACAGGATAAGAAGAAACCGACCTACGTTCATGGCATTTGTAGATTTAGAAAAAGCGTTTGATAATGTGAACTGGAACAAACTATGAAGGATTTTGAAGAGCACAGGAATAAATGGAAGCTTATAAGAAGGTAGTCAGCAGTAATTAGAATAGAAGATCAAGAAAAGGAAGCCGTAATGAAGAAAGGAGTAAGACATGGAAGCAGTCTGTCGCCCATGCTGTTTAACTTATATACAGAACAGGCGATGAAGAAAGTTAAAACGGAATATGGAAAAGGAATCATACTGCAAGGAGAAGAAATAAAAACCATACGCTTTGCCAACGATATTGTAATATTAGGGGAATCAGAAGAAGATTTGGAAACCATAATAAATGGCATGAACGGAGTCCTGGAGAAAGAGTCCAATAAGAGGATTAATAGAATGAAAACCAAGGTAATGCGTATATGGCATGAACGTGGTCTGGGGAAAGAGTTCAATATGAAAATAAAAGAGGGAAACTCAAGGTAATGGAGTGTAGTTTGGGAAACAGTGGAATAACAAAGGGTA
The DNA here is from genome assembly GCA_034510155.1 of Eucriotettix oculatus. Taxonomy (NCBI): domain Eukaryota; kingdom Metazoa; phylum Arthropoda; class Insecta; order Orthoptera; family Tetrigidae; genus Eucriotettix; species Eucriotettix oculatus. The sequence goes on from CM067376.1 coordinate 16,523,685, forward strand.
GTAGATTGGGGAGGGATATTTTGACGGAAGGAATTCTGCTACTTGGGAAGCGTAATAACTAGAGTAGGATAGCACAGGCAAGGAAGGCTTTCGCGAAAAAGAGGAATTTACTTGCGGGTAATTTAAGAGTGAATATTAGGAAATCGTTACTAAAACTGTTCGTATGGAGCGTGGCGTTATATGGATGCGAAACGTGGACGATGGGAGTTGGGGAAAGGAAAAGAATAGAAGCCTTTGAAATGTGATGCTATAGGCGAATACTGAAAATCAGATGGGTGGATAGAATCACAAACGAGGAAGTTCTAAACAGAATAGGGGAAGAGCAAACAATATGGAGATCGCTGACCAAGAGAAGTTTTAAGGCACGAGGGTCTTGTAAAATTAGCATAAGAGGGAAGTGTGTGGGGTAAGGAAAGAATACACTAAGCAGATTAGAGAGGATGTTGGTTGTGCTATTTATAAGGAAATGTAGAGGCTTGCGCAGGATAGGTTAGCATGGATGGTTGCATCACACCAGTCTTAGGACTGACTACCACAACAACAACCACCGAAAGTACATATTTAAAATACGTACAGCAGCTAACACGCAATGCGTTGCTAAATTTTCCCTTTCATGTTATGTGTTGTTATAAACTAATATGTTCTTGGAAAAGCAAAGGTAAAGAGGACTACAAATGTATTATCAGAGCAAAAGAAAGAATAAAATATGTTTTGTGTTGGTATTAATAAAAGTATATATATTTGCAGCTACTTGCCGGTGCTGGAGACAGTGCACCTGGAACACAACCGCCTGACGAGTCTCTCCCCGGAGGTCTTCGAAGGCACGACCCTCCGGTACTTGCACCTTACAGGGAACCCCTGGCTCTGTGACTGCGAAATGGCAAGGTTCGTCGAGTGGACCAGGAAAAAAGGGGTGAAGATTCTCGACTACCCCCTCTGTGTGCAACCACAACAACCAAAAGAACTCAGCCTGAAGAGTCTAACTCTGAGTCACTTCTGTAACTAATTTACCATGGGTTAATAAATTCTCTCAAGTAATTTCACCTTTACTCCAAATTTAAAAAAATTATATATCCCTTTATCTTTGTAGCCCATTACTCACTTTTATTTAGTATTCCTTATTTATCACTCGGTATGAAATTCCAAGACAGAAGAAATGCTTCTATTTGAGCTCAAAGGTCATACCTTCTACAGTAAATAAATATGTGCTCTACGAGTGACGTAGATTTCTCACGTTTCTTTCACAATTTTTTCTTTTAATGATATTCATAGTTCCTTTTACCAACAAATACTATCATAGCAACAGCAAAATTACAACTTCACATGTTGCCAAAACCGGTGCAATACGAGGCGCGGTATGCGATTTAAGTAAAAATAATATTTCGTGTTTATTTTTAACGGATTTGTATAATATAGTGTAATGTTACTCGCGGCGGCGCAGTGATGAGGCACGCCGTAAATTTTATCAAAAAATCGGACGTCATTCTGAAGTAAATATAAAATCTACGAAGCTCCGCTATTAAGGCGTGATATTGTAGGTTTCATATTCTTCGTTTCCTAAAAATTTACAAATACTTAAGAGACAATTTACAACTTGGTAAATAATTGACACTACTTCTTGCATTTAAAAACTTTATTCAAGACTATTACAAAAATTCTTAATTATTAAGTGAAACTGCTGTTGACACTGGAAGCAGTTTATAGGGAAATGAGTGACCGCAGGGAAGTGAATTAGCCAATATTTATAAATGTAGGATTGGTTCTCTCGTTGAGGGATTAGTACGGACTTGAGACCGTAACCGAAGGTCGATTTTCACTTAGAAAGTTATGGGGCAGGAAAGGAAACTCCGTTTCATATATAGTCGACATAAATATATACGAGAAAGAGTTGAGGTTAAAAAAGGTACAGCAAACTGTGCGTTGCTTTTTTCCCTTTTCATATTATGTGTTCTTATAAACTGATACATTCTCCGGAAAGACAATGATTAACAGTACTGCAAATGAACTATAACTCAAACAAGTGGGTAAAATGTCTTCTGTTGGTAGTAAGAAAAAAAAAGTTTTATAATAAATGACTTAGAGATTGTAGGCTTTCCCGGTGGGTAGACTGAATAAGAAGTTCTCGGGATTTCACCCGGGTTATAAGATGCAACGTTTCGACGGCTAACTCCGCCATCATCTTTATTCATTCTTATTCATAAATGATTTGTTTTCCTATTTCCACGGCTTTCGAGGGCTTCAAACAGTGCATGATAACCAGCTGAAAACTCTTACTACAGAGCTGTTAAAAGGCAATTTGTACCTGGAGAACAACCATTGTCCTCCAACTGGAGGATCTGCTGATCTTTGAAGGGACCAAGAAATGTTCTCCAACAGTCAGTGCTCCTCAGGCTTGAAAGTCGGAAACTTGTATTGTTTTATAATAGTGATTTTTGCGTCATGTCTTGTAAAATAAATGTGATAACGGACTCCAAATTTATTTATTTCTAGGGGATATTCTTGTATACTCGATTCTCCCATGCTACTAGTGCTTACTAATCTTACTAATAAGTCTGCACTTGCTTAACTATTTTACCACGAGCCAATAAATTCTGTCTTGAAATATTTCACTTCTCTTCTCAATTTTAAAACTTGAGACACCATCATCTATGCGGCTTGCAACTCATTTTTGGTTACTAGTTTATTCAGTCAGTAAATAATTCCTTTGATTGTAAAGTGTGTGGAAACGATGACATGGTTGTAATTGGTTCTTCCTTCACATCGCAGCTGCACTCAATGTCCTTCCAGGAAATGACAGATCTGCACCAATAGGAAAATTAAATTGTATTAGTAGACCAAAATTCTTAGTCAACAATAATACATCGTAGAATAAAATTTAATAACGACATAAAACACCACTGCAAATTATGACAATCATTTAAAAGTTATCTATGTAAATGTGACGCAAAAATGTAGCGGTCGCTAATGAGTGCACGGATGATGCAACTTAAAATAAATGGTAATAATAATAAAGTTGCACCATTTGTGTGGAGTGATATTTCAACAAATCCTTAGACATTACACGATAACGTCAGTTTAGTAACACCTCCACACTGTTGTTCATACCTAAAGAAAATGATGAATTAGCCTTGAAACTGAAGTAACAATACCCACATATCCAATACATCGGAGACTGGAACAAGGACAAGGTTATAAGACATGATCTCTGTTCGTATTTGAGGGAATATATATGTATATATATATAGCTTATTTTAAGAACATGAACAGCGAAAAAGATATAATATAAAATAAATTTAACTTACTACTCCATCTTCTTTAATATGTGACTAAAGTTGATGTCATGCAGGGAAATTGAATGTGTTGTTATAGAATTACTAGTAGACGGAGCGCTACGTCTACGTCGTGCTGTTCTCGCAGTCAGACTGTAATGAAGTCATCACCTAAGTGCATCATAAATAGAGAGGCAATGGCAGCGTGACTGTCTTCCCCACTCCACTAGGAGCAAGTCGCTCGTCGGACCACGAGTCCGTGGAAAACACTCCTTTTTAAGTACGATAAAATCTATCTTAAAGCAGCAAGTGGATTATTTACTTACACCATATCTTCTTTTTTTTTTGAGGGGGGGGAGGGGTTAACAGGTTACATGAGGATGATTCTGAAACAGGCAACTACCCTTTAATAGCATAGGAAGGGAATTTAAAGGGGGGATGCGGAAGGTAGAGCAAGGTAGCCAAGGGTTGGCTAGGGTTCCCAGGCTATAGTTTAAGGATCCTGCCCAGTGTTTCGCCTATAGAGATACAGGGAAAACTCTAGAAAACCTGTATGAGGTAGGTCGGGCATTGGGTACTATTCTCAGGCTCTTCCGAATGTTTTTTTGGGTAAACAGGCTACATGAGGGTGATCCGAATGACGGGAGTATTGTTGATTATAGTGGAGTGGCGATGACAGTCACGCTTCCTGCCACCTGCCGGCAAGCTCTGCCCTTTTTCACTGTTCATGTTCTTAAATAAGCCTCATATATATAGCTCTCCCTCAAATACGAATAGAGATCATGTCTTATAACCTTGTCCTTGTTCCTGTCTCCTATATATTGGATATGTGGGTATTTTTACTTCAGTTTCAAGGCTAATTCATCGTTTTCTTTAGGTATGAACAACAGTGTAGAGGTGTTACATGGCAACGGTCTGTCGTATTATTTATCTCTCACCAAAGATATCTTTTGGACCACACAATGCTAATTATTTCTGACAAATTTGGCTGGTTTATAGTTACCCTTTTTAGGATTCAAACATACCCATAGGCTTGTGTAAATTCTTTTACTACAGAAGTATTAGAACTGTCAAAGAAAATGTAGAAAAGTGGAAAAAAATATACCTATTTTCCAAATCTTGAATACCCTTCTTAATTTGCAAACCATCGATTTTCTCAATTACGGACTTTATTTCTTCATTGTTGACATATTTTATCACTGAGACAGTTTTCAAATTTGTATACAGAAAGTAACCGGAAGAAGCTGAACCGGTTGGATAGGGAGCATGAGGAAGGGAATTCTAAATGATTTGGTCATCACGGAATGGATGTGGTTAAGGAAAACTTTATTTAATTTGATTTCATAGTCAGCCACTGCAAAAAGCTCGCCATACAATTCTCTTCCTTGATTGATTGCATAATAATAGTCGTGGTTTGTTATTGCCTTTTTTTTCCTTATGGTATTTTACGCTCATCCTCGTATGCAGATGAATTTGTATTCTTCAGCTTTCAATTTATTCGCTTCCACTGTTGGTTCATGTTTAGGAATTCTACTACTTTTAATAAAGAAAATAAAGCAAAGTAAAATAAAATAAGAAAAAATGCAATGAAGCTTGAACAATCAAAAAATTTTTAGCAATACTGTATCTATAGCCTTATTATGCAATTAAACTTAAATTTATAATTTAAATTTATTTTTAAAAGTATGGCAATTCTTTCATATTTTAGTATTATGCCTGACTTTAAAGGGCTACCTTGATATGATACTATCACTATTATAGCTACTACAATTAAACTACTACTTCAAGTATCAAAAACTTGAGTGCCACTTCCACTAAGAAATAAAAGATAAGCTAATTAAGGTCCTGGGCTTATACTCCATATATGAGGAAATAATCCTCCTTGAAATAAACAAACCACCCACAAAGGTAATTTACAATACAATAATAATTTTAATAGCCTTTATCTCTACATCATTTGATTAGGAGTATGGATAGGATTAGAAACAAATCTTTTATGATTCATTACATTGATTACTTATATTAAAGGTCAAAATATGAGTTTTAGAGTAACTAAATAATTACTCAATCTATAGCCTCTATTGTTCTATTAAAAGCAATTATTAATTTTATAATTAATGAAAACTATTTTCAATAATGAGAATTAGAATTTTAATACAAATTGGTGCAGCACAAACACACTTGATTTCCAGAAATTAAAGAACTAGATTTATACAATCTTAATATCAATATAATCTTATATTAAAACCATTCAATATTTAACTGCTTTAATCATCTTTTTATCAGAAATTTTAGGGATGATTTTAGGATTGATCAAATTTCTTTTCATTTAATCCTAACTTATTCCTGAATTAATCACATTTGATGAATAATATCAGCCTTACAAAGTAGTATCCTAATTTGAACTTATTATTTTTCAATTTACACTTTGATGACAACTTTAATGTCATTGCCTTTTAAATCAAATAAAATGTTTTATAATGAATGAAGTTTACCTGGCTAAAAATTATAAAATTAATTAAATAATATCTATATTGAGATTATGTGGTATATATCCTTTTATAGGATTTTTACCACAAGTATTAATTCAAGAAATTTTACAGAAAGAACATTTTATTTAAAGTTACCAGTACCAATTATTTCATTTACAATCACCCTTTATTTTTATTCCAAGTTATTTTTATCAGCAGATTCAATCCTATTCCAAGAAAATAAATGAAGTCCACTAATTTTTCCACTACTTCAGATTTGCAATCTAAAATCATTGAATATAAGACAAGAAAATCTACAATAAGTGTTTATAAGAGGTGCTGCTATCTTATCTTTAGTTTTAGCTGGAACAAGATCAACCTTAAGGGCAATTAACTTTATAACCACAATGGATCAATTATTATTTTTTACAATCAGTAATAATTAATGCCAACTTACTGTTATAAATAGTTACTCACCAATCAAAACACTTCTTTTCTTGACCCAGCAGGTGGAAGTGACCCTATTTTATATAAACATTTTGATTTGTTAGACATCCAGGACTTCACATTTTAATTTTGCACAATTTCAAATTATTTCCCACATTATTAATCAAGAAAGAGTTACATAAAAATGTTTATATTGTATTACCCATCAGTTTAATTCAATTTATTGTATGGGTTCATCATATATTTACAGTTAGTATAGATGTTGATACATGAACTTTCTTTACTTCTGCTATCATAAGTAATGCTACATTCAGCTGATTAGCTACAGTTGACAGAACAAAACTAAAATTTACAATTCTATCATATTGAGCTTTATTATTTATTTTATAATTCACAATTGATGGATTAAGAGGCCTAATTCATCAACTGATATTTTCTTACATGACACCTACTATGTAGTATCCTACTTCCATGATGTATTATCAGTAACAGTATATGCTATTATATGGTATCCATTAATTATGGGATTAATCACAAATTGAAACTATTTAAAATCCCATTTTCTACTGTATTTTTTCTCTTTCTGTTTATAAGGTTAATCTTACCCTTTTCTCTGTATTTTTAGGGGTTAATATTACCTTTTCCCCTCAACACTTTTTACGTCTTTCAGTAATACCATGAGCGATATGCAGATTACCCCGATTGCTATACGAATTCTTGGTCAACACATGACTAAATTGACATCAAAAACATCATAATATGAACCTAAAATATACTTCCAGTACCTTGAGTCCAAAATACCCCTGGTACAATAAATAGGAATAAATATATTTTCAGTATTCCAATAGAATTAAAATTTTCCCCCACTTAATGGTTAATTATTTACTTACCTCACATATTAAAGGTCATAATGTTACACGAGTTTCAACACAAACCTCAATAGTTTCCTTTTTAGTTTCATATTGGCAATTACTAAATTTAGCTGACATGAAAAATGAAACCAATTTACACATCGTATTGACATTTCAAAGAAGTTCATTTTTTCTCAGCCTGCTGCAACAGCAGATAGTCAGTGGGGTGAATGGTATAGGACTTTTAACTTGCAGTTGCTTTACACACCACACCAATTCCAAGAAATATTCCCTGTAGAATTAATTTTTATATTTATATTAATTTTCATATTATATTAATATCTTATGCATTATATCGAAATTAAATATACACTAATATTTAATGTACATTTGCTTTTTTCAAAATCTCAAATTTACATTGAAATCTGTTTAGCTCCATTTCAGAGCTTATTTGAGTCAAACATACACAGCCAGACAGACACTTCAATTTTATTTATTGGTGTAGAAAATGATTACAAAACTATCCCCTATCTGAACATAGATTCTCAGAATTACCGATATGAAATATATTTTAAAGTGGTATAATAGGGCATTGAATTTAGCAAATGGCTACATGATATAACAAATATTCATGATTACCTAACTCCTATTAATGTAACAATGATTATTCTTTCATGATCCATTATTATAATTACATTTGTAATAAGATAAACCATAATTTAAATTTTGATAAATAAAATATCTTACCATTATATATTAAGTGATCAAATTATTGAAAATGTATGAAATCTATTACTAACAATTGTATTAATTTCCATCCCTTCATCTGCTATATAGAATTAATTATTCTAAAGAACCTGCAGTTACATTTAAGATCATTGGGCATCAATTATACTGATCATATCAATACTCTGATTTTGATTCATACAAAATATAAATTTATCATTTCAAATTCTAGATGTAGATAGTCATACCATATAACCAATTGACACAAACATCTGAATTTTAACTTCGGTGTCCTGAACGATCTCCAATTTTGGAGTAAAAATTGATGCTAACATTGGGCATCTAAACCAAAGAGTATTTGTAAATAAATGGGGAACATTTAGAAATTTGTGGTATTAATCACAGATTTATGCCTATTACTATTGAAGCTATTAATTCTAAATAAATGATTATATTAGATTTATAACACTGAAATGTCAATTTAAAATTGCTTTTAAGTATTACCTTTTATAATGTATTTTTCAATAACAATATTTATAATATATACCATTTTATTCTTGTTTGAGCAATCAACCAGATCATTACTGTCATTAAATTGATTAAGAACCTTAAGATTTATCATAGTAATTCCCACTATATTTTGACTACTACATTCGCTATCATCTCTACCATCATAAATAATATAAACAAAACAAGATTCTTAATATTCATTAGTATTTTTTATTAATGTTAATTAATAATTTAATAGACTATTTCATATATATTTACTAGAAGCAGCACACAATTAGAACAATCTTGATTACATTACCCATGTGATTAAGATTGAACTTATATGGGTGAATTAATAAATTTAATCATTTATCTAAGCACTTATTACAACAAAGAATACTATCAATTTTAATACTATTTTTAGCATGCACTGAATCCATTAGAAGATTAACCTAACCAATTCTATCTAGCAATTCAATCTAATTGATGGACATTTGCCACTATCATTATTAGGAAACATAGGAATTAATGAATTAATTCTATTAACAATTTCAACAATTAAAATGTTACTATTTACATTAGAATCAGGGTTTTCAATTATTCAAGCTTATGCATTTTCAGTTTTAACAAGAGAAATTAACTATTGTTAGCAATAAATTCAAACCATTTATTCCATCTTGTTGATTATAGACCATGACCCTTAACAGGGTCTATTGGAGTCCTTGTAATAATTACAGGCCTGGGAAAATGATTTCACTAATTTAATTTGGCATACAATTATTATCTTAAAATAATTCAATGACGATGGGACATAGCATGAGAAGAGAAACATCAAGGACTCCATACAAAAAACATATCAATAGGCTACAATAAGGTATCATTTATTACATCAGAAGTTCTATTCTTCATTTCATTCTTTTGAGCTTTTTGTATATTTATTTTTCTGTAAGTACAGAAGTTGGAATAATTTGATCTCTGTTCAATTTTATTCTGATGGCCGATACTCCCTCTGGAACTTTACATGTTTTTTGTAAAATTACTGACCAACATGGCCAATATATATGGAACCAAGGGTCATGAGGGGGATCTGTGCTAATTGTAACTTTGAATATGAACAACAAAAGATTGTGGTGTGACACTAGTAAATTAATATTTAAAGTAGGGATGAATAATATGTAATTGATAAAAATTGGATTAGGGATTATTTGGAAGGAATATGATATGAAATGAAGATTGACTATATAAAAAAGTGCATGAACAATAATGTAGTTCCAATACATTTAATTAAAATAAAGAATTGTTTTTAAAAAGTTTTTTAATTATTATAAGATAGGAAAACTCTTCAATAATATAGCAGTTAAACTTGTAACTTTAGATCTTAAGCAAGCATATTGGCTTGTAAGAACTAATAAGAATAAATTTAATGAATATTGTAAAATCAAATTAGAGGGTAGATCATATTTCAGAAAGTGTCATGTAGGATTATAGTCAACAGTCGTCCTGGTATGCCAAGGCCCTTAATGGGCTGCAGAGCCAATGAAGAAAAAGAAGATCATATTGTCAATGATTAATACATTAAATTATGTATGAATTTGGGCCGTGTTTTAAGGGAAATAAGTCTAAAGTATTTCAACTATTTAAAGGGAGAGTTATTAATCCATATTGCAATGGTATTGGACATAAATGGAACAATTTTAGTTTTTTGAATTGGGGAAAAATTTAGGCTAATAATATAGTACAACAACATAATGGCTGGCTAAAGAAATATTTTGGGTTAGTAAGGAACAATAGGGTGCAGAATTTAATTAATTTGAGATACCAAATAGGATTATTAGCTTCCTCTGTTATCTTACATTTGGGAGGTTACGATAGCCAAGTTTAATAGCTGATGTTGAGAAGATAGTTATTAAATTATAAACATCAAAAGGAAATAAGATTGGTCAAAAGGTTAAGAAACATTTATGGGGAAAATGAGGTATGGATGACTTGCTTTCATAACAGATACACAATGATAGGAATTTCATCAAAACTTTTCTAAAAGAAAATAATACCTTTAGGTTAATTATGGCAGACAAATGCAAATAGATAGTTGTAATGACTGACAGTCAATATAAAAAGAAAATGAATTAACTTTTGGAGGACAAATCCAGGCCCTAGCCTATATTAAAAAGTTGAAAAATAGTTTGATAAACTAGATACAAAATTATAAGAACAATATGTTGTCCACATAACTATGACCTGAGGATGAGAGGGATTGCCAAACCACACAAAACTGATTGTTCTATGAGGCCAGGGAAGTTTAGCCCATGCAATTTTTTATCAAACATCTTAAATAAAAGTTTTTTTTAGATTTAGATTTTAGAATCATATTTTTCTAGCGAAGACTTTGTTTATGGATCACTGTTCTTTATAGCAACATAATTTCATGGCATTCATTTAATTATTGGTTTAACAATTTGCCTAATATGACAAATATCACATCATTTCTCAAAGCCATATTTTGTTTATGTAGTATGACTACTTTTTTATATTAGTATACAAGTACATTGGACTTCCAATCTAAAAAAAAAATAATTATCTCTGTAATTATTACAATAACCATTTCCAAAATGATACCTTAATTATAATATTACTTTCAAGTTAAAACTTAAAAGGACATTTCTTATCAACATAACCCATTCTCGTTTACTTTTTACAGTTCAATTTTTTAAAATTAGAATAGTATTGCTATTTTCTGATATTTAAATTGCATTAATACTGCATACAATTCCTTTTATAAAAATATCAGAAGCAAAATATTGACGATCTTCATCACCTTTTGTTAAAATCTTATAAAACCAATTTATTATGAATGAAATCAAGGTACATTAAAATGAGTTACTATGGGTTATATATCCATAGGCTTACAGTAAGGTATAATTTTATTTATTTCATAAGAAGTACTACTCTTAATTCATTAGAGTATTGCTTAATAGAAGATTGGAAGTAAATACACAACATGGAAGAATTTATTTTACTAAACTTTAGATTTAGAATTAAGAAGCACAATCTTCTACTGCAGATTGAGTTTGTTTATCACCATTTTTTATAGCAACAGGATTCCATGTGATTCATTTAATTATTGCTTCTATATCTTTAAAAATTTTGCTAATATGACAAAACAATTTCTCTTCTAGTCATCAACTAAGACTTGAAGCCACAGCATGATACAGTATTGAAATTTTGTTTATGCAGTATGACTATTTTATATATCAGTATATAAGTACATTTGACTTCCAATCAAATGTTTGTTAATCAAAGTAAATTATTTTCTCTATAATTATTACAATAATCGTTTCCATACATACACAATAATTATATTACATTCAAGTTTAATCTGATTTAAAAGCTTTCTGATTGAATAACTAATTCACATTTACTTTTCTCAGATTGATTTTTAAAAAGTAGAATGATATTTCCATTGTTTGATATTAAAATTACATTAATACTGCCTACAATTCATATTATAAAAATATTGATGATATTGATTGTTATAATCTTATTGATACAACTTATGAATAAAAACAAAATACATTAAAATTAGCTACATAGAGTTAAGGTTAATTATATCATTTGAATTTAAATGAAAAAGTAATTATCAATTTATCTTTAACAAGAAGCTATTTATCAATCAGTTTTGATATGAAATGAGTGAGTTTACCCTTAATTTAAGCCAAATAGAGGCTTATTAACATTAAACCCCAATTAAAGAAATACAAACTCACAAGTAATAGTGGTTAAAGTATGTTAATATTTATATTTATGTAATTCTGTAAAGCATTATATGTTCATTGTAAAAATAATTTTATTCTTAAATATCTATGAACTTTTAAAATGTCCCCTACATCTTCAGCACAATACACTAATAAGCTACTGAAATAAAACAATATTATTCAAAACATAACAATTAAAAAGAAATATATAAATGAAAACCTCATATTTAAATTTAAACCCAATAATAATAAATAATATTTAATAAAATACTTCAATCTTTAGATACCTTGAGTTCATAATATTCTAATCATCCATGATCCAAAAATAAAAATGAATAGGATGTAAAATTAGTTCTTATAATAGGACACAGTCGCATCATATAATTCACTGTAAATTTTATAAAATTTATTGAGTAATCTAAATAAAATCCCAACATTACAACCAACTGAGTTAATAATTAAAACTCAATGGTGAAAAAGTACATCTATGAATAAAAAATATTAATCGAAACAATGAAGACCATCCTAAAAAACTTAAAATCAATAAAATAATTATTCCCCATATATATTATAACTACAATTATTAAAATAATGCAATACAGTAAAATTAAATTTATTAATTAAAGAATAATACACAAAAGGGGCCATAAGTAATTGGAGACACTTAAGCATTAGGAAGAACCCATTTGAAAATATAAAATTATATATATATATAGAATAGAAGAAGTAATGTAATGAAAATAAATAGTGATTGTAAAAACTAAATCTAATAAAATGGTTATAAACAATTTAAAAACAATACAATACTACAATGGTTTGTTCCTTTCCTATGAACTTCCTGGGTCGATTTCCTTAGGTGGCACAGGTATGAAATTGTATAGGGCCCTTCCCAATCTTAAATGGAATTTTAAATTATATAAAATTACACCAAGAACAGGTCGCTGGCCAGGAAAAATTGATTTTTTCCCGGCGCCGGGTTGGCGTCTGGAATACATACATGTATAGGTGTTTATAACGGTAAGCTTGTTTTTGGTTAAAAGAGTATGTACCTTCAAAACTTCAGAAGGACACTGTTCCCTGTGTCATGAAAATTTTCCCGACGGAAAACTCACAAGGATTGGCTGAAAAACAGCACGCGAGATAATGTTATCCCTTGCAGTGGGAATATACTGGGTTGACCTGCGCAGGTGTGGGGCCGAAAAATGGTCAGTATGGCGGAAGACGTCGAGAAGGCGAGCGGCAGAGATGTGTGGTGAAAGACGTTGAGAAGGCGAGGAAGTTGAGAGCAGTGCGGTACGACGTTGAGAGCAGAGTAGCAGTGTGTTACTAGACGGCGATGAGTGAGAAGGCTAGAGGAAAGAAGAAGAAAAGCGTAGTTTTCCTCAATACCGGCAGCACGTGTTCATCCCATTATCTAACGGTAGCACCAGGTTCAACCCGAAGGAAGTTCCAGTCGCGTAGTAACCTGCACCGAGACGCACATGAAAACGAAACAGGTTCGTCCAGTGGACGGAATCTCTGCTGCACGTGGTTATCCAAACAATAAATTGGTGGGAATGCTCAATTTCATATAGTTAATTTTTTAGAAGATAGACAAGAATGGAAAAATGTCAACCGGACCAGGGAATCGAACCCAGGACCTTGCGCAAGGTCCTGGGTTCGATTCCCTGGTCCGGTTGACATTTTTCCATTCTTGTCTATCTTCTAAAAAATTAACAATAATTAGGCTTGAGATTTTAAAATCGTCCCCTTTAATTTCCTTATTTATATATTTGTAACAGCGCGCCAGGACACCATTTAAGATGATTGTGTTTTTTATATATATATATAAAAGTATCATATATTAAATCCGAAAGCAAGCAAATTCATGAAAATAGTTATAATAATATCACCCCCCCTCCACTGAATATTTTACAAAATAAAATTAAAAAATCCGTCCAGCAGGTACAAGGACAAGGTTAAAATACATCAAAATCAAATAGCATGATCTCTGTTCGTATATATATATATATATTTAAAACGTTAACATGGGGAAAAAATTTCAACTAAAAATTTATTGAATTAATAATAAAAATTTAACTTACTTCTATTAATGAGACTAAAGTTGACGTCATGCAGGAACTTGTAGAAGGCGTGTGTGTTAAGTTTAGTGTTTATAGAAAACGATAAACGCGTGCACGGGGCGCTACGTCTAAACGCGCTGTTCTGGCAGTCAGACTGTTATGATTCCATGGCAACGGCCTACGAGATCCTTTATCTCTCGCCAAAGAGTAATTATAGGGCAAGGAGATTCTTGACCACTTAATGATATTAAATTCATATTATGTGTTGTTAAAAGTTGATACATTCTTCGAAACGAAAAGGAAAAGAGTTCTACAAATAAATTACCACGGACAATAATATACAAAATATGTCTTGTGTTGGTAATAACAAAAATAATTGTCTGAAGTATATACGAGTATAAAGCTTTTCCTTCTTTTTTTTTCTATTTGTTTACAGTCGCATCAGCTGCAAGGTCATTAGCGACTGAGCACGATTAGAGGAACTTATATGCATGTAGGTAGGGCGCCTCGAAGTATGGTTTCACAAACATCCAAGCACCCGGTCCGCTAGCCTCTAGGCCACAGGTTCCTTTCTTTGTTGCAGTTTCTTGCCATTGATAAAAATAGTACGCCTTGATTTCAACCACCTGACCAGTCTTTCCCGGTGATCTTCGCTCTTGATAACTTTCATGCAGTGGACCAGAAAAACGGGGCGAAGATTCTCGTCTACTCCCTCTGTGTGCAACCATCACAACCAAGAGAACGCAGTCTGAAGAGAGGAACTCTGAGTCACTAATACTAATTATGATTGGTTCAATTAATGTGACAGCACTTGTGTAACTGTTTTACCTTGGGCCAATAAATTTTCTGTTGACATAATTTCCCCTTTACTCCAATTAATAAAAATGGATATCCCTTTATCTTTGTAGCCCATTATTCACTTTTCGTATTGTTTAGTAGATACGCCCGCGACTTCGTTCGCGCCGAAATAGCTCGTTTTATTTGGCCCTAAAAACGAAAGTACGGTATCATTTCTTTATGATCGCTTCACGCCTTCTCGCAGTTGGTTTTGAACGAATCCCGCTTTAACAGGTTTACAACAATCCTCATGTAGCCTGTTAACCAAAAAAAAGCTGCGACCCCCAAAAAAGGGCGCTGCGGGAGTTTTCTCGCAGGCGCTTCAGCCCAGAGTGACTGCGGGGCTCACCTGATCATGTCGGAAATGCCTCGCACTCTCTCTGGGCACTTTTTATCGAAGTTCTCACATGCCGAGACACCTTCACCTATTTTAGGAGGTATATGTACTGGGGTCAAAGACCTTGGGCATATGGCAAGAGTTGTTCGCTAATCCCATTGAATCAGTCGGCCAACTGCCTCCTGAAACTTTTGGAGACACGGAGAAGGGAATGCTGCGTCCCCACAGCAGACTCGTCTCCCGTCATTCGGAAGGGCGTGAGAATAGTATCCAATGCCCGACCTACCTGGTGCAGGTTTTCTAGGGTTTTCCCTGCATCTCTTTAGGTGAATCACCGGGTAGGATCCTTAAACCATAGCCCGGGGGCCCTAGTCAACCCTTGGCTACCTTGCTCTACCTTCCGCATCCCCCCTTTTCAATACCCTTCCTATGATATTAAAGGGGAGTTGCCCTCAAGTAGCCTGTTAACCAAAAAAAAATAGATGGAGTGAGAATGCCCGCCCTTCCTCTTTCTCACTGCTAGATATGCAGAAATGATAAGGCTTGCACAATAATGGTTAGCATGGAGAGTTGCACCAGACCAGTCTTAGGACACATCAACAACAACATGAATTAAAATAATTCCAAGCCCGAATAAATTTTTCAAATTAAACTCAGAAAAAGGTCATACTTATTTTCTAAATTTAATAAATAAATCTTCCTTTTACAAGGATTTTACAATGAAGGTTGCTTCAGACTAGTCTTGCGTAGTTGGTTTTCAGACCGTCTTTCGCATATATCACTATGTTGTAATAAGTTTCAAATTGTCGAATGTAAGATATAGTAAACGTGGTATAGCTACTGTAACGTGCACCGTCAGAAGGTCCACGCAAACAAACCTGTAATAATAACCCGCTACTAATATATCTCAGAAAAATTATAATGAAAAATATTATTATGGATAAATCAAGTATCTCAGCCATCACAAAAGCAAAATATATTAAAATGAAAAACCTCTAATGAATCGTTATTCACGTCGTCTATTCATTAATTCTTGTTGTAATACAATTCCAGATATATTTCAAACATTTGTTCCTTCAAAAAACCGAGCTGCTTTCTCTAAGCGTCCTACAACTAAGACACTCCTTCTCCAAAGATAACTCTCTTCCAAAGACACTCTCTGCCCAGCTGTATCCAAAGACAATCCTTCTCTTCTTCTTCTTCTGCCTAGGTCGATTACTACAAACCGTAATGGTAACTAAATTTGAGTTACCCGTGAATCACGGTGGGAAGAAGATCGAAGAAATCAAGGTTACGTTATTCATACAAATTGCCGTTTCCACGGTAATGGGATCACCGATAGTGGAAGTTGTATGCAATCACATTGCTCAACAATAAATCGCATAATGGTTTAAAAAAAACGATGTTTGGAATTTTATTTCAAAAAATTACCTGGCATTTACGTACGTACTAAATCGACAAACAACTAAAAACGAGGACGAGAAAGCTGAGCAGCAGAACCAATAGAACGTTGTGGGCGTCGCAAAGGGGCTTCTGTTACAACATATATTATATGCAAGGTGAAGTTAATTTGTAATTCGTCATTTTCACATTAATGAGACAAAGTGAGATTTTGATTCATGCGAATATAATGTAGCGCAGTAGAACCCGCGTCCAAATTTTTATTATAATTTACGGGAACTTAAATACCAAATATTCCGGCATGAGCAAGTTGTTTGCCCGCCGTCTCGCCTTTCGGAATAAACAACAAAGGGACTGCGACTGACACCTGGACCATAAAGCACGGACACAACGTCGCCGTTTCGGAATGTCTTAATCTGCCTGGGAATTTGGTGACCGGGTGGCGTGTGTTCCCCAAATGAAACAAGGGATATGATTGGAGGATATCCATCCCTGCCACCTTAGTGATAGGTGTCGGATAAGTGGGGACAAGGCTTTAAAGAGGCTGGCGGAGACAATTTTGAGCAGATTGGAGAGATTTTTGCAGTGGATGGAGAGAGGAGATTGAAGGAGAGTGGAGAAACAGATTTAACAGATTTAGGAGAAAGAGATTGCTGGTGATACAAGGTGGTGGTGAAAGGAGATGGCAGCAGAGTGGTGGAGAGAGGAGATTGGTGAGGTGGCAGCGGAGACCATGCTTTGATCAGTCCAGGAAGCAGGGAAGGAAGACTTCGTGTTATCGTCGACCAGCCGCTTCAAGTTCCACAACACGGAAATTACAGCGAGACGCCCATGAAGACAACTCAGGTTCGTCAACGAACTGATCTGCTACACGTGGTCACCCAAACCATTAATACCCTGAAATTACAATTAATAAATATATATAGTTAAACTCAATTATTAAATTCATTGGTTAATACCCCCCCCCCATCATTTACAATAACGTTACGACATTAGACAGGGATGCAATTTGCCAATACTTAGTCAAATTGCTGGCGCAAACTTCTCCATTTTAACTTGAATTTTGAAAGTGAACAAGTGACACCATTTTTGTGGAGTGACATTTAAGCATGTCTTTTACTATTACACGATAGACATCAAGACGTTGTTAAGCTCGAAATAAGGCGGATGAGATTAGTGACACGTTAAAGAACTGGATTAATACGGGCTTTGACTCCCTCATTGGCTGGACGTTGTTGTTACTCTTTAGTTTATGATATCATGCAATAGTTTATGATCTATGAACGAATAAACTTGACGGACAGTAAACATAATAATTTGATGATCTTTATATTTTCCTTCTTATTTTTAACTATCAGTCCAAAAATGGTCGTCGACATTTTATATGATATCATATTCGCACCCAAGTCCGCTCGTTGAACTTTACCGTATTGTATTTTAACTCCTAATAAAACTTTTTATTATAGTTTTCTGGACGGAGAAGGTCTTGCAATAAGTATATTATATTAGTACATATAGTGTTACCACTCGTTTTTCCTGCCACCATTTGCCAAGTGCTCGCGACAGGTGAAGCTCATCGAGGAGACAAGATGACCGTCATGTAAGTTAGCCGTTGGTAGAAAGGGATATACGAAACTCTGGCCAACGCAGATGAAATACGAAAAACGTTTCTCATAATTTAAATGTAAAATTAATACATGAAAAGGGAGATTTATTTGGAAGATGTAATTTTTAACAAAGTAATATCTATAGATTGTATAGCGGTTTAACACAAAGAAAGCAAAACAATGTATGAAACGAGTAAAAAAATATTAAATTGATTAACGGCCCTATGTATTGATTACTTCAATGAAGATACTCCCACACATAACATGTTCCATACACTAATCGTTGTTGTATATTTTATTTATATAAATATTAAATTATTATATTATTATAGAGAGAGAGAGAGAGAGAGAGAGAGAGAGAGAGAGAGAGAGAGAGGCGTTTAAGTTGTAGATATGGGTTGATATGGAGGACGATAAACTAAACATTTACAGGGGAAGTAAATTAATGAAGTTGATGCTGTGGTTTCAGTCCTGTGACTGGCCAAATGCAACAATCCGATGAAAACCTATATTTGTTCAAACCTTTTCATTTTACTTATAAAATAGTATTACCCCAAAACTCCCTCGATCTACATTGCGTATTTCCATCCTTGTGCCTCACCTCGGCGTATCTTTATCGCCCCCACATTAACCATCAGAATTGCCAATTTTACAAGAGCCCTCATCGTCCTTAAGAAACGTGGCCTATTAATCTATCCCTTATCTTAGTCATCGTCCTCCATATTGTTCTCTTTTCCCCTGTTCTGTTTAGAACTTCCTCGTTTGTGATTCCAAGCACGTACCGATTTTCAGCATTCGCCTATAGCACCACATTTCAAAGGCTTCAATTCATTTTTCATTTCCCCAACTCCTATCGTCCACGTTTCCGCAACCAGTATAACGACACACGGTCCATTAACAAACATTTCTTCAGCAACGATTTCCTAAAGATTCCCACTTATATTACCCTTTACCCGTAAGATAATGATTTAAACTGTTAAAAGAAAATTGAAAAATGAAGCAATTATGTAGGTTTGTAACTCTTAATCAGCTATAAAACAGAAGTAACATAAGCAAACTGTTCGAAAAAACAAACATCGCTAAGAGACAATTATGTGGTATTTGGAACTTAACAACTTAATAAAACCCACAAGAGCATGACTTCATTTAATTTCACTCTCCAATTTCTATTTCCACATACTTGGATAACTTTTTAAAAGAAACATTGACTAATAACTGTGACACTATCCTCACATAGTCGGACACTTCTAATAATCGAACAATTTTATGTCCCCCGGCATTATTCCATATATTTAATTCAGAAAAGTACTTTGAGTAGCCGGACACAGACACTATTTTTACAGAATTTTAGATAATAATGTCATTTAAAACTGACTTGCTAGTCGAAAAGTATTGAGGGTTCCAGCTGGCTGTACCCGTACTTGCTTTTTATTTTGATGTAGACGATCTTGGAATTGGAATTTCATAATTCCGAAGCACTTTCATCAAATCTTCTCTCAGATATCCATATTTTGAATCGTAGTGAGTTACATGTGTTTCAGGTTGAAACGATTTTTGGAGATGAGTGCCAAATTATTTTATTTCTATATATATATATTGAAAACGCTTCCAATAACTTCTCCTTTTTAAAATGTTTCATCCCCTCTACCTGATTTTAACTCCTTCTAATCTATTCCTCCCTGGGGGAAATCCCCACTGATACATCACTTACCAACAAACAAAAGCACAACATCGATTATAATTCAATAATTAATGATCTTGCCGAACGTTACAATCACACAAAAATCATATTCCCTGACGCGTCAAAATCTCCAAATAGAGCTGGTTGAGCCTTGCTCCTCACCAGTGGATCATTAAAAACTCAAGCAATCCACAAGGACGCTTCAGCTGTTACGGCTGAGATCAACGCACTATTGCTACCTCGGAATCATGTTTGACTCAAAACTATCCTGGAAACCTCACATTAATTTTCTCCTCTCCAAAATAAACCAAAAATTCAGAACTCTATATCCCCTCCTAAACAGAAAATCCCCTGTCTCCACCAGCACAAAACGCCTCATATACCTCTCCATTATACAACCCACCTGGTCCTATGCCTCCTCCATATGGGGAACAACAGCCAAAATCCATTCAGCCAAAATTCAAACCAAACAAAACACAATACTACGCACCATCACAAACTCTCCCTGGTACCTAAGACATTCCGACATCCATAAAAACATCAAAATTTCCAATGTAAACTCAGTAATCTCCAAATCCATAACAAACCTAATCAAAAGCGCACTCAACCACCCAAACCCCACGATCCAGCAATTTCACAACAATCCTCCTCCACATACCTCCGCACGCTCCCCTAGCCTCAAAAGAAAACTTCCGATTGACCTCATCCTTCCCCCTGATCATCACCCTAACCCACTCTACCATCATGTCACATCCTCATTAATCCTCCATAAATCAGTTCTCTACCTGTCAATCCTCACCCACCCAAGTCGTATGCCCCTCAGGTACTCGCAAAAATAAATAAACATAACCAATTCTCCTAAAGTAGGTTAATTAAATGAATTAACCTATCTTCACGTTATCATGTTAATTATATACCTTTTTAATATTGTATATACTGTATCGTTATCGTCCTAACTGATAATCTGTACGATAAAAGTTTTTTAAAATAATAATAAAAAAACGCACTATTGGTGTCAACAAATCAGTGCACGGAAAATACTGCACCAAATACAATACTCCTATGTGACTCATTAAATACTATAAAAGCGATAACAAGAATCCTGACTTGTACCTTAATAATATAAACAATATCAAAGATTTGGAATAATAACAACCATCGTATGTATCGCCGTATGCTGTATTCCTGCCCAAACATACACGCTCCGCAGATGATTGTTGTTGTTATGGTGGTATTCAGTCTTATGACAAGCCTTTTCATTTCCACTTAACTATCACATCCCATATCCGCCATAAGCTGCTTAGCGTATTCGATGCGTTGCCTCCCTCTTCTGTTCTTACCCTACACACTTCCCTCTAATGCTAATGTTTCAAGACCGTCGTGTCTTTGAACGTGGCCTATTAATCTACCCCTTCTCTTAGTCAAAGTCCTCCATACAGTTCGCTCTTCTAGTTATCTATTTTATGGAATATTTATATCGCTAAATTCCTGGGCCACTGAAACCTCAGCTGAAGTTGTAATAACAACGGAACATTCCACCTACACCTCAACAAACATCTAGATCTACTCTTTCTCAAACATCTTGAAAGAAAGAAGCAAACAGTGCTCTCCTAGGTAAGGCTAACCATACCAGTTTTTCCCACTGATTTCTCTTTTCTAGAGAACCTCCAACCCCAATGCAACCCTTGAAAGACGCACAGAGCCATGGGCCATATCATCTCCCACTGCCCCAAGTACTACAATCACAGGAAATAAATTATTGGATTTTATGGACCAAAATATATCACATTTTCGGAAGAGGCTATTAAAATAACTTAAGAATATTGAAAAGTTATCTATGTTTACTAAACAAATTGTTAATCTTGCCAACCTCCTGTGGTGTAGTGGCTAGCGTCACTGCTTCACACCGCAGAGGTCGCGGGTTTCTAAACTTGGCATGGCCTTGGGCGTTTGTGCCGTCATGGTGCGATTAAGACTGCTGGAGTATCGATACGCTGATCACGTATCAGTCCAAATTCTGAACGTGTAATAGTCTGCAGTTGACCCGGTAGGGCAAGGCCCTGAAGGGACCGCTGAGACAAGAAAGAAGAATTAGTAACCTTATAATATATATTTATCGCAATAGTAAAAAAAAGTATTTATTACGTACAGATTGTTACTTCTGCGTCGTTCATTTCTCGTAGTCAGACTGTTTTGTTGGCATGGCAACGACCTGCGAGTTTCTTTGTGTTACACCAAAGAGTTACCTGAGGGCAAAGAGATTCTTGACCACACGATGTTATTAAATGATTTGCTACAAATTCGGCTGCTTTATAATTTTCCCTTTTAGGTTTCAAACAGCCGGCCTCTGTGGCTAGCGTCACTGCCTCGTAACCCAGAGTTCCCAGGACTTGAAGTGTTTGTGTACGTCTTTGAGTGATGTTGGCCAATCCCCAAGCACACTTGAAACTCAAAATGATTAAAAGAATGGTGATAACTATGCCAAAAACCTCGACAGAAGACATAAAAGGACAAGAATAAGAAAGAGAAAGAAGGTTTCAAACATATTTGTACGATTATTTGACTTTAAATAAGAGGGGTAGTCTCAGAAGCATCCAAACATAAAAAAATGGCAGAAAAATTGTATTTATTTTTAAAATTGCTTATACTCCTCTGTTTATAGTAAGAACCGTTGGCTTCGTTTCTTCATTGTTGACAGATCTTTTACGACCAAGATAGTTTTTCAATTTTGTTAGGATAAAATAACGGGGATGAACCTAAACATTGCGGCTAATGCGGGTGGGGAAGCAAATTTAAATGCATTTTGCCACCGTGGTAATGAATGTGGTTTTAAAAAAACTTTCTTTCACTTGATGTCAACACTCAACCATTACCGTAAGTTCCGTAACACTCCTCTTGACTGTTTTTCTTCTTCTTTTATGCTAGTCAATGAAAATCATTCCACGCACACCCCAAAAAGTCTTACTCTATGACCTCGCCGCCAGATGGAACTGTCTTCATTTCATTTCAGTCCATTTGCTTTGACCGTTCCTTACTTTTGAAGTGATAGACGCGTGTTTCATCCATGGTT
The DNA here is from genome assembly GCA_034510155.1 of Eucriotettix oculatus. Taxonomy (NCBI): domain Eukaryota; kingdom Metazoa; phylum Arthropoda; class Insecta; order Orthoptera; family Tetrigidae; genus Eucriotettix; species Eucriotettix oculatus. The sequence goes on from CM067376.1 coordinate 16,546,686, forward strand.
GTGAAGCGGCTTCACTGCTGTGGAACATCGCCACGCACTCGGCTAAAAAACATCTTCGGCAAGCTAATTTCCTTCCATTTAAGTTAAGAGACACGGGGACTGAAATTTTCATATTAATATACCTATATATTCAGTAAACTGAAAAAATAAGCTGCCAAACAGAAGAAAGAGGACAATTTTAATTAATAGGTTTGATTCTAAATTAATAAATTATTACTTGTTATTTCAGAAAATGTTGGTTTTCTCAGCTTCATTATTTATAGCACCAAAAACCTTTTAAGTGTCACAAATATTAAGATATTGTCTTCATTATCTCCGTGTATAATCTAAATGCTAATACATTCAAATAAAAGTGTTAGTTTTCTATTTTTCAAGTAGTTAAAGTACTGAAAAGTGCCAAATTTTAAGTAACGTACGAAACACTTAGTAAAAAATTATTTACCCCCCACAATTTTAAAAATAATACTGATAAATGATAACAATGTTCAGCCCTATATATTAATGTAAAAAAGCTAAAACATGTTCAAGAACGTAACACAAGGAAGATTTTCAAAACAGCTTAATTTTAAAAATAGTTTTAAAAATATCTCAACAAAAAACAAGTTTCCAAAAACAAAATTTTGTATATTACTACACATGTGTGTTGTTAACACACAGTTAAATTTTCAGCTCAGTAGCGAATTCACGTACAGGAATTTCAAATTTCAGTCTGCGTGTCCCTTAAGGCGGCTAAAGATAAGATGAGAGCGAATTTTTGTAACAAAACCATCGAGTCTTTTCACCTGTAAAATCGTTACTCTGTTGCTGACGGACCAAGTCCCAAATATTTCACCTGATACAAGAAACAGACCACCATTTCTCGTCACATGTAACAAAGGTGTTCCCTAATAAATTTGTTTGTGCCGACGCCGAGGCAAAAGGTAAACGGGCCAATGGGGGGTCGATTTGACACGCGTGTTGCCAAATTTTTACGTATTACTCAATGAATGAAAATGTAGCGTAATGGTTGTGTGATTACATTCGATAATTTGTGACTATTGGCGAGGATTAATCTGAAGGATGCAGTCTGTTCTGTACATAGAACAGGCGATGAAGAACGTTAAAACGGAATATGGAAAAGGAATCATACTAATTAAGTGTAGTATGAGAAACAAATGATGTTAGATTGGGAAGGGATATTTTGACGAAAATTAAAGATTTCTGCTACTTGGGAAGCGCAATAACCAGGGATGGTAGAAGTATAGTAGACATAAAGAGTAGGATAACACAGGGGAAGGAAGGCTTTCGCGAAAAATAGGAATTTACTTACGGGTAATATAAGTGTGAATATTACGAAATGGTTGCTAAAAAATGTTAGTATGGAGTGTGGCGTTATATGGGTGCGAAACTTGGACGATAGAAGTTGCAGAAAGGGAAAAAATAGAATTCTTTGAAATATATAGGAGAATGAAATGTGTAGATAGAATCACTAACGAGGGAGTTCTAAACAGAATAGGGGAAGAGCGAACAATATGGACGACGTTTACTAAAACAAAGGTTAGATTAATAATCATGCTTTAAGACATGAGGGTCTTGTAAAGTTAGCATAAGAGGGAAGTGTGTGGGGTAGGAACAGAAGAGAGAGGCGAGGAAGTGGCATACGATAAGCAGATTAAGGAAGATGTGGTGCGTGTTAGTTATGCGCAAATGAAAAGGCTTGCGCAAGATAGGTTGGCATGGAGGCTCGCACGAGACGAATCTTAAGGCTGCAAACCACATCAACACACAAATTAATACAAATGGTCAGTTTAATTATTTCCTCCGTAACCGTCGGGGGGAGATGTTGCGCGTCACCAAATTCCCTTCATGTAAACATTTCATCCATTTAATAGTTTACCTGGAGAAGTACATACAGTTGGAAGAAACGTAGTATTTGTATAAATGAAATAGTAATAAAATTACTTAATCTTAGGACTGAATACCACAAGTACAACAATGTGACCGAGGTGTTTTTTATTAAAATGAAAAGTTTCTCCAGAAAGTTCGTCATTGAATTATCCATCTGAGAACCATTTTCGAGAAAAAAGTCCACAGCATAAATTCTTCTCGCGTCTGCTTCAGCAATTACAACATCGATGAATCTGGAAGAGTAAGATTTGTCGGTTGCTTGTATGATTTTTGTTTAAAGGTAGATTTATAATGTAATTCATAATGTTTTGTTCGCCTCGCTACGTGGCGTAATTAGTTTCAGGTTGAGTGCGCTGATAGTCGTCGCAGCCGCCGTCGCCATGACGTCGTCGCACTCCGTCTCGTGGAGAACAGCCAAATGTCCCTGCTCCTTTAACGATAATACAATAGTCTGCGACGACAATTTCATCAAGTCCATCCCCGACTGCGTGCCTACCAACGTCACCGTTCTAATTGTCAAGTCAGCCAACATCCCGTTGGTTGCTGCAACTTTTCAACGCTTCACCGAGTTGCAGGAACTCAGGATTGAGACTGTACAGAACCCGCAGTTATCCAAGGATACGCTCAAGTACTTGACTCGCCTCAATTTCTTTGAAATATACGACACAGACTTGGATTACGTCGACAACGACTGGTTCAGATACGCGCCGCACCTAAGGACGGTGTCGATACATCATAATAAAATAACGTATTTGGCGCCGGACACTTTCGGGTAAGTTCTTTGCTTTTTCTTGGGGGGGGGGGGTAACAGGCTACATGAGGGTGATCCTGAAACAGACAACTCCCCTTTAATAGCATAGGAAGGGAATTGAAAAAGGAGGGATGCGGAAGGTAGAGCAAGTAGCCAAGGGTTAACTAGGGCCCCCGGGCTATGGTTTAAGGATCCTACCCGGTGTTTCACCTAAAGAGATGCAGGGAAAACCCTAGAAAACCTGCATCAGGTAGGTCGGGCATTGGGTACTATTCTCACGCCCTTCCGAATGACGGGAGACGAGTTTGCTGTGGGGACGCAGCATTCCCTTCTCCGTGTCTCCACCAGTTTCAGGAGGCAGTTGACCGACTGATCCAATGGGATCGATGAACAACTCTTGCCATATGCCCAAGGTCTTTGACCCCAGTACATATACCTCCTAAAATAGGTGAAGGTGTCTCGGTATATGAGAACTTTGATAAAAAAATACCCAGAGAGAGTGCGAGGCATTCCCGACATGATCAGGTAAGCCCCGCAGTCACTCTGGGCTGAAGCGCCTGCGAGAAAACTCCCGCAGCGTCAAGTTCTTTGCTTTCATTAGGGTTGACAAAAACGAACTATATGTCCTAGCTTTAATATTACCTACATGTATTAGAGTTATATTTATTACATTTATTTCCCTTACTCTTTGTATGAGTATTTTCTTTTGTAACGTTCTTTAGCAATACCCACTACACGAGATGAATTGTACAATTCGTGTTTCTGTTAAGTTTTTACTACGTTTTGCCAACGATATTGTAGTATTGGAGGACTCAGAATAAGGCTTAGAAACACAATAATAAATGGCATGAACCAGGTCCTGGAGAAGGAGTTCATTTTGAGGATTAATAGAAGGAAAACCAAGGTAATGGAGTGTAGTATGGGAAGAAGTGGAATAACACTGGGAAGGGATATTTTGAAGGAACTTACGGAAATCTACTACTTGGAAAGCGTAATAACAAAGGATGGCAGAAGTATAGTAGACATAAAGAGTAGGATAGCACAGGCAAGGAAGGCTTTCGGGAAAAAGAAGAATTTACTTACGTGTAATATAATTGTGAATATTAGGAAATCGTTGTTAAAATTGTTCGTAATGGAGCGTGGCGTTGTATGGGTGCGGACGAAAAGAGTAGGATTGGAAATATGGTGCTATAGGAGAGTGCTGAAAATCAGATAGATGGATGGAATCACTGACGAGGAAGTTCTTAACAGATTAGGGAAAAAGAGTACAATATGGAGGACGTTGACTAAGAGAAGGGATACATTAATAGGTCATGTCTTAAGATATGAGGGTCTTATAAAATTAGCATTAGAAGGATGTGTGTGAGGTAAGAACAGAAGAGGGAAGCGAGGGATGTTAAGCAGATTAGGTACGTGCTAGTTACTCGGAAATGAAAAGGTTTTGGCTAGATAGGTTAACACGGAGGGTTGGATCAGACAAGTCTTGGTACTGAATACCACATCAACCACAAGAAGAAGTTATTCCTGGATGGCCAGCCGACAATTCTGGAGGACGTTGTCAAAAAAAATATATCAAATTGCTGCCGTTGCTAAATAATTACATTGGGAACGTCGTAGGACGTGCAGAGACATTGAGTGAGAGGGAATTGAGTGACCGCATAAAAGCGATTTGGCAAATGTCTATAAATGAAGATTTGGTTGAATCTTATTGAGAGATTACTAGAGTTTTAAGACCGGAATCGAATTTGGATTTTAAGTTAGGATGAGTGGCGTAGGAATGGGAACTCTGTTTCATGGAATTAATATTTACGTGTTAGGGTTGAAGTACGTTACTAAAAGTTACCTTTCATATTATGTGTTTTTATAAACTGATAAATTCTTCGAAGAGAAAAGACAAAGGGGAAACATAAGAAACTGTGATGATAAAAAATTTCTTGTGTTGGTAATAAGAAAAATAAATTGATTTCCCTGTTGGTTGTTGCAGTTACTTGCCCATGTTGAGGACTGTGCACTTGGACAACAACAAACTTTCCAGTCTCTCTCCGGAGATCTTCAAAGGCACGAACGTGAAGTTTCTGTACTTGACGTCAAACCCGTGGCACTGTGACTGCGAACTGGCAAAGTTCATGCAGTGGGCCAGGGACAACAGAATGGTCATAGTCGACGAACCCGTCTGTGCGAATCCACAACAACTGTCAGGGAAGAACCTCAAGAAACTAACCTTGGGTGACGCCTGTACAGGGCGATACTTCTAAAGTCAGCACTTGTGTAACAATTAGACCATGAGTCAATAAATTCCCTCTTGAAATAATATTTTCTCTATTGTTGTTGTTGCTTTCAGTCCTAAGACTGGTGTGATGCAACACTCCATGCTAACCTATCTTGCGCAAGCCTTTTCATTACCTTATGACTAGCATATTCCACATCGTAACTAATCTGCTTAGTGTATTCCATTCTTTTCACCCTCTCCTGTTCTTACCGCACACACTTGCAAGACCCTCGTGTCTTAAAACGAGGCCTATTAATCTATCGCTTCTCCTAGTCAACGTCCTCCACATTGTTCGCTTTTCCCCTATTCTGTTTAGAACTTCCTCGTTATAACAAAATTATATTCACAGCTCAGTCATTTCTCTTGCTATGAAGTTGTTTGTCATTGGACATTCAATTAAATCATGTAGTAGTTTTAAATTCGATATACCATGTAAAAACAACTGTAATATCCTCTTAATATAAGTTATCTTAATAAAAAGAAGAAAAAAAAATCCATTTCCGACCCGCAAGTGTGAGAGTGGAACTTCCGGAATTGCTGAGAAGAAGAGACAGGTTCGTCACGAGCGTGAAATCTCTGCTGCACGTTGTTGCCCCAATAATTAATTAAACTTGATAAATCCTTTGAAATTTAAACAATCGTCCCCTTTAATTAATGCATAATTGTAATTGTGCGCAGGGCGCATTAGATGAAATGTTTTTTTTTATATATTGTCGCGTTTCTGAGGGATCGTGAGATTCAATAACACACACACACGTAGAGGTTATATGCGTTTATTTAACGGCGAAGTGCTGTACAAAGCTCGTACTCCGTAAGACTGACTCCGATTTGGAATGCAGTCCCATTTATACGTACATGGAATATTCCAGAAGTAGAACATTCTCTAAACATAAAACAATAGAAAGTAAAGGCAAACAATGTGAATAAAATGAAGAAATAAAAATGGTTGCGTCGGGTGGGACTCGAACCCGAGTCTTCTTTGGAGAAACAGTGTCTCGCTGTTGGTTCTGAGCTGCCCTGAGTCCTCTGGATCTCGTCGTTGGTCCGACGTAAGTAGGTCCAGTTCTTCCTGGTCTTGGGCTGGCAGCCCACATTCCTACATCTTCGTCCCCGTAAAATCCCGTGTCGTCGTCGTCGGGTCGCGTTTGGTCTTCAACCTCCCTTTGAGCGTCGTGTTCGTGGTGCGGCTTCATCATCCTCAGTACGTGAACGTGTCACGGCTCTTTCTGCGTCTCGTAATCCTCGACCTCATACGTGACGTCGGATAAACGTCGTAACACACGGTACTGGCCAAAGTACCGTCGCCATATAAATATAATTGTTATATTTTTTAAAAGGTAAATAATGTGTTAAAATAAATTAAATAATAACCCCACCTTTATCATTTACAAGCTGTTAAATACTTTCATTAAATATTTATCAATAATTTTAAATCTTAAATATTTCATTGCCTAAATTAATAGTTACTGACGTCTATAACTTTAAATTAATGTTTAATTGAGGCCCAAAACAGACAAAAATTAATAAAGCAAAACCAAGAAGATTTTAATACATCTACATGTTTCGCTCTTGATTCCTCTTCAGGTTAAACGTGTAGTTGTCTTTATTCGGTCTCATATTTGCATTATATTCATTGGCTTATTTCTTAAATGTTTATCCAGGATTAGTTCCGATTATACCACGGTTGTTTTCATATTATCTTTTATAATGGCATTATTAAGTTAGGTTTCTTACTTTAGGAACTACCCTCTCAGGGCCCGATATGTCCGTCTTCATACTTGGGTCATTATCAACGACTATGCTTTTCTTTTTGCATCCCTCGGAATTTTAAGGACTGGACGTGAAAGATTTGACGCCTGTCCTTTTCCTATAAATAAAACTATATTTTACAACCCAATTCCGGTTGTGTGTGTGTGTAGTTACACCTTCAATCAAATCAATATCTACATCGCATTTCCTCGCTTCTCTTTTATAGGTTAATAACCTTATCGTCAATTCAGTAACCCAGATAAGTTCCTCTTATTTATGAAAGGTCTTAAGAAAGCCTTTTTTATATTCCCTATAATAATTGTCTTGGATTTAATACGACACATTCATAATTTTTATTTTAGTTTCAACAACTGATTCCAATTCTCTGAGTATTTCTCTTTTTCTCTCCGTCAACCTCAGTGCTTAAAAAAAATAATATAGAGTACGCTGATTTTATAATTTATTTAATAAAACCGTGTCACCATCTTTTTTTTTTATTTTAGGATGTATAAGTTTATGTGGCAATGAGCTCCACGGAATAATTAACTTGCTACATGAGCATGGCATTTTACTTTTTATTTTTAACTATCAGTCCGAAAAAAATTGGGTCTTCGGCATTTTGGAAATTTATTATAATTTTATAAGTTCGCTCGTTGAACTTTTTTATTGCAGCTGCCTCGACGGAGAAAGACTGCCAATTTGTAGGCTACTTAGTTTCCTCTCTCTTTCTCTTCCTCCATCATCTGCTGAGAGCTCGCGACAAGACAAGATGACCATGTAAGTAGCAGTAGGACGTAATAGAGTCTGCTGAAATAAAATAAGAATCTGTCAAGAACGTAACAGAAACTTATAATTTATGTAGAATTAGGAATATTTAATAGGAGGAATATTAAAGACGAGTTACATTAATTGGAGGACGGTATAAAAGAAAGAGTATAAAATAAATAAATTAAATTTATCAACGATCCCAAGCAAAACTGAACTTTTTTTAATGTAAGGAGGATTTCATTCGGGACATTACCACACTTAAGAGTTCTTGGGTTTCCGCCCGGGTTATATTAAACTAAAGCCACGACGTTTCGCTGGTGTACTCTGTAAGTGCCGTCCAGTAGTTTGCGCGTCACCATTCTTTGGTAGGATGCAGCGTGTCATGTCCTGATTGGTCCTCCGTGTCAGGCGATATTGTCCCGCCATCTCTTTTTATAGTTAACAGGCTACATGAGGGTGATCCTACCCGGTGTTTCACCTAAAGAGATGCAGGGAAATCCCTAGAAAACCTGCATCAGGTAGTTCAGGTATTGGGTACTATTCTCACGCTCTTCCGAATGACGGGAGACGAGTTTTCTGTGGGGTCGCAGCATTCCCTTCCCCATGTCTCTACGAGTATCAGGAGGCAGTTGGTCGACTGATCCAATGGGATCAGCGGACAACTCTTGCCATATGCCCAAGGTCTTTGACCCCAGTACATATACCTCCTAAAATAGGTGAAGGTGTCTCGGCATATGAGAACTTTGATAAAAAGTACCCAGAGAGAGTGCGAGGCATTCCCGACATGATCAGGTGAGCCCCGCAGTCACTCTGGGCTGAAGCGCCTGCGAGAAAACTCCCGCAGCGCCCTTGATCCCGGTTTTATTACAAAGCAAACGTTTCGTCTCCCACCTGTGACTTCATAAGGTATCAAATTTAACAATTCATGATTTTTACTCTATGAATTGCTAATTTTTGTGCATAATGAAGTCTCAAAAGGGGGGACGAAACGTCGTATTCTGTATAACTTTTTTGATAAAACTGCTGACAACGAAGGGCTGTTACAACTGTTAATTGTTAAATCAATAATTGTTCATTTATTATTTTATTCACACGAACATTCACTTCTAATAGTACTGGAGATTAATATTTTGTTGACTTGTGATTCATTCTGTATGGAATGTGAAACATTGAGAACGAGAGATAAGATTTTTGTATATAGAGACAAAATGGAGAACATAGAGTGGAAAGTAAAATGGTACTGAGCACAATAGGACACTTATGAACATTGTTAAAATAATTATGAAAAGCAAAGAAATAAATGATGAGAAGATCTGGAATTCATAATACAGTTTTACAGTTAATGGAAAGAAGAAGAAGACGGATAGAATTAAGTTTGGGGATTTAAGAAATTCAAAGAAGATATGAAATGAGTCGGGAATAATTGGGAGCAGTTTGGTACTAGAAACTGTGGTATAGTGGCTAGCGTTGTTGCCTCGCAACCCAGAGGTCCCCGGTTCGAGTCCTAGCATGGGCTTGGATGTTTGTGTCGTCATGGTCGAAAAGACCGGCATTAAGACTGTTGGAGGATCGATACGCTGACCCCGTGTCACTCCAAATTCGGAATGTGTCATGCAAGATGACAGTCCACAGTCGATTCGGTAGGCCCAGGCCCTCAATGGGCTGTAGAGCCATGTAAAAAAACCTTACTATTGGAATAACAACAAATAATATATATAATGGTTCATCAGGTACGAGTAATCCAATGAAAATTGTTTTCTTAATTTATATTTTGTAAATGATCCCTGTATGACCCTCGGACCACAACGGATACGCTCGTCTTTAGCTTCGTCAAAGTAATTACGTTACAGAAGGTACACTTGAGTTCAAAGTAGTTAGTTAAAGTTACTTCTACTTTTATAAATTATATACGTCTATAAATTAGCCTATTTTATGAAGTGAAACTTAACATCATCATCGAAATAAATACCAAGCATAAACTTTTGCTTCCATTAAACGTAATAGTGTCGATGTAAAAGGTTCTTAACCTATTTTATGAACTGAAACCAAAAAACGAACACACGGAAGGATGATGATAATAAATACCAAGCTATTTTATTAAGTCCTTAAATTTTTCCAACATTTCATGCAACTACGCCAGATTTCAAACTTATAAAACGTAAATTAAGTTTATTTTAATCATTATAATTTATCGTCTATTTCAAAAGTGAGAATTTTCGATAAACTTTGCTATGTGTGTATTTAAAATTTTATGTTTCTTTAATTGTATCCCTTTTGACATAATAAAGTTGATCAAAACACAATTTTGAGGTTATCTTTTGGGTTGAGTGCGGCTAAAGAATTGTAGCGCAGTGAGTGGTGACGTCACACAGAGATATCTCCGTAACTTCGAGGAGGAATTGCTAAATAATATATATATATATATATATATATATATATATATATATCCCTCTGTAAATATGAGCGAATAGGGAATCCTGACTACGCACTCTATTCCGCTAAATCACATTAGTGTCAAATTAAATACCGTACAGGGCCAATACAAATAAGTATTCGGGCAGTGCCGGGAACCCAGATAGTTTTAAATAATCAATAAAAAAATCTGCAAAGATTTCACAAACAATTTAGTAAAATATAAAAAACGTAACACAACGATTCATCTCCATTTTTCAGGTTACGCAAGTATAACCAATGTGGTAAGGATTTTAGTTTGACAGACTGAATTTTTTTAATTAGTTGCAAAGATAAAGAAATTGTTATTTTATTATATATTTTAATATAAAATTTTTATTTTAAAAATGGTGCTTTTATTAAAAAAATTTGTTGCATTCAAATTATGTTTAGATATTCTGGGTTGTAACATTCATCAAAAATCTTGAGCGCACGCAGAAAGTACCAACGATAATGTAGGAACCAATTAATTTTTTTATTTCATTAAACTGAAATTGAATGTGGAAAGGGAATCAAACTGCAAGGAGAAGAAATAAAAACCCTACTGTTTGATGATGATATTATCAGAAGAAAACTTGGACAACAATAACGCATGAACGTGATCCTGGAGAAGGAGTTCAATGTGAGGGTTAATAGAGGGAAAACTAAGGTAATGGAGTGTAGTATGGAAAAAAAGTAGAATAACAAAGGGTGTTAGAAGGGGAAGGGATATTTTGAAGGAGGTTAAGGAATTCTCATACTTGGGAAGCGTAATAACTAGGGATTGTAGAAGTATAGGAGACATAAAGAGTAGGATAGCACAGGTAAGGAAGGCTTTCTCGAAAAAGAGGGATTTACTTACGGATAATATTAGTGTTAATATTAGGAAATCGTTGTTGAAAATGTTAGTATGGAGTGTGGCATTACATGGGAGCGAAACGTTGACGAAAGGAGTGGCGGAAAGGAAAAGTAGCGAAACTTTCGAAATATGGTGCTATAGGAGAATTATGGATATCAAATGGGTGGATAGGGTAACTAACAAAGACGTTCTAAACAGAATATCGGATGAGAGAACATTTTGAAGGACTTTGACCAAGAGAAGGGAAAGATTAATTGGTCACGTTTTGAGACAGATTGTCTAGTAAAATTAGCATTAGACGGAAGAGTCTGGGGTAAGATCAGGTACGGGAGCAGGGGATGCAGATTAAGGAGGATGTGGTAGCTATGTACAAATGAAAAGGCTTGCGCAGGATAGGTTAGCATGGAGAGTTACATCAGCCCAGTGTTCGGAGTGAATACCACAAGAACACAAGTGATGGTGTGTGTCTCCAGGGCGTTCGATTAGTATAAAAGACTAATAAATACTGAGACACAAATCTTCACATTAGTGATGTAACCACCATCTTTGTCTCTGACGCCAGGGATGAAGCTGGGCAAATGCAAGGCATAAGGTGTCTTGACATATATTGGATGAAATGGAGCAATATGAGTAATATAAAATGAGGATTGTAAAGGAAGGTCCATGTACTGACCTGGCCACGATGGAAGCCAAGCCACCAACTGCTGATGGCGGCCAGCGACAGGTTCATTGTGAATCGCCGGGTGATATCTGTAAGCTTTTCAATGAAACACTTTCCATGGGGAGGAGTCCTCCGGGGCTCTGTACGCCATAAATGCGCATTCACCCCGTTAAGCCTAATGGCACACACGGGGTCAGGTGCTGGTATCCTTTCCAGTAATCAAACGGCCAACTGTTCATCCTTCAGTTTTGTTAATTGTTAATCGCTCATTCGTCTCCATATTTGTTTCAGGACAATTGGGACTGTGCACTCCATGTTTCAGGTTCACTGTGCTGATGGTCGCAGTCACCGTCGCCATGGCGTCGTCCTCAACCACGGCGGCGAAGGCCAACAAGTGTCCCTGCTACCCATTGAAGGGGGAACCCCACTACGTAGTCTGCAAGGATTCTTCCCTCAAGTCCATTCCCGACTGCGTGGACGCCAACGTCACCATTCTCAGCATCAAAACTCCGTCCATTCCGTTGGTTGCTGAAACTTTTCAACGCTTCGCCAAGTTGCCGCATTTGACGATTCAGGGTTTAAAGAAGCCGCATATAGCCAAGGATATGTTAAAGCACATGAGGAAGCTCCAATACTTCGAAATATACAAGACCGGGGTGGATCACATCGACAGCGAGTGGTTCATGTACGCGCCGCACATTAAAACGATTTCGATAGCGAATAACGACAAACTGAGTTCTTTGGCGCCGGCCACTTTCGGGTAAGTTCTTTGCTTTGATTAATCCTTACAGAAGCTTTTACCATTTTGGAATTCTGTCGTTTCTTTGAATATTATATCCAACTTGTTCGTCCTAAACATAAGAATCATAATAAGTAGCATGAACAGAGTCCTGGAGAAAGAGTTTACCATGAGGATTAATAGAGGGAAATCCAAGGTAATGGGGTGTAGTTTGGGAAATAGTGGAATAACAAAATGTGTTAGATTGGGAAGATATATTTTAAAGGAAGTTAAGAAATTCTGCTACTTGGGAAGTGTAATAACTAGAGATGTAAGATGCATAGTAGACATAAAGAGTAGGATAGCACAGGCAAGGAAGGATATCGCGAAAAAGAGGATTTTACTTACGGTTAATATAAGTGTGAATATTAGGAAATCGTTGCTAAAATGTTCGTTATAAGCGTGGTGTTGTATGGGTGTGAAACGTGGACGATAGAAGTTGGAAAAAGGAAAAGAAAAGAAGCCTTTGAAATGTTGTGCTCAAATTCAGATGGGTGGATAGACTAGCTAATGAGGAAGTTCTAAACAGAATAGGGGAAAAGCGAACAATATGGAGGACGTTGACTAAAAGAAGAGATAGATTAATAGACACGAGTGTCTTGTAAAAGCCAAGGATGGAAACGCTAAGTAGATTAGGGACGATGTTGGTTGTGCTAGTAATGTGGAAATGAACAGGCTTGCGCAAGGTCTGTTAGAATGTATGATACCAAACTTAGACTGAATACCCCAAGAACAACAACAATATCCGTGCAGACGCACTATTAATTTCTTTTCTGATTTTCTCCAAAAATTCACTATATGGGTTTTTATGAAATGAAAAAATAAATTCGGTATGTTACGTTGCCTTTGGGTGGTTGATAGGAAGAGAATAATGGAAAAATATATTTATTTTTACTACCAATGAGAGGCCTCCGAATAAAGGAGCGCGTCAAACAGCGTTGCTGTAGTTGGATGATTCGAGGTCAATTCCCTCTCTCCCCATCGTACATCTTATTGTAAACGGAATAGAGTAATCTGTCAAGGATGTTCACCCAACCCTCGCTTGGCCCCTTTGTTGAAAACAGCTTCTGCCTTATCAGTCAATAAAAATATTTACTAATTTTAAACATACTACAGGAATTTAACACCGAAACTGAAGATGGATTTTCAGTGAGAACCTCGTGTGAAATATCCAACAGAATTAATAATTACGGCAAAGTGTAATGGTTGAAATACATACTGCTGCTTACAAGGGACACGTTGCCTGTCATATGAGGTATTGTTATATAAATTCCTCCAAAGAACTCTAAGTGGTAAGATAACAATCATTCCGTGGATCCTTCAATGAGGTGATGCTTCCAGGATGTGGAATTATAATGTAATTACTGGGGTATATGAATTTAAATTTAAATTATAAGAAATTTATTTCGTTAGATTTTTAAACACATTAAACTTATTAACTGAAATAAACAATAAATACAAAAACTTAGTTATCACGACTATTTCAACAGGAGACTCAATTGTGAGGATTTTCGCAGCAGAAAGATAGTCATTACTTATTTTAGAAATCGGCACAGACTCACACCTGTTCTCCGTAATTCCGTCCTGTGCTGACTTCTGCCTTTAGTAACTGTGGCTGGACTCTGAGCATTACGGCCGCTCGAATCCGTGGTTTTCTTCCTCGACACCAGCCAGTGACGCGACCAGGGTTTCACCTTCCATCGTCTTCTGTCAGTTTGTCTCCAGATTCAAAACAAACTTATGAAATCCTCTCCAGTTTTCTGCTTCAAAGCTCCATCCCGACTCATCAATTTCTAATTATTCACGTGCCGTGGCTCAACCACCGCTCACTCTCCAGACTTCCTACTTGCTCAAATGATCATCCCCAAGTGATTCAATTACTCACTTCCATCTTCCGAGCCGTCTCTGGCATTCGTCCCACCATGAGGTGGATGGTGGATCACACGACCCCCAGCCCCAAGCAAATACCCAGCTTGTCCCGCGGTTTTTCTACCTAATTGGAGAGGAAGATGTGCCCTTCCAAATACTCGGTGTCAATGAATTGGACTCAGATACATGACAAACTGTGGACCTGACACGCTCGGGTCGCCTACGCCACGCCTTGCAGTAACCAATACTTGTTGACGCCGACTGAACTTCTCCAGTTGGGGAATTTCTCAACGTGTGATGAAATAAAATGACGATTGCCACATACACTCATTTCAGAATGAGTCAAATAGTTTTACATAAGTTAATTACATTATTAACTGGATAATGTTATATATAAAATGTTGGGTAAGAAGAGTTATCCATAACCTTTACAGAAGGCAGTCAGCAGTAATTGGAATTAAAGCGATAGAAAAGGAAGCAGATATTAAGAAAGGATTAAGAGAAGGATGCAGTCTGTCGCCCATGCTCTTTAACTTATATAGAAAAGGCGATGAATAAAGTTAAACACGAATATGGAAAAGGATGGTTAATTTGTATCATTTAAAAAGTTAACTTCATCTTTTAATTTACTTACTTATTAAAATAACAGTATTATCAAAATTAATCGAGTGACCGCTCTAGACAATGTTTTGTAATAGGTAAATATTTATAAGTTGGAAAATTCAATTTTTCTCTCCAGTTTAATCAATATAACAATAAAAACAATAATTGTATGAAATTTTATAAACGACATTAAGGTACACAAAATTATTAAGAATCATCTTTTCATTTTTTTAACATAATAAGTTAATGAACTGGAAATAACATAAATATTGTTTTTCTTTACTAGACAAATTATCAAGTTAGGGTAAAACAATGTCATGTTTTGGAGTAATTTTTTGACAGTATCTTTTGTATTATTATAAATATAATTAAGTCTTCGATTACATTTGATATTGACACTGCCATTTCTGAGCTTCTGAATGTGTTGGGAAGATTTTTGAACGGTGTTGTACCGTTATAGTGTACTGTTATTAATAATCTATTATATTTATTATTATTCTTAGTTAGTAGTGTATGATTATTTACTTGTTAATTATAAAGAGTATTAATGAGTAAATGAAATAACGTGGGAGGGTAGGAATACCTAATTTTCCGAAAAGTCCTTGATAAGATGTTCTTTGGTTGACCCAACATATTATTCTATTGACCATTTTTTTATTATAAAAACAATAACTTTCACTGAACAGCCTCACCAAAATAAAATTCCATACGACAATACAGTATTCAAATATGCATTGTATACTAATTTTAAAGTTTTTATATGCATATACTTAGATATAACATTACATAATAAGAACCTGAGGACAGTTTCTTTAAAAAATTTCCAGATTACTATGCTATTTACAACATAGTTTATTGTCTACAGAAAGTCATAAAATTTTTGTATATTTAGTTTCATGTATTTCTTTAATTTATGTTTACGAGGTTTACAGATTATAATGACGTATTTGTTGTTTGGAATTTTAAATAAATTGGTTTTAACTATAATTAAGTGATAGAGCATTGACAGAAAAACCATCTAAGCAATTGATTTAATAAAGTCGTTTTGTGTGCCCTTGTTACTTATTAAAAATACTTGTATCGTCTGTTTTGAAATTGTGTCCAATAATTTGGGTAGACCATTTGTACAGATAACAGAGAGCCCAACACAGACCCCTGTGGGACACCGACCTTTACTTCTGTCAACTCAGAATACAACGTTTCACATGTTAATAGATCTTTCAACACAACTTTCTGTTTTCTTTTCTTTTAATATGAATTAAATAAATGCCATGAGTTGCTTCTCCCCACTTTTCTGTTGCAGTTACCTGCCAATGCTAGATACAGTGCACCTGAATAACAACAAGCTGAAAAGTCTTTCTCAAGAGGTCTTCGAAGACACGGCCCTCAAGACCTTGTACCTGGCCAAAAACCCTTGGCTCTGTGACTGCGCAATGGCAACGTTCATACAGTGGACCAGGGACAGCGGGGTGAACATCGCCGACAAAACCAAGTGTGCGAAACCAAAAAAACTAAAAAAAGTCAACCTGAAAGATCTAACTCTGAATCACGCATGTACACTGCCAAAATAAAATAATAAATCAGCAATATTGTAGCTATTTTACACAATAAATTCTATCTTGAAACGGATTCAGTTTCAGCCTTTTTTTTTGTTATTGAAAACTTGTCAACCCTTCACATACTATTGGCTTATTATTGTTAATTCTATTTTCAGACAGTGTTAAAGTAAACGGTTTTCCTTTACCACTACGTACCTAACGAGTTACGAATTTTTATGTCGTTTCTTAATTAAAATACTCATCTTTGCTCCCACTCGCTTATTTTAATTATATTCATCGCGTATCGTACACAAAATTGGGTCCGTCGAGGCAACCGGCAAATGTTAACGAGCTTAATCTTTTATTTTAGAGAATAAAACTAATTTTTTGATGAATTATTAAGTGAAGTATCGTCAAACGGGTTCTATAGGGCATTCAATAATTGCATACGCCTACAAATTCCTGTACAGGAAAAGAGGAAAGGAGTGGCTAAGTAAAATTGGGGCTGGATCAGTTACAAATTTATTTGGTTGTTTTCGGTGGAGGAAGCCGAGGGTTGTTCCCTCTCTCATAGTCTCTTACGTTATACTGAAGGTTGTTTTAACTTGTGAGGTTTAATTTTGTGCGCATCTGAATTAGCAGTGCATTAAGTTTTATTCTTAATCTCAAAGAGCATTGATGAAAGACTGTACTGACTTGGGAGGGTAAGAAATATCCTGGACAAGATGTTCTTGAGCTGACCCGACTTACTATTCTAATGACTTTTTTCGTTTTATAAATACCCTTTCTGCCAACCTCCTATGGTGTAGTGGCTAGCGTCGCTGCCTCACAACTCAGGGGTCCGGGTTCGAATCCTGGCATGGATTGTGTCGTCACAAGTCGCGAGGACCGGGATTAAGGCTGATGGGGAAATTGATACACTGACCACGTATCACCCCAAATTCGGAATGTGTCACGCCAGACGACAGTCCGCCGCCGCCTCTGTAGGCCTAGGCCCTCAAGAGGGCTGCTGAGCCATTGGAAGAAGAAGAAGAAATACCTTTCCCATTGCAACATAGTTTTCTGAATTTAAAATTTACAATAAATAACAAGACGGTCAATAAGTCAGCATATAAATTCATCACTATTTATTCAAAAGCGACTACAATCATATTATTGTAATATTATGTTTACAGTACGCCTGAGGAAGTCTCAAAATGGAGACGAAACGTCGCTTTTGAATAAATAGTGATAACTTTATAAGCTGAATTTTTGACCGTCTTTTTATTTATTAAGAAATATATTTATTATAGTAACAAAAATATCAACTTTTTGGCAATGATAGCATTAGTTTGATCGTTTTATAAGTTGCTGCTGCGCTAATCTCCCAAATTATTTCTAATGATACGATAAGTATACAGTCAACCATTTCTTGTCACATGTAAATTGTTCATCTTGAAAGATACATTCCGAATATGGAGTGATACGTTTACCCTACATGTGAAGAACTTGGACCATCTCCAGCGGCCAAAATGATGAAGTAACAATGATTTCATTCGGCAGTTGAATTATAACAATGGAGAATAATATTAAACTACTACAAAGAAAGAGTATTGTAAATTTTGTTCATATTATTCATGTTAATTTTTAAAAATGATTTCTTGAGGATTGCACAACATTTCACGCATAATTCTCGAGAAGTAATTATTTTCTTCGTCGTCTAAAATCGCCACATTTTGCCAATCGAAATTGTGATTATTAATACGTATGAGTTTGGACACAACTGGTCCGTGACACTAAATTCTTCACATGTACATTTAATAATCTTTTGGGCTGAGGGAGTCAAGGAGTAAATATGAATTGCTAAATTTGTAAGTTAAACCATGTTTCTTTATATATAAATTAAAAAATTGTAACATAGAACCCATACGCTTTTGAATAAATACATTGCGTGTTTGAAATGACATAAAATTGGTTTTACAAAAATTAAGTGACAGAAAACCGTCTATGGACTTGCTTTTGTACATTAATTTAGTGTCTCCTTTTTCTTATATCATCAGAAAACAGTACATTTTTTTGAAAATGTATATAAAATTTTAGTTAGTTCCATTTTTGTAGATTAGGACCCAACGCTGAACCCTGTGGAACTCCCGCACTTATTGGCGTATTCAGAATGACACTTTTTACGTGTTAATGGATCTTTCAGTACAACTATCTGTTTCCTATTTTCTAAATACGATTTAAACAAATAAAATGACATTCCAGAAATTCCGTAGTATATATTTTTTTTTGTAGCAGAATATCATGGTCTATCGTACCAAATTATATCAAATCAAAAGCTATAGACAAACCACAGGAAATATATCAAGGATACCGTTTTGCGTTTAATTCTTCCAGAAGCGTGTTGATAGTCTTTTTCCTGTAGAATAGCCTTTATTATAACCAAACTGACAATCCCTGAGTAAGATATTTTTGTTGAGCTGACTGTAGAATACGAGGGCCAGTAAATATTAACGGGATTTTTTTTATCAAGCCTACCACGAATTCCGTGTGGGTCTCTCACCTCCATTACCGCAACCACTGCCAATGTTAGTCTCATTCAGTCGATACTAGAGTAATGAGTGGGAAAGAGGTTCCTACTTCCATTGCGCAACGGAATTTCATAAAGTTTCTGACGGGATAAGGAGTGAGACCTTTAGAAACTTTAACTCCATTACGGACACAATCCGAGGATGACGCTCTGTCCAATACCCGCCTGTACAAGTGGCACAACAGTTTTTTGAAGACCGGGAAATTGTGAAAAATCAGAGTCATGAACGCCGTCCTCGAACTTCCATCCCAGAAAACATTATCCGAGCAGTAAGTGAGCTTTTGGAGGAAGACCGGCGCCTCACCCTCGAGGAAATTGATTCTTCAGTTGGTCTAAGTCTCGGGAGTGCACAGTCCATCACCAGAAAGGAACTTGGTGAAGAAAAACTGGCGTTTCCAAATCAGAAGCGTCATCCTCCGTCACGACAATGCACGGCCTCACACAGCGTGCATTACTCAGACCAAATTGAAGGAATCAGCATATAAATTTATTACTATTTAATTCGCAAAAGCGACGTTTCGTCTCCATTTTGAGACTTCCTCAGGCACAAAATTTAGCAATACTTCGTATTTACTCCTTGACTCCCACAGCCGAAAAGGTTATTGAATTTACATGTGAAGACTTTAGTGTCGCGCATGGACCATCTCCAGCGACGGTTCAACAAATTCAATAATCTTTTCGGCTGTGGGAGTCAAAGAGTAAATATGATGTATTTTACGCCTGAGGAAGACTCAAAATTGAGACGAAACGTCGCTTTTATGAATAAAAAGTGATAAATTTCTATACTGACTTTTTGGGCCGTCTTTTTATTTATTGTAAAATATAAAAGTCAGAAAAATATGTTGCAAATTGAAGGAAAGTCAGAGCGACCAGTTGGAACATCCACCACATTGTCCTCCGAGTAACTACCTTCTTTTTGGACGTTGAAGAAAGCTCTAGGTGGTCAAAGGTTCTATAGCGATGAAGATGCTCAACTCTTCGTGCTCAGTTGGTTAAAGACTCAACCTTCAGCTTTTTATGACAACGGATTCAGGAAGCTTGATTCAATATAAGAAAACTATGTAGAAAAATAAGAAAATATGTTTTGAAATTCTAACGTTTTCAGAAAAAATTATTAAAAATTCACTTTTTAAATTTGACTGATCCTTGTAAATATCTCTCTTAAATATGTTAAAACTAATAGGTAAAAGTGAAACTGGGTGGTAGTAAGAAAAGTCTTCCGTACTTCCGTTCTTAAATTCAGTACTTCATCCTTGGATCTCACTGGAACGTCGACCTCCCGACTGCAGAGGTGGATAACATTGAGATTCCTCGAAACTGAGTCTATATAAGTAAAAACCATGTCTTCCTCTCCTTAAAGAAAAGACCATTTGAACAATGGCCTCTACGCACAAATTTACGTCACATAGCGTTTTCGTATAATTCCCTGTGCTTGACATTTTCCCTGTTTTTATCGCCTGTCAGAATTGGTCGTCTTCAATGTTTTTACTACTTGGAGGATTAGCACGATAAAATTTTCACATCACAGCCTTTGAATAAAGGTTTCTTATTGCTTTCTGGTAAAAGATGCTTTGCGCAACTTTTTAGGTTAGTGAAACAACACCGCACACCCACGCACGCACAAGGTTTTTCTTTCCGCTCCCGAATTGTTTTCCATCGCCAGATGAATGCATGAGAGACACCCAGAAAAGTCGGCCATGTAAGTAACACCGTTTTGTTGTCATTATAAAATTAAGTAGACAGTAGGAGCTTGATAAAACATCTGGCCCGCATAGAAAAACAATTTGAAAATGAAAATAAAATAAGTTAAATGAAAGAATTGTTTCGTCAAGGTATTGGAACATTTAAAACCGGTTCATCGACACAGGATAAACTGTAAAAAAACAAAATAACGTTTTGGAAATATTGTTGTGGTATTCAGTCCTAAGACGTCTGATGGAACCCTTCATGCTTACATATCTTGAGGAAGCCTGTTAATTTCCGCATACCTACCACATCCGGGATCCTCCCTTATCTACGTAGCGCATTCCATCCTTGACCTCCCTCTTCTGTTATTATTCCAAACACTTCACTCTAATGTTTTCTTTACAAGACCCTTTCCCTTCTCTTGGTCAACGTCCTCCACATTGTTCGCTCTTCCCCTATCCTGTTTAGAACTTCCTTATTTGTGATTCTATCCACCCATCTCATTCTCCTCTGACACCACATTTCAAAGGCTTCTATTTTGTTCCTTTCTACAATTCCTATCGTCCACGTTTCGCAACACACTCCATACGAACATTTTAGCGATGATTTTCTAATATTTACACTTATATTACCCGTAAGTAAATACCTATTTTTTTTTTTGCGAAAAGCTTTCCGTCCCTAGTTACGACGCTTTTCAAGTATCAGAATTCCTTAAGTTCCTTCGAAATTTCCCTTCCCAATCTCACTTCCTTTCCTATTCCAGTGTTTCTCATACTACACTCCATTACCTTGGTTTTCACGCTATTAATTCTCTTCGTTAACGTCCTCCATATTGTTCGCTCTTCCCCTTTTCTGTTTAGAACTTCCTCGTTAGTGAGTCTATCTACCCATCTGATTTTAGAATAATTACACATAAATATCGTCGGGGAAAACACTATAAATATAATTGACCTAAATAACTCTTTTTCCACTCAAATATGTGCCCTTATTACATATAAAATATCAACCAATTCCAACCCTCCCCGTAGGGGAATCGTCGGAAGTTATACGCCAAACGTTATTAGGAAATTGTTATGTTTGACCGTCTGTTTTGTGGCCTCTCGCATGAATCCCACGGCATCCGTTAGTGGTAGATCTCGCTTGAGAAATTCCTATTACGTTAGCCTCCAAACGCTGCCTACGCTCTCCTTCAGTCTCATTGTCTCGAAGATTATGATATGAAAGGAAAAGGATAGAAGCATTTGTAATGAGGTGTTGTAGTAGGAAAAAGAGATGAAAGAGATAGAATCACTAACGAGGAAGTTCTAAACAGAATAGGGGGAAAAGTTAACAATATGGAGGACGTTGACCAATAGAGGGGATAGATTAATAGGTCACGTTTTGAAAGATGAGGGTCTTTTAAAATTAGCATTAGAGGGAAATGTGTGGGGTAAGAACAGAAGTGGGATGTGCTTGTTGGTATTGCGGAAATGAAAAGGCTTGCGCAGATTAGGTTAACATGAAGGGTTTAA
The DNA here is from genome assembly GCA_034510155.1 of Eucriotettix oculatus. Taxonomy (NCBI): domain Eukaryota; kingdom Metazoa; phylum Arthropoda; class Insecta; order Orthoptera; family Tetrigidae; genus Eucriotettix; species Eucriotettix oculatus. Next base: position 16,568,614 of record CM067376.1, read on the forward strand.
TCAGACCTGTCTTAGGACTGAATACCACAACAAAACACAATAGAGTAAATATATTCTAAATTCCCAATAGATACAACAAGGTACGTTACAATAATGCAGACTTATAAAAAAGTCCCTCTTTCTTATCGAAACAAATTAATTATTTTGCCGTTGTCCCATTATATTTCCTTGCTTAATATATAAATATATTATAACTATTTAAGAAAAGCAAAGATCTGACTGTATATTATTTTGTAAAACATAGGGAAACATTTTAGTCTGGCTATTATGTTCATTTCTTTTGAGTAATTATTTATGCCTTAGATTACATGGGAAAGAGGGGGTGTAGTTTTGTCTAATAGATTAATTTTACTACAATACACTGCTGTAAGTTGTCAGACAAAATAAATAATCTGAAAAGTGTACTCAAATTATTAAGAAACTATGCTTTCTTCTCTTTATGTCCTAATTCTCTGGGTCATTGTGAAAAATTACTGGAATTGAATTTAAAATCATAAAATAAGTTTGAATTACTGGATTGAAATTATAACAACACTAAACAAGCATCCAGCTAAAGTGAGGATATTTACTATATCGGCCATACCAAATATTTATAATTTTATTAAAGAAATAGCACACATGAGTAGTAGGGAAAAATCGTTAACTGCTACAGGATTATGACCAGTTAAAAGCGTACAGAAAATTACTCATATGTGAAGGTAACTATTGTGTCCAATAAACTCAAATCAAGAAAAATAGATGGTAAACTGTTTGTCGATGAAGTATCAGGGAAAATCTTTAACACAGGATTAGGATAAAGACAATGAATCTTATTTGTGAGGAACAATACTGCCGAATAAACTCTATAAAGTGGATGATAAGTTGTTGGGAGAGAAAGTATCAGGCAAAATCTTACCTCGGAGAGAAGTAAGGTATTAGGGGAAATCTAAACAATTGTAGGAGTAGGACCAAAAAAGAGACTAATATATGGGGACGAATATACAGAGTGTCCTGTTACAGGGAAAGTACAAGAAACACAAGTAGGCTACATGGTACATTGAAATGTAGACAGGAATGAAACAACTCAAATAATTTATTCAAGTACCACGAGTATATCTCTACGAGTGAACAACTTATGGTATGAATCATCTATCGTATCCAATATACTTTTTCCCCTGGCCTTCAAACTATGAGACGTTTCAAACGGACAGTCTGTATTGTTCAATAAGCTCAGGAGTATAAAAAGAAAGATAGTCGGCCGCTTCAAGTGGAAGTATCATATAGAATTTTAACTGTTATTCGATAAGGACTGATAAAAACGTAACAATGATTATTCATATGTAAGGTAACAACACACTGTACAATCAGATCAAAGCACATGTCACGAAACATAGAAGATAGGTTGTAATATATTTACCTTCCCTGTCATTATTTATCTGTAACAAAAATAATTTTGATCTCTTCAGTTTACATCCTACTGTACTTTATTTGCATTTAAAAATGACTAAAATTAAATTGAAATAAAATGTTTTATTTTAGAGTGTGCAAACTTCCCCCTTCCCTTTTCAATATCCTCTTCATGCTATTAACAGGGGAGTCACCTTCATGTAGCCTGTTACGCTACAAAACAATTCAAGGAAACATTTTTTTTTAGTTAACAGGCTACATGAGGGTGATCCTAAAACAGACAACTCCCCTTTAATAGTATAGCAAGGGAAATGAAAAGGGGGGCGGGGTGCGGAAGGTAGAGCAAGGTAGCCAAGGGTTAACTAGGGCCCCCGGGCTGTGGTTTAAGGATCCTACCCGGTGTTTCACCTAAAGGGATGCAGGGAAAACCGTAGAAATCCCTGCATCAGGTAGGTCGGGCATTGGGTACTATTCTCACTCCCTTCCGAATGACGGGAGACGAGTTTGCTGTGGGGTCGCAGCATTCCATTCCCCATGTCAGCGGATAACTCTTGCCATATGCCCAAGGTCTTCGACCCCAGTACATATACCTCCTAAAATAGGTGAAGGTGTCTCGGCATGTGAGAAGTTTGAAACCCAGATAGAGTGCGAGGCATTCCCGACATAATCAGGTGAGCCCCGCATCCAGAAAACTAGGAACTGTTTGGAGAAAAATTATTAGGGGAAATCTTAATTAGCACAGGAGAAGAGCCAATAAAAGTTACACATAATGACTCACATGTGAGATTAAATTTTTATGTTTAATATGGTAAAGGTACATATAAAAAATAATTGTTGACAATTTTTTTTGAGGATAAATTTTATAAATATATAGATTTTTTAAATATGCCATCATGTTTTATTGCTGTAATATACCGTATTTATGTTTACTTTATTTTTATAAAAACTTAAATTAATTATGTTTTACTTATTCTATTGCACACAAAATATTGTTAAAGTTTAATAAATATGCAACTTTCATGTTACCTCCTGTGGTGAAGTGGCTAGTATTGCTCACTCCTGGGTTCGAATCCTGGCACGGGCATGTATGTTGTGTGTGCGTTTTCAAGTTGTGAAACGATTTCCCCCTATCGTAGTCGTTAATAACCATTAGCAGTTGATGCGACTTTAAATAAAAAGATTGAAAAAATTGTACTTAAATAGACTAGATTCCTCCTAATCAGGTCGTCTTCTCTCCAGATCACAGCCTACTCTGCTATTCTTCCTGGTTCAGGACGAATTTCCGTTTATCCGCCTGTCCTTGATTTGCCTGCCCAAGGATGCCGATCAACTGCTCGGAATCTCTCACGAAAATTGTCTTTCCCCCCTCCCGTTTCACTACTCTCGAAAAATATGTCCGGATCTATCTCATCTCCAAAATTCTGTCAAAATCTCTCTTATTCAAAATCGATTTGTGTCCTATAATCTGTCCAAATCTCCTCTCCAAAAAATCCGCGTCCCTCTCTCTGCCAGCCTTTTTAAAATTTTCTCCCCACTTCTTTAGTTTATATCACAAAAGTGGCAGGGATGGATATCCACCAATAATATTTATGGTTCTAATCGGGGAAAGGACACCACCCGATGCCGCCAACTCACACCAAAATTGGTTGGGAAACACCCAAGACGCGACGCGGAGTCTGAATTTTATTGCCTCTGGCTCCGCACCGCCAAAAACCCGAGCAGATGTGTTTGACCGTTACAGTATTTCCATGTTGTGAATTTTACATGAAATAATTTTCCATTATTGTATTTCCTTTAACCTTAAAACTTATTTCCCCTTCCTATGCGGTTATAGTAAAAAGGTATTGTAAATCAACGTCAGTGAATATTATTAATTATATAGTAATTTATTTATTACATGCTTATTTATTACATAATTACTTATTAATTGTGTATTTCTGAATGAACGGACAATGAGATTCAGCATTTTAATATCTGGTACTACTGTATAAGCCAAGCTAATGCCGTGTCGATGCGACAGTAGCGCCGCTCTATCGGCAAAAAGTGTAAGAAAATGGGTGACAGAATTGAAAAATTATATTGCGTTGCGTGATGTGCCAAGTTTATTAAACGCGTTCATAAAACAATTTATGTTGATTGATAATGTCAATTATTATTAAATGTGGATTTCAAGAAGTTGTGACTGTTTTCAGGAAAGAAAAAAACTTAAATAAAGGACGAAACTTGCTAGAAACCTTTCACGATAGCGATGAACTAGAAGAAGCACGGGACGATTTACGAATAATTACCGGCACGGTTTTGCGATGTGCTCCTGGGACACGTAGGTCAAGAGATTACTTACAAACCGATTGTGCAAATATACATTTTAAATAATACATTTTAAATAAAATAACAGTAAAGTTAACGAATAATATTCAAACAAACAAAACTACACGTAAACGAATTATTTTTTTAAATGGTTAAGCATTTTTTTAAATTTTAAATTACGAGTAATTAATATTTCTTTCGTTTTTATAAAAGATATTTCTATTTAAGTAATATAAATTGTAACTATAAAATGAATAGAAATTTACAAAATTTATATTGAATTGATTGTTATACTAATTGTACAACATGTATCGTTTTAGTAAAATATTTACCAAGCGAATGTATGTGAATGTTTCTGTTTTTTTTTGTTTTCAACTCATTCACCTTAGTATAATTTATCATTTCATTAAAAAATCATAATTCTGAATTTTCTCATTATTCTTATAAATTTAATAAATAAATAAATCTTTTTTGTAATTGAATAATATATTAAAGTTGTATATCATCCGCAGTATCTTTGCTCCAAAAGTCCATCAATTATTAACGATATGTTTGTAGTAAGGTCTAATCGGAAATAATTGAATTCACTAAATACTATAAATTGCTCAAAAACACGTGTAATTATGTTAATATTATCGAATACAGTTGAAAAAAGTTATACTTACGGGGGTACGCGAGTAATCCGTGATTTTTTCCGATCGGTTTCCCACTGGAGATTTGGAAATCTGTACTTTTTATTACACTATGGGGGCGGCGCTGAGGAACGCAGAAAATTTTTCCAAAACTTTTCCTCAAAGTTTCATTCAAGTTTTAATCATCAGTTTCTTTCTAAACGTTGAATTCAATTTATATTGCATTGCACAGCCGCTATCACCCATTTACTTACACAATTCTCCGCCAAAGGTAGCACGAGTCGCCATTGGTCAGGTGTATACGTAACATGTTTACAGGATCGTTGACCCTCTGCATGAAGGAGAAATTGTTCTAAGATAATCCGTGTAATGACAAACCAGCATATGACGTCACGGTTTCTGGATGTTCCAGGCTTTCAACCCTGATTGTCGCAACCGCCTTGGTCTCAGCCTCCGCAGCTAAGACGAAGGCTGAATGTCCCTGCTTCCCATACGGCCGCTACGTGGACCACATAATCTGCACAGATCACACCCTCACTTCCATCCCCGACTGCGTGGCCACGAACATCACAACGCTCGCCATCAGGACTCCTACTATTCCGCTCGTTGCTAAAACTATTACTCGCTTTACCAACTTGCAGAAACTGTGTTTAGAGCACTTTCACAGCCCGCACTTTACTCGGGGGTTTTTCTACGCCCTACGGAACATTTTTGTCTTTAAAATATATGGAACGTCTTTGAAAAAAGTCGAAGGTGAATGGTTCAAACACATGCGCAAGATAAAGACGTTGATCCTGTCATACAACAAGATAACGGCTTTGGATCCTAACGTTTTCAGGTTAGTTCTTTCACTTCGTCTTATCCAGCAATTTATTCCCCTAACTAATATTCATATATTGCATCTTCCTCTTTTTCTCATAATACTATCCCGTAACCAGGCCTTCTATTGATCCTTATTAAAAATGAATATAAACAATTTACCCCGCAGACGAACGCTTGGAAAAGATTTTACACAAAGCTACCGAAGTGGCTCGTAAACTCCATCCGATTTCACTATGAAAAAGGCAATGAAGTTTTACTAGACCCTAAAATCCATGACAAAGTAACAGAGTAAAATCGTACAACAGACATTAGCTTCCATAAAAAGTAAATTTAAAAAGCTAAAAGCTTAAGACGACGTGTTTGACCTTTTCAGTAGTACATCATTTAGCTAACTCCAAAGAAGAACTAATTAAAAATTGTTAATAAATAAAAACACACGCCCAATAAGTCAGCATATAAATTAATTATTATTTAATTAACATAAATACAACGTTTCGTCTCCCATTTGAGACTTCCTCAGGTACACTACAAATATAATATCACAAGAAATTACATATGGGTACTATTTTATTTATTTTTTGGGGGTAACAGGCTACATGAGGGTGATCCTGAAACAGGCAACTCCCCTTTAATAGCATAGGAATGGAATTGAAAAGGGGGGATGCGGAAGGTAGAGCAAGGTAGCCAAGGGTTGATGTTTGCATATATATATATATATATATATATATATATATATATATATATATATATATACAATTAATAGAGAATAGACAGAGAGTTAGAAAGAAGGTGACTTACCTGAGGTCCATAGATGGTAGACACCTTGTGAGGTTTAGAGTACTGGAATTTTCGGAGGCACCGCCCCCTTCATCAGAAAGTTAGGAAGACATTTCCAGTGATCGGCTAGCCGACGACTGAGCAGCCAAAATTTGCTGCTCTGCTATCTTAGGTCGTAAACAATTGACCCCACCAGATCACCAACCGGGTCGCCACACGGTCTGTAGCCAATTGTGGTTGGGGTTGGAGGGTCTGACCAGGATATTACGGAGGTTGGGTGGGCGTCTAAAGGCGACACTTGGACAGGTGGGTAGAGGATGTTCTTCATGGATTGTAGTCCAGTGTAGGCAAGGCGGAGGAAAGAGTTGAGTTTACGTAGTCCGGGGAAGTAGGTAGTGGTTAGAGGAAGACTATGTTCTGTATGATGGTTAGGGGTGGGACTGACTATTTGGGAGGTGGAGAATAGTCACCCACAATTGGCTGCAGACCGTGTGGCAGAAACAGATGCCATGTCTGCCCAATACTCCCACCTACCACGACCTTTCAGAATCCCACCAACAGCTTTACCTACAAAATTAGGGATAACATAACCTGTCTTTCCTCCCACACCATCTACAAAATAAACGGCACACTCTGCCCAGCCTTTTTTAATTGGTCAGACAAAGAGACCCTCCCCGAACGGATTTCCAACCACTGCAGTACAGTAAAACCCAATTCCCCAAAGCCACAACACTAACAACTTCAACCAGTGCTTCACACTGACCCCCCTCAAAGCCCTACCTCCCGACTCATCAGAAGCTGAACTACATCTGTGGGAACTTTCATTTCAGCATGTCCTACAGTCCAGACAAAGCCCTGGACTCAACATCCTATAACTCTTTATCTCCAACCTCCCCCCCAAAGCACGAGTTCATTGGAATTTGTATATACAATAAAACCTTCTGTGTGTGTGTATACCTTGCCTTTTGTTTGAATGGTGGTTGCATGTATGTATGTGTGAGAGTGTGTATCAATATTTAAATATTGACACCTTTAAGGGTGGATGTGTTTGAATGAACGTGTGTCAAGATGGGGGTGTTACTATGCATCTCCCCAACCCCCATCAAGTCCTTGCCTCTTCCCAGACCCTCATTGAGAGAGAAGGTTGGTGACCTGGTGGGGTCAATTGTTTACGACCTAAGATAGCAGAGCAGCAAATTTTGGCTGCTCAGTCGTCGGCTAGCTGATCACTGGAAATGTCTTCCTAACTTTCTGATGAAGGGGGCGGTGCCTCCGAAAATTCCAGTACTCTAAACCTCACAAGGTGTCTACCATCTATGAACCTCAGATAAGTCACCTTATTTCTATCTCTCTGTCCTTTCTCCATTAATTGTTTTAATTAACACGACAATGTCTTTTCCCAACTCATATATATATATATATATATATATATATATATACATATTAACTGTAACATAGAACCCATATTTTATTCCTTATAATATTATGTATAATTTTGTCTTTAATTAAGTCTTAATATTAAGTTTATATATTTATATATATATCCAAAAAATGTAACATAGAAACCATATTTGATTTATTATAATATTATGTTCGTAGTACGCCTGAGGAAGTCTCAAAATAAAGACGAAACGTTGTACTTATGCTAATTAAATAGTAAAAAATTAATATGCTGACATTATGGCCGGCTTTTTATTTATTGTAAACTTAACGTCATGAAAACTTGGTTTACAGGTGTTTACAGTATCTGTAGAAATACATTTGTCTATGACAAAAAATAAATATAAAGAATTATGTAAGGTCAACTGATAGAATGTTATAAAGTAAATAGTTTTGGTCGTTGCTGTTCTATGTTTTAGTATTATTCTGTTCTTTCCCGACGCACTCCCCTCTAATGCTAATTTTACAAGACCCTCGTGTCTTAAAACGTGGCCTATTAATCTATCCCTTCTCTTAGTCAACGTGCTCCATATTGTTCGCTTTTCCCCTATTCTGTTTAGAACTTCCTCGTTTGTGATTCTATCCACCCATCTGATTTTCAGCTTTTGCCTATAGCACCACAATTCAAAGACTTCCATTCTTTTTCTTCCCCCAACTTCTCTCGTCCACGTTACTCACCCATATAACGCCACGCTCCATACGAACATTTTTAGCACCGACTTCCTAATATTCACACTTACATTACCTGTAAGAAAATTCCTCTTTTTGGTGAAAGCCTTCCTTGCCTGTTCTATTATACACTTTATGTCTGCTATACTTCTACCGTACCTAGTTATTACGCTTCCCAAGTAGCAGAATTCCTTAACTTCTGTCAAAATATCCCTTCCCAATCTAACACCGTTTGTTATTTTACTGTTTCCCATTCTACACTCCATTACCTTGGTTTTTCCTCTATTAATCCTTATATTGAACTCTTTCGCCAGGACTACGTTCATGCCATTTATTATGGTTTCCAAGTCTTCTTTTGACTCCCCTAATACAACATTATCGTCGGTAAAGCGTAAGGTTTTTATTTCTTCTCCTTCGAGTATGATTCCTTTTCCATATTCCGTTTTAACTTTCTCCATCGCCTGTTAAGTTAAACAGCATGGGCGACCAACTGCAACCTTGTCTTACTCCTTTCTTGATTACGGATATCTTTTCTTGGTCTTCTATTCTAATTATTGCTGCCCGTCTTCTGTACAGGTTATTTATAAGCCTCCTTTCTTGATATTTTATTCCAGTGCTCTTCAAAATCCTTAATAGTGTGTTCCAGCTCACATTATCAAACGCTTTTTTTTAAATCTACAAATGCCGGATTTTTCGTATCCTGTCGACTAAAATTTAATCGCAAATTCAATATTGCTTCTCTCGTCCCTACATTCGTCCTAAAATCAAACTGATCTTCTCTTAACTCGCATTCTATTTGACGTTCCATTCTCCTATATACTATTTTCTTTAATTTTTGCATGCATGGGATACTATTATTATTACAAAGCTAGTAAATGTACGAGTTTCCTTTTCCTCGTACACTACCATAAGTAACTTAAGAAAACTACTTATCCACAAGCCTAGTCTGGATAAGCAGGATATTTGCAAGACCTCCCCCTTACTATGTATTGATTGCAGCAACCTGAAGCATCTGGAGGCAGTGACTTTAGACCATAACAATTTGAGAACTCTACCGCCGTCGCTCTTCGAAGGAACGGCCCTCAAGCAGCTCTACATAGAAGAGAACCCTTTCCTTTGTGACTGCGAACTCCCCACCTTCATGCAGTGGGTGAGGGAGAACAAAGTGAAAATCATGGAACCGACTTACTGCGAAAATACCTTGAAACGGAAACGGGTCAACTTGAACGTGTTGGTTCACAACGAGAACTGCATATCGTGAGACGAGGAGAAGAGAGGCTGGTCAAGCAACCCCCTCCCCAAAAAATCTGAATGTGTGAAGTAAAAGTTTTGGGGGGGAAGGTCAATCAATGCACAAGTGGTCCAGAAAAATATTGAATTAATTGTCGCACCGTCTCAGAAAAAGATATTATTTTGCCGGTGCATTTTCCTAAGTTTTAGTAGTTCAATTTATACTGTGTCCAGTTCAGAAATGGCCGCCATTTTTGCTATAACGTGCGAATTTCTAATTTTAATTAAATTATTAACGACCCGTATTTTGGAGACACAATTTTTTTTATCTACATTAAATGGCATTTCCTCACCACACTGGGGACTTCTTCAGGTGTTAAATTTTGAAAGAAAAGAAAAGCTATGCCAAATGTGTATAAAAAAAAGTCCACCTTGACTGTCTGACAAGGCCAGCTTCCACCGAAATGTTATATGTGGCAAACTTATTTCTTTCATAATTTAACGCCTGAAGAAGTCTCCAATGTGGTGACGAAACGTCCTGTATTCTAAATAACAACTGCGTCTGCTGTCAATAATTTCATTTTATTATTTAAATTTCTTAATTTCCCAGCACTGGGATGACTTTTATATTTTTTTATTAATTATTTAGAACATAATTATCCTGTTTTCTGGATCATCTATAACAAGCCTTATTTTTACAAACTTACAAAAATTGTGTTACAGAAACTTCTTCTATTAATATTTTTTTTCCAATATTACTAACTAGAGATACGATTAGAGGGGTATAGGTTAAAGGGGGGTAGGAGGAGGATGAAGGGAAAATGCTATTCGATCACAGCTTGTTGACTGTTCTTTTCAAGTAAACTGTATCGTGTTCAGTGTAAGGATATTTATCACATTCTGTTTACACTTGCACCGACATCGAGGTCATTAGCGACTTGGTAATTAGGTAATTTATTTCTTTGTCAGGGAACAGAAACTCTCCCAGGACTTTGCCAGGAATCAAACCCAAGGCCTGTGGGGGTGTGAGGCTGTGACGTCAACCTCTAGACCACAGAGGCAGCCTAAAAATAGTCACGTAACAAGTGGTGGTCAGATGGACTCTTGGTTTTCACCATCTATTTATTTGGAACGTTTTATGAATACATAACATTAAATTTTTGATAGGTTCAACTTCGATTAATTGAGTATATTATCAAACTTATTACAATATATATTAACTATTCACAACTATTCTGGTACTAAAAACATAATAAAAAAACTATTTACAAAAATTACAATCCTCGATTTAAACTTGCTCCGACTAGCCGCATAAACTGACAGGTTGACTGTGGTGGTTAGGAAAGTTACTTGTCGAAAAAAATAATAAATAATTAAAAGGTTCTTGATAATACTGTGAATTGAATAACTTGAATAAACATCAACCTTGATTAAACAGTCCTCGGTTTTTTATTTGCAAAATAAACAGTAAACAGAAAAATATAAATTTTGACTGTTTGCTATGTTTTGCAAATACAAAATCGAGGACTGTTTAATAAAGGTTGATTTTTATTTTTAAAAAAATACCACGCCGTTAAATTTAACCCCATAAAAATTATTCTAAAAAGAATAATTCATGTACCAAGGATTTTAAAATTTTCTAAAAACCCCGAAATTACCGCGTCAACGCGAGAACATTGGTTGTATAATGTGGTTGGACTCTTAATATGGGATAACTCGTTGTCTGCTCCGTCTCCAGTGCTCGTATGTTGATGGTTGAGGAAGACGATGAAGCCGAGAACCCCGGTGCTGTCGTCCTCTGATGGCCTCGGCGTTCCCGGACCGACGGAATCGGCAACTAATTGCCTCGAATCTTCTGACAGCAAAGTTCTACTGCCCAGGAGAATGCTCGCAGGCTGTTCAAACTCCAGAGAGAACGTTTCTCTCCTCCGCATCAACTGTTTGGAGACTATGGACGCAGACCGTCCACTCTCCAGAGACAACTCCTCGCATTCTCTACTCCGACTGTTCTTTCGCCGCCTTTTTCGCTACCGTATGACCCACGAGTCACAGTTTCTAAAGAACACATCCCCAATTGCCCGCGAATTTAGTGCATTTTCGCTATTTTGTCTCTTGGCGAAGGAGAAATAATTTATGCGGAGGCACGTCCTTCCAGGTCTACGAAAAACTTCTCACCTCGTTGTCATTGCACATTTTGCACTTATTGTGCCGAAAGCCCAACTCTCCCTCGGGTCTGATTTTATATCCGAGTTCTCACGTTACTAGCCTAAATCCGCGGAATAAAATACGTATATTCCATGCGGCCAACCGGATACTAAAAAGAATCTATCTACATTAATAACTCCTTAATGTGGTTTACTACAAACAGATAATTATATTTTTACTATCAAAGTAGTATTCTTAGTTTAAATAACTGAAGTATTATATTGATGCACCAAGTATGCTACATGTCTAAATCGTGCATTTATTGCTATATTTAACAATATTCATGCCATCTTTGCGGTAAGTCTCAAAGTTGAAATTATTTATTGTAGTTTTCCTCTATAGAAACCTATTATATGTATAACTTTCATATTTTTATCGCGTTACCCAACATACATATTTTGCAAATCAAACACAAAAACAACTCAGCAAAACAATTAAAAATTTCCATTTCTAAAACGGTTTAATTTGTTGAGTGATTCGGTTACCGTCGTCCTGGTAGGCAAAGGCCCGAATGCGGGCTATAATGCCATAAAAAGAAGAAGAAGAGTCGTAGATAATTTACATTAAGTAACTAAACTATTATATATAAAATCTCGAAGAAATATTTAGGTTTTTAAAAATGGTTGTTCTTGGAGAAATCAGCCTAAAATATGGAATTTTCTTCATTTTTAATCGATAACTTCCTGCGGCACAGTTCATGAAAGAGTAACATTAGGTATGTAAATAGAGATTTAATTATTGGTAAATAATGTACTGAACACGATGCAGTTTATTTGTAAAGGATACATAAACCCAGTGCTGCATAACTTCGATATGAGTAGATACCTGTAATCACATACGCAATACAACAAACATGGCGGACATTTTCGAACAGGACACAGTATAAATTAAGCAAAATCAGTTTTGAGCTTCCAAATCTCAAGGTGATTTTTGATTTTGATAGGTTCCCGCCTTGCCCTTTTTTCGAAGCCTCCAAGGACGCCACGGGGAATATTTAACCTTAAGGAGATGCAAATAAAATATTATGGTATGGCGACAACTATTACAGGACCACTTGGCATGGATTGGCCTTTAGAGGTTTTTGTAACCAATGCTCGACTGATCTCCCCCACATATCCACAAATTCTCAGCGTTAAGAACTTGTGGTTCACGAGGCCAAACAGTGCTTCATAAAATCACACCTGTCTCACTCTTTTTCCTCTTTCATGTGACAAATAAAATTTGTTAGTACCAACCAAAAGACCTTGTAACCCTGTTTTTCCACCTCTCCACTGAATTTTATTTTACTGGTATCACATGCGTTTAACGAGAAAAGGGGTAAGGTGTTCAATTGGCCAATAATTTGTTTTATAGTTGATGGAACAAGACAGGTTGGAAAACCTGAAATGATATTTTTGGGAGGGTGAACAGGCTACATGAGGGTGATCCTGAAACAGGCAACTTCCATTTAATAGCATAGGATGAGAATTGAAAGGGGGGATGCGGAACGTAGAGCAAGGTAGCCAAGGGTTGACTATGGGCCCCGGGCTATAGTTTAAGGATTCTACCCGGTGTTTCACCTAAAGAGATGCAGGGAAAACCCTAGAAAAACCTGCATCGACACCTTCGCCTAATGTGGGAGGTTTATGAACAGGGGTTGAAGGCCTTTGGCATAGACAAGACTGGTGAAGACACGGAGAAGGGAATGCAGCGACCCCACAGCAATCTCGTCTCCCGTTATTCGGAAGGGCGTGAGAATAGTACGCAATGTCCGAACTACCTGATGCAGGTTCTCTAGGGTTTATCCTGCATCTATTTAGGTGAAACACCGGGTAGGATCCTTAAACGATAGCCTCAGGGCCCTAGGCAACCTTTGGCTACCTTGCTCTACCTTCCGCATCCCCCCTTTTCAATTACCTTCCTATTCTATTAAAAGGGAGTTGCCTGTTTCAGGATCACCCTCATGTAGCCTGTTATCCTGGATACCATCATCGCAGCCTGCGGGAGTTTTCTCGCTTCACCCCAGAGTGACTGCAGGGCTCACCTGATTATGCCTCGTACTTCCTCTGTTTCTTTTTATCAAAGTTCTCACATGCCAAGATACCTTCACCTATTTTAGGAGTCAGTATGGCTGAAGAGTCTGAGAAATATCTGAGCGTCCGATTAGTGACCTCTATTGAGGACTTTTGATGCTTTTGATGCTGCAAACAATCAAATAGACTGTGAGTTAGAGTACAAAGACATGGAGAAGAAGAATTTTAGGAACCGTACAAACCATTTTAATGAGTCACTCGACCTTTGGTGTTGTAAAGCTCAGAGGAGAATAAGAAAAGGAAGAAAAAAGCAGAATTAATGTATAGATTTTAACGTCTTCACCTTCTCTTCCTTGCCCAGGCTGATGCGGCACAGAAAATATAAGAATAATTAAATATATATGTATGAATTAAACAATAATAATTTTTGATTAGTTATGCCAAAAATAAAAAGAATAATATTTAATAACTTTAAATAAATGTATCGTGACGTCGCAAAGATGCTATCAGTACTGGCATTGCAAAATTAATGACAAGGTTGATGAGACACACTTCATGATATACAACTTTTGTTCAACTAAGTGAAATTTAAGTTCAGAGCAGGTAATAATATTGAGGAGCTGACAGTGTATTGGTGAAGTAGGTAAGGGTTTCCGGTGGAAGAAGTAATGTGATCCGCAGAGGGAGGCTTTCAGAACCAAACCAGACACTAATAACCACGCTGAAAAATAAAATTATACACCCACTTACCAGCAATAAGTTTTTATTATGACCACCGTGCAACTGCACTACGTTGGGCCACACTTTAATCCTCAACACTGCTACTTCTAGGGAATGACTCGTGGAAATTTTAAAAGAATAATCTGAGAAATATGACACCGTGGTGGAGATGAATAACACTCTTCCAGTTGTGTGAATTGGGACAGTTGTGGTTGTGTATCCAGGTTCGGGATGACTCTTTCAGGTTACAACCGCACCACAAATGCTGAATTGTATTGACATCTGGTGTTTGCAAGGGTCAAAGTGTCCCTCGTGCTGCCTAGGTGCAGTACAACCACCATAACACAATTCAAAAAATTGGGATGAATTGGATCAGCAACGGTATTAGGGTATTTTGTCCATTCAGGCCATGTTACATACGGATTAAACCACAAGCTTTAAGGGTTGAACTCATAAATGGGCAGTGGATTCCTTTCTACTCTGCCATCATCATGATGCTACTGAAAGCGTGGTTCATCGGAACACAATCTTAGTCAAAGCAATTCGGGGACTTCTTTTTAACTGCAGACAACAGTTCCGGGCGGCTATGTACGACACTTCTACGTTCAAAGGTCTTCCGAGAGGATCGCTGATTAAGAACTGCAGTAGTTGTTGAAACAAGGACAGTAGGAAAGTCTTAAATGAGTGGTTTGGACACTTTTGATCCTACAAAGAATCATATAGACTAGCGAGAAGGAGTTAAAGCACAAAGACACGCGAAAGAAGAATTTTAGGAACAGTACGAACCACATTGATAACACATACATACACTACTTTTGGTGTTGGAGGGCTCAGAGGAGTCCAATGAAGTTAGGTAGCAATAACGTATACGTTGATGAGACACATTTCAGGACCTCCAAATTTTGGCCAACTTAACTGAACATGTAGAGGAGAGCAAAAATACGGAGAGGATGAACAGTAAATTGGTGAAGTAGCTAAGGGTTTCAGATGGAGGAAGTAAAGTGATCTGAAGAGGTTGGATTTCATAACAGAATCAAAAAACCAGTCAGTAATAAGCACCGCGGAAAAAAATTATTAATTGGCTTACCAGCTATAGTTTTTATTATCTTCCCCTCTTCCAACTGCACTTTATTGAGCACAGCTTTTGTCATAAATACTGCTGCTTCTGGATTCGGATGATCTGATGAATCTTACACCACGGCCTGATGAAAATCACTCTTCCAGTTGTGTGGATGAGGACAGTTAAGGTTGCAGGTGAGTTTCACAAATGCTGAATTGTATCTGGATCCGGGTGATTATTGAGCTTGTGTTCACTATTTGTACAATATGAGCACAGTGGAAATAGCTATAGGGGATATGCCATCAACAAGTTGGGATGATCCGGACCAGAAACAATTCATAGGTATGTTAGACTAATCAGGCATTGTTCCACACGGATAAAGAGTCAAATACCACAAACTGGAACACAATCCTATAATCCACTGTGATTTGGAGACTTTTCTTCTCTTTAACTGCCGACAGCAGGTCCATTGTCCGACGAATCTGTGCGTTTAGAGATGCCATCTGAGAGGATCACTGAATAAGAACTTCAGTAGTTGGAAGCCCTGTTCCCGTTGTATTGTACCAATCATTATCGTCACTCTCCGTTCTGCCCCCGGGAATAGTCGCTAACGGCCATAACCTTGAGACTTTGCCAACACTCCATAAACTCTTTATCAGCCAACAAATTTAAATGAAAATTTAACGAACCCATCCGTTTCGCTTAATCCGATTACCCTTTCATGTTCCAAAGCTGACAAATCGTGTCCTCGCATCACTTGGACTGCCGTGGTGAGAAACCTTCTCCCTTTTTTTATATCGGCCTCACGCGATATCACGGATCGTTTCCCTAAATACGTCATTTGTTCTTAATAATTACCGGGAATGACAATAACGTGTAAATTATTGCCTTCGACTCGACTATCATAAGAAGCTGAGTTACCAACAGAACGATCCCAATAGCGGATAAAAACTTTTTTATCGGAACCGATAAGAGAGATCGTTAATTGTGCGTTTACCTTCAAATGTTGAACATCAAAAGTTTGCGTGCTGTCAGCATTTCCCACAGATTATCAACAATTTTTGGTCAACATTGTTACCCTACTCGTAGTCAACGCTGTTTAACTGATAGGTATATCGTCATTCAAAGCGTTTCCAATTTTCAGCTATTTTCGTGTTTAAAATTCAATAAGACACATCTATTATCCGACTATTATTTGATATAAAATCTTTATATACAATGCGTCACAAGTCACCCCCTCTCCAGTCTTTTGATCGGACGGGAGATTGGTACTTAATATCCTGACCTACCTGATACAGGTCCTTTTATAGCTTCCCTGCATCTCTTTTAGGTGAATCACCTTCCCTGGTTTCCTCCTCCTTCCACACTCCTCCCTCCTTTTTAAATTACTTTCCAATGCTCTTAAAGGGGAGTTGCCTGTTTCATTATCACCCTTGTGTAGCCTGTTACAACCCCCTCCACCTCCCCCGGCAAAGAAGAAGAAGAAAAAGGTACAGACATCTAACTTTTTGATTAACCCAATTCCTTC
>CM067376.1:16585501-16637158 GCA_034510155.1 Eucriotettix oculatus
CATGATTTGTTAGGCAAATGGCATGTAGTAATAGTTGTAAAAACACCCCGTAGCATTTCTCCAAGTGTTGATGGGAAATTTTCATTTTATGTGTAATTATTATATTGTAAACATTTCCTTTGAACGAGGTACCAAACTAAGGGACGAAGCGGCTTATATACCATTTATTAGAATGATTTATCTTTCAGTATGTCTTACAACCCCAGCCCTCCCCTTTCAGAGGCTGACACTGAATCCCTTAATAATCTCCGGCAACAGTTCCAATAACAATGTTATCAAATCTGTGGAGTCATTCTTCATTAACTAAGCATCACATCAAGTCAATGACTTATTGTTACACCTTTGAGTAGTGTCAACTAATAAACATTATTTTGACTCTTTTTCCCTTGTAGCATTGATCATTTCATCACTTACTCTCGTCGTATGGCATCAGTCTTTGTGTGTTTACATGCATGTACATATAATCATAAAATGAAATGTAGTTTATCTAAATTATTATGTTCGAATTGTCCTCTTAGTTGTGTCAAAATTTTTATTTCTATTCTTTTACTACATTTATAAGATCACATGTATAAAAGTGATTGTGTCCTTGACTGTATTTTCTGTCAGAGAGAAATGATTTTAATTGTAAAAAAATGGATGAAATTCATATTTTCTTACTTCCCTATCAACTTAAGGTAAGCCAATATAACTTTTGTCTGTCTTTTCTATGCAATTAGGTACATATATATGAAGCAAGGAAAAATAAATATACAAAAAATAGTAATTAATTTTTTGGATGGTTTGGGTAATCCAGTGAATTTGTTGGACTGTATAGTGTTTCAACCTAATCAAAAGCGCCCTCAACCACCCAAACCCCACTATCCAGCAATTTCATAACAATCCTCCTCCAGCAAGAAATATAAATTCTCTTTGCTTGATTCTGAATCTTACACTTCACATTATAAATCATAATTCATCAACTTAGGAAATTTCTACAGTAGTAACCTCTTCGCTCCAAATATATTTATGTTTATATCTTGCTGGCCTTCAATAATTCTTCTGCAACATTTACGAATATACTTCATGGAATACTTTGTGTTTACGTGGCATTATATACAAAAATAATAATAATACGTTTTATTGCCAAAGACAAAGTTGTCAAGCAAGCGTCAATACCGTATTAAAAATTAATAACTGATTAAAGAACGAAGGCTTTCCCGGTGAAGAATATGTAGAAACGTTTCTCGGGTTTCCAACAGGGTAATCTAGCCACTCCGTCACCTTCCAGCCTGGAAGATGACGGAGTTGCTATCTGTTGAAACGTCGCTGTGAACTGAGATTACCCGGTTGGAAACCCGAGAAACGTTTCTACAATAACTAATTGGGTTACACATTACATATGTTGTTCTTGTTGTGGTATTCAGTCCTAAGACTGGTCTCATGCAACCCTCCATGCTAACCTATCTTGTGCAAGCCTTTTCATTTCCTCATAACTAGCACACCCCATTTCTCCATAATCTGCTTACCGTATTCCATCCTTTTCCTCCCTCTACTGTTCTTACCCCACACACACTTTCCTCTAATGCTAATTTTACAAAACCCCTCGTGTCTTACAACGTGGCCTATTAATCTATCCCTTCTCTTAGTCAACGACCTCCATATTGTTCTCTTTTCCCCTATTCCGTTTAGAACTTCCCCGTTTGTGATTCTATCCACCCATCTGATTTTCAGCATTCGCCTATACCACCGCATTTCAAAAGCTTCTATTCTTTTCCTTTCCCCAACTTCTATCGCCCATGTTTCGCACCCATACGAACATTTTTAGCAACGATTTCCTAATATTCATACTCATATTACCCGTAATTAAAACCTTGTTTTTTTGCGAAAGCCTTCCTTGCCTGTGCTATCCTACTCTTTATGTCTACCACCCCTAGTTATTACACTTCCCAAGTAGCAGAACTCCTTAACTTCCATCAAAACATCCCCTCTCTATCTAACAGCCTTTGTTCTGTCACACTGTTTCCCATACTACACTCCATTACCTTGGTTTTTAATCTATTAATCTTTATATTGAACTCTTTCTCCAGGACTCTGTATGCCATTTATTATGATTTTCAACTCTTCTTCTGATGCTCCTAATGCTACAATTTCGTCGTCAAAGCGTAAGGGTTTTATTTCTTCTCCTTGCAGTATGATTCCTTTTCCATATTCTGTTTTGACATATACATAAATAAATACACATAAAATATTCAAATTATCAGTCTACTGAATTCATGTTTCAAATTGAATACTTCTTCCACACTGTAGATTGGATGATCATATACAAATGTTTTTAATTTTCTTAGCATTATGTTGTTTGGTAGTTTTCTAATAGGTGTTGGCAGACAAATGTATACTTTAATACCAAACCTCTCTGGTCCTTTGTTGGCTTCGGTAGTTCTCAGAGCCTTGAATGACAGGAGTGTTTTATTTCTAGTGTCACAGTAGAGGTGTTCTTTCTGTTCACATCTTCTGCCCTTGGTTCCAAGAATCCATTCCAAACATGAGTACCAATGAAGACCAAGCAGTGTAAGTATGTGAAGGTTTTGGAAGTGTTGTCTGCACGAAGTTCGAGGATCCAGTCCACACAGTTGTCTGATTGCTCTCTTTTGTGCAGTCACAATAGCATAGCTACCACTAGAGTTTCCCCACAGTCTCACGCCATACAGTACGTGACTTTGGAAAAGAGAAAAATATGCTGTGCGTAAGTATTCTAGTGGTAGCACATTCTTCAAGTTTCGCAAGAGAAAGTTTATGCCTGCCAATTTTCTTTGAGAGGACTTTAGTGTGGGGATTCCATGTGAACTTGCAATCAACATGAATTTCCAGTAATTTTACTGTTGCGGCTTCTTGTAAATCCAGGGGAATTCGATTCAGGGAGGAAATAATTATTTGAGTTTTATCTGTGTTAAGTAGTAAGCCACTTGCAATTCCTGCTAATGGACTTATTGTTCTTGTAAGTATTGAGCACTGTAAAATTATATTTTTGGTTTCTCTTGAATTTATTAAGTCATTTTGACTTGTTAAATTTAATTTTATTTAATGTAGTTAATATTTATATTTAAAATAGCATGAGAGTAATTGCGGGCCGTGTAGTAGAGATAAGGTCCAGGCGCGGAAATACATGCAGTTTCCTTTTTTCCCTCTGACGTCCACCGCGGCGGTGGAGCAAGCCGCTAGAGTCCGCAGGTTCGCCCCTCGGAACTAGTAGGTAGTGATGTTCTGCGACGACCCCTGTTCGAGGACACACACCCTTCCCCGTAGTCGCACCTTTTCGAACCGATATTGGCAAGCAATCGTAGACCAAACTCGCTTTGCAAATATTTCCTCTACCTCAGATCATCGCAGACACTTTTTCTCTCAATTTTCCCTGACGTCGCTTTGGCATGGCGCGTGATCATGACATCCAATTGCATGTCGGAACATTTGTCGCCATTTCCAGGGTTCCTAGAAGCTTTTGCAGAACGATGAATTCCCCCGCAGACTCAGGTCAACTCGCTAATCCTCCCGGGGTGAAAAACATCACGATTTTCGTTGGAATGCAGCCCTACGAACTCTCGCTTGCTTGCCGCCAGAACGAAAATTACGCTCATTACAGCACTTGTCTATTATTATCTGACAGGCCTTGCATGTCTGTCGTGTAGATTATAAACAGGAGTTGCCCAAATACTGAGCCTTGTGGGACACTCTTAATTTCTTAAGATCATCATCCCACCAAGGGTTGTGGATGATCTTTAGAAGGTGTCTTGTGATGTGTATGATTGGGTATGTAGTATTGTAGCAATTTATCAGTAAATTCCAGAAGCGATGAGAAATTTGGAGGTATAGTAGCTAAGATATAGCTCAGATTTGTTTTACGGAGATTTAAGTGCTTCTCATCAGTTACTATAGATATATATGTGTTGGTTGGAGAGTGCTGTAAATGATCAGGTACAGTTGCAAGAACTATACTATGATCAGAGATGGACCATGGTCTAACTGTTGCCTGAATATCTTTGATATTAGTAATAATATTGTCCACACATCTTTGTCTTCTTGGTCGTGTGGGTTCTTTTACAATAAAAGTGAATCCGTAACTATCTAAAATACTCAAGAGTTGAGTCACATCTGTTAGATTAATATTGAGGTTATCTTACAAGAGTTCCATAACTATTTCCTTATGACTTTTTTGTAAGCCATTGTATTAACAAGAGATAGCTAATTGATATTGATATCTGTGCAGATATTATCTAAATAAATTAACATTCAAGGAGAAGTGTTATCCAGAAAATTGATATTTATATCTGTGCAGGTATAATCTGTGCAGATATAATCTGAATACAATTAACATTCAAGGTGAAGAGTTATCCAGAAAATTGATATTGATATCTGTGCAGATATAATCTGAATACTTAACATTCAAGGTGAAGAGTTATCCAGAAAATGATTATGGATCTAAAGTCAGCTCATTAGTGAGGCTTATCTTCATAATGCTGATGTATATAAGGATGTGAGAAAAAAATAAAAAATAAACTGATGTGATCAGTAGAAGAGGCAACAATGTAAGTAATACCAATATAAGTCAATTTGTTATATTAATTTAAAACTAGATATACAATATATTTGTAATTTTGTCAAAATTTTCATGGTTCTGTTTAAATTTGGCATAATTTGATTCAAGCTAATGTAATTTGTGATATCACTTATTTCTACATGCTGTAGCCAAAATGTGGATATTGGTGAGAAGCTCAAACAATTTTTTCTAGATTATTATATCCTCTTGGGAAACAAAGAATTGATTGATAACAAAATTAACTTAACATTTCAGGGTAAAGTATGTTGAAGATTGATCAAGAAATAGTTTTTAAAATTGAGATTTTGATCAAAATTACTCTGTCCACATAAAACCCACTACTTCCTTACAGTACTTCCATCCACTGTTCCTTTTGCCACCTACAAAACACCTAATGCTCCCTCCCATACAGTCAACACCCACTTGAGACAGTCTTTCTTCACACACCAGCCGCATCTTCAATGCATAGCACAACATAAACTACTCAATTCTTTTCTCCAACTGGTTTGCACTGAACTCCAATTAAACTGAGAAATCAAAAACATTCTCTCCTCTGTACTGCCCAACTGACCAAGGATTGCCTTTAATCACCCGCCCAATGTCTGCAACATACTGGTTCAACCATATAAATCCCACAACTACATCTCCACACCCACCAGTAGCTGAAAACTCTGTGCCCTATACTTCCACACACCAAAATCTTCTAGAAACCCACAAATTAAAGAAAACATAGGATACTTCTCCTCTCATACAATCTGCCAAGCTTTTTACATTGACCAGACAAAGATACCCTTCCACGAATGGATTCCGAGCCACCACATCACAGTCAAAGTTTTAAAAAACCTTATTCCCAATTACTTGCCAATCTCACAGCCACAATATTAATAATTTTAACCAATGCTTGAGACTAACGCTCCACAAAACCCTCCCCCCTCCTTTCTTCAGCTGCTCAGTTCCATATATAAGAACCCTCATTCCAACAGTCAAGGAAAAATCCCTGGACTCAACATCCCCTAGATAGTAACCTTCCACCACTATTTCCCCAAAAACTGACCACCCATCATTGCTTGAGTTCATGTGTATCTATTTTATTAAATTTATAACTTTGTTCACTCTTTTTGAAGTTTGTCTTTTAAAGTGTAAAAGCTATTTGTACAATGTCTTAAACTTAAATGTTTTTGGAAAAGTAGGTCACTTTATGGCAGCAATAATTGTGAAATTTAAACAAGAAAAAAAGAAACTTGTGATTTTGATTTCAACCATCCTCTACTCTGAATTTGTATACCTGTGTGTAGGAAGTATGAGAGAAGAACTCAAAGACATTTGGATGATGTGAATGAAAGGAAAAATATAGAATTCTACTTAGAGAAACCATGGTACAGGATTAAATGGAGTTAAAACTGTTTTTTATAATAATTTCCTGTCTGTTCCAGGTTCCCTGCACTTACAGTCCCAGTTGCCATCACCTTGGCTTTCTTCTCCTCCTTGGCTACTGCTCAGGACTGCCCATGCTATCCCTATGGGGGAGATGTTAATTATCTGGTTTGTGAAGATCAGTCATTGACATCTATCCCTGACTGTGTGCCCAGCACAACACCAATCATAAGCATCGATACTCCCACCATTCCCCTGGTTCCTGAAACTTTACAACGTTTCACAAACCTTCAAGAAGTCAGTGTTGCCCATTTCGATAACCCTATGATAAGTAACAATTTCCTTTTATACCAAAGCAATCTGGAACAGTTTCAAGTATGGGAAACTGGTCTGGACTACGTTGACAATAGATGGTTTGCCTACACACCAGGCTTACAAGTAATCCAATTAATTGCCAACAAAATATTAACTCTGGCAGAGAACACATTCAGGTAAGTGATTCAATATTGAAATTAATGAAACAATTATTCAATTAACAATTAAAATCAAATCCATCACAATACTTAGAGCAATCTTTGAAATAAATGGAAAATTATTAACTGTTCAAATATCTTCAGAATACTGCATACATTATATATATTTTTATTTTAAGAATATCAATGTAATGAAATCAAATCTCTTTTAAAAATAATGTAAGAGTGGACAGCGCCACCCGACGGGAAAAGCTACAAAGTAGGAGTGGTACGGGTGAACTTGGACTGTGCGGTTGTGTGTAGCCATGTGATTTAAATTAAGTAAAATTAAATAAAATAGCACCAACAATTGCCAATATGGTTTTCGCCAAGGTTGATCAACGAAAGATGGCACAAATCGAGTCATGCAATATGTATCGAAAAAATACGTAATAGGAATTGTTGTAGATATCTCTGGTGCCTTAGACAAACTATGGTGGCCCTCTGTACTATGTAGACTGAAAAATCTCACCAGTACGGGAGCATTGTTTAGGATGCTCTTGGACTATAGCAGGACAGGAAGGTAACGCTGCGTTGTCCCTACGTAGAAATTTCCAAAATAAGAACTGTCTACGGACTTATCTTCTGGGACTCTTGAACTTCTTGAACTATTAAAGAGAGTAGAGGAAGTTAGAGGACGTCTTAGCCTATGCCGATGACATATTAATCGTAGTGGAGGGAGAGACTCCAGGCCAGAGGTTGAAAGGAGAATCAGAACTCCTATGAATCTAGCAAATAACTGGTGTGATGAAAAAAAGTTGACAATTCCCATTGATAAAACATGCTATGTGTTCCTAAAAGGCAATATGGATCGCAATCCAGTGGTTAATTTTACAAGACCCTCATGTCTAACCCTTTAAAGTCCTCCATCCATATTTTTCGCACTTTCCCGTATTATGTTCAGAATTTCCTTGTTAGTGATTCTATCCTCCCATCAGATGTTCAGCATTCTGCTATAGCACATTTCTAAGGCTGCTATTCTTTTCTAATATATCCATTTTCTAATCTATTAATTGAATTAATGATTACTTAACATTTGTATGTGTACTGTGTGTATTGTGAAAATAATTTTTTTAATTTTGCCTTCTCATTCTACAGTAATTTGCCCATGTTGTACTATGTGGACCTGAGAAACAATCTTCTGACCACGCTACCTACAAATCTCTTCGAAGGAACATCTATGCAATATATATATTTGGACGGCAACCCATGGCAGTGTGACTGTGAAATGATGAGATTCCTGCAGTGGCTATGGGACCATAATGTGATATTGGCACCCAACGCTACTTGTTGGCAACCTATGGAACTCCGAGGCCTCGACCTACTGTCACTCACAGAGGCAATTGCTTGTTCATAGTAACCGTTTTGGAAGCATTATAGATTGCTGTTCTTGCATTTGACAATAATTGTCGTGAGAGCTGTGTTCACTTATATTATCAGTCATGTCAATTTCAGTAAATGACTTCAATAAAATTGAGTTATCAAAGTAACAAGTTATTAAATAATATTTCAGATGTATTACTTCACATATTCCTTTCCATTCTAATGATAGCACTTGCATTACATGTACACTACTATTGTTATCTTTTAGATCAAATCGAATGTTACCATAAATAGAAAATCTCTGATTTCATTTAATGATGTGTAGCCATTGTACAGTGTGGACTAATTCTCCTTTCTTGTAGAGACTCCAACCCTAATTCAGCGACTTTGCCCTGCTAGTGTCTGAGCATCACTTTATATCTTCATTTTCAGCCTCCATTCACTTGATAATATCTGAATAAAAAACAAGTATTCCCCAGGCACAATAAAAATGGCATTTCTCTTTTTCCTAGTTTATAGAAATTTCTTTTATGAAATATTTCTCCTTGATCAAGAACAACGTTCAATAGGCTACTGTTGTGGAAGTTTTTTATGTAACGGTCAAACACATCTTCTCAGACTTTGGCGGTGCGGAGTCGAAAGAAAGAGACAGTATCTGAGCCAGGGGTAATAAAACCCAGACATCATCGGGTGGTATTTTTCCCCCCAAAAACCGTGAAGGGAGAGGGGAAAACTTATTCCAGAGAAGAGATTGTGGATACGAGAGCAGTGATTAGAGGCAAGTTGTGGAGATGAGCAGATGATGGACATTATTGGACAGGTAGACCAAGGAGACGAGGATAAGTGGAAATTGTCCTGAACCAGGAAGAATATCAGCGGCGGCTCTGATTGGGATCAAGTACGACCCAAATAGGAGGAAATTGCAACGAGGAAAGACGGTGAAAGGTCCATTATGTCGACAAGGAAATTACCCCTGTAAATTTTTGCTGATTTCCTTTATTGCCAGGTCCCAGTAGATTTTGTATTAAATATTTTGCTTTATGAGATGGCCCATAACATATGACCCTGAGTTTAGAGGTGCAGAATTGTTAGTTTTAAGAAATCAATTTGTCTAATTTTTTATTTAAATATAAATGTAGAGTTTAAATAAGACGGAATTGCCTGATTGAAGTTTAAATATTAGAAATTTGTAATATTGTTGTAAAATTTGTATATGATAAGGTAATTTTTTAAAACATATTATAAAGGTTCGTTCTAAATATATTAATATTACATTTTAAAATAAATAATTCCTCCCCCATCCCCTACTCATCTCAGTTAGCAGAGCCTTTAAGAAAATGGTAACGATATGTATTTTAAAGTTCAGGGTTACAAAGGAACTAATGAGACTTTTTATGTTATAATTAATTGTTACAAATATGAGGTGGACCAGGAAATTTTGGAAGTAATGATTTAATATTTTATTACATATCTATGCAGGTCGATTCATTATATTTTCTGAGTATCTCAAAAGTGTAAAAATGCCCCCTCCTGCATTTTTTTTAAATTTATTTTAAAATCCCTTCTTAGTATGCAATTTAAAAAAAAAATAATTACTGATCAGTTCAAATTGTATTCCGTAGTTAATTAATGTCGCTTCCCTGAAGATGTAGCCGCTGTTCTGTATCACATCACAACATGGTGGGGTGCTGATGCTGAAGATGGTGACGTTTTACACACAGTTGGTTCACAGAGTAGTGTGAATGTCACTCCTGTTAGGCAATCCCCCTGATACATGGCCACGGGGAAGGAGGAATGCAAGGTGTCTGCGACGGTAAACGCTGAGAACCTGCAACACAAAGGACGGCGTCACATCTTTGTTATTAGAAATTACCTGATGACAATCAACTTGAACTACGGATTTAGATCTCAATACTGCTTTTCTAATGGGAGTCATTTTGTCGCTTCACGGATTGAGTTGCGTAGAAGGCGAAAGACGTTTCCACATCATCTCACTTCAGATCAGGTGCGTAGACAACTTTTGATCGGGGGGTCGCGAGGTTAATTTTAAATCGGCTCCCATTAGATAATAAGTGAAACACCGTCAATTTTTGTTTATCGGAAGCCATTGAAACAATTCCATTTGCAAACTGGGCGTGATTAATATGATGTGATTACACAATTGTGTGTAAAAACTCGAAAAATATTGAGGTTCGTAAATTGTTTCTTCTTGGAGCAATTAGATAGGAAAAATGAATTTATTTCATTTTCAATCGATAACGTCGTAATACACAGTTTCATGAAAAAATAATATTGTGTAAGTAAATAGAAGTTTAATTATTAGGCATTAATTTAGTGAACACGATGCAGTTTATCAGAAAAGGATACGTCAACACAATGCTGAATAATGTAGACATTCGTAGATAATAAAAAAGGCATTCCACCTACAACGAAAATGGCTGCCATTTTTGAACAGTACACAGTATAAATGAAGAAAAATCAGTTTTGAGCTACGAAACCAGCAAAAATAAGGGACGAAATGGCTTGTATACCTTTTTACCATTTATTAGAATGGTTTACCTTTCAGTATGTCTTACAACCCCAGCACTTCCCTTTCAGAGGCTGACACTGAATCCCTTAATAATCTCCGGCAACAGTTCCAATAACAATGTTATCAAATCTGTGGAGTCATTCTTCATTAACTAAGCATCACATCAAGTCAATGACTTATTGTTACACCTTTGAGTAGTGTCAACTAATAAACATTATTTTGACTCTTTTTCCCTTGTAGCATTGATCATTTCATCACTTACTCTCGTCATATGGCATCAGTCTTTGTGTGTTTACATGCATGAACATATAATCATAAAATGAAATGTAGTTTATCTAAATTATTATGTTCGAATTGTGCTCTTAGTTGTGTCAAGATTTTTATTTCTATTCTTTTACTACATTTATAAGATCACATGTATAAAAGTGATTGTGTCCTTGACTGTATTTTCTGTCAGAGAGAAATGATTTTAATTGTAAAAAAATGGATGAAATTCATATTTTCTTACTTCCCTATCAACTTAAGGTAAGCCAATATAAGTTTTGTCTGTCTTTTCTATGCAATTAAGTACATATATATGAAGCAAGGAAAAATAAATTGACAAAAATAACTAATTAATTTTTTGGATGGTTTGGGTAATCCAGTGAATTTGTTGGACTGTATAGTGTTTCAACCTAATCAAAAGCGCCCTCAACCATCCAAACCCCACTATCCAGCAATTTCATAACAATCCTCCTCCAGCAAGAAATATAAATTCTCTTTGCTTGATTCTGAATCTTACACTTCACATTATCAATCATAATTCATCAACTTAGGAAATTTCTACAGTAGTAACCTCTTCGCTCCAAATATATTTATGTTTATATCTTGCTGGCCTTCAATAATTCTTCTGTAACATGCTTACATGTCATTTTATACAACAATAATAATAATATGTTTATTGCCAAAGACAAAATTGTCAAGCAAGCGCCAATACAGTATTAGAAAATGAATAACTAATTGGGTGATACATTACACATGCTGTTGTTGTTGTGGTATTCAGTCCTAAGACTGGTTTGATTCAACCCTCCTTGCTTCCCTATCTTGCGCAAGCCTTTAAATTTCCTTATAACTAGCACACCACACATCCTCCCTAATCTGCTTAGCGAATTCCGTCCTGGGCCTCACTCTTCTCTTCTTATCCCACACATTTACCTCTAATGATAATTTTACACGACCCTCGTGTCTTACAACGTGGCCTATTAATCTATCCCTTCTCTAAGTCAACGTCTTCCATATTGTCCGCTTTTCCCCTATTCTGGTTAGAACTTCCTCGTTTGTGATTCTATCCATCCATCTGATTTTCTGCATTCTCCCATAGCACCACATTTCAAAGGCTTCTATTTATATTTATTAGTATTTTAGATTTATTATTATTCAATCCATTAGGCCTCGGTTGAGGAAATAGGATACGTCAAATATAATATTACAAGAAATATACAAAATTTTACAACTAAGAATTGACAAGAAAGGAAAGATAGTTTCCCGTCAAACATGAATAAGAAAATAAGTCTGCAGTTAAATTCTTGTGGAGTATAGTTGTAAAATAGTAGAAGAATTTGATAGGACAGCAGCAAACTGTTTCAGTCCTTCTAATCTACGAACTCTTTCAGTGAATAATACGCTCCATTTATTAACAGAGATTTACAACTCTTTATAAATAATTTTTGAACCTTTAAGGCTTTTATTTCTTCCGGGAGACTATTGTATATATTTATACCGGAATAGTGAAGGCTTGTTTCAAAAAGACTTAGACGATGTTTTTCAACACAGAGCTGAAGGAGATTTCTTGTGTTGTACGAATGGCTTGAACCGTATACAGCATATAGATTGATGTTGCTCCATACAAATTTTAAAATTTCTAGAATACACGTACAAGGCAAGGTTAGAATTCCAAAGTCTTGCAAGTGGTATTCCATCCACTCCGCACCAGAGACTATACTGGCTAAGCAAAAATGAGCGTAATTCAGTGTTAAATTTACCTTGATTATCGGACAACTGTTTAATTCTGTGCTGACTGCAGTCACGTGTTGAAGATGGATAATGCACACCTTCCTTCCTTCCTTCCTCTCTGCGCAATTGACAATGTTTTACATTTTTTATACAGATTATTTTTGTTCCTTGTATTGAAGGGATGAATATCAGAATTATTCAAAAATAAGCGCCTATTTGTGAATACAAATAACATCAATGAATAAATGTATTGGCACGTTAAAGTGAAAATGCCTAACTTTTTGAACAGAGTTCTGCAAGAAGTTCGTGACATATTGCTCTAATAACACGTTTTTGACTAATAAAAATCTTATCTATGCCTGCTGAGTTGCCCCAAAATATAATACCATATGATAAAATAGAATGAAAATATGCAAAGTATACTAATTTTCTTGTTTTTAAATCACTGAAGGTGGAAGGACATTGCATCACATGTAGCTGAGCTGAGTTTCTTAAGTAATTGATTAATCTGATCAGTCCAATTTAATTTATTATTTACTAAGAGACCTAAGAATTTAACAGAGGAAGTTTCATTTACATTTTTGCTGTCGTATTTAAGTGTTATAGATTGTAAAGTTGTGTTGAGTGTGTGTGAAATTGCATGAAATGTGTTTTGTCACAGTTATTTGTTAGTCCGTCGTTCGCATTAAACCATGTTAGCAGGTTAGTTAAATTATTGTTACTTGCCTCTTCTAGTGTGTCTTTGTTACTTTATCTTTATCTTTGTTGGAGCGACGGAAGTCAGTAATTAACGTGAAATAACGTGTAAATTTAAGAGAATTTAAACCCAGGTGGATGTTGCAAATAAGGGGCCATACGGAGACATGTTAGAATTAGTTTTAGGAAAGTTCGAATAATTGTAACTGAATATGATAGAGAAATGCGGTCAGAAAATGGCAAATTGTAATGAGGGAAGCAAAGAGGAGAGGAAGATGTGAGAGCAGAAAACTTCAGGGATGGAAACGAAAATTGATAACCGGAAAACTTGGCAAAAGGAAAGTGAATAAGGTTGCGAGGATTGTGGTGAGCCAGTGACACGGGAATTGAAGAGTGATGATGTAAGATATTTAGATGATGAAACAATTGGGAATTTAAAAAATCGTAAGGAGGGTTTGGCGAAGAGAATGACCCAAAATATGAAAGAAATAAAGTATCAGAGAAATCAAGGAATAGAAGAGATTAAAGACGCGATGGAAAGAAATGTAAAGAGAAGACAGGGAAAGGAATCTAAGATAGAAATTAAGGAAGCTCAACATATAGTTGTCAGGATGAGAAAAAAGAAAATCTTACAGAAGTAGCTAATTTGAAAAGTGGAGATAAAACTGATGAAATGAAAAATAAATTATTACATCAACTACGTTAAACAGATCAAGAACTTTACACGTTTCTTGAATAAAATGACAGAGAACGTGACTAGTAGTGTAGTAGTTGCTGATGATAATGACTTTTCATAAACAAACAGAAGATTTGGAGGGTGGAGATTTGTCCGTCAATCTCATAAACATTTAGGACGTTGATGATAAAATATATTTATATTTTTAATGAAATAAAAACCATTTCCCTCTTTCTCGTGATAACATGTTTATGATGAACTGACGAATCAACTTGATATCCTGCAATAATAATAATTGTATGAGCTTGATTTTTTCTTTCTAATTTTAACTATCCATCCAAAAAGTTTCGCTAGAAATTTTAGATGGTATTATATTCGTATAAGGCCACTCTTTGAACTTTAGCGTACTATATTTTATCTTATAGTAAAGTATTTTATTATCGTTGTCTCCACGGAGAAGCTCTGCCCAATTAGTGGCCTTTAAATATATAGATGTTCAGTTTCGACTCTCTTTTCCCCATCATCTGCCGAGTGCTCGTGACTGCTGAAGCTCCTCGACAGGTCAAGATGGCCATGTAAGTAGCAGCAGAAAGAAACAGATGTATGTTCCAAAAAAAATGGAAAATTAATTAATAAACTGTGAGATTTATTTACAAGAATTTCAAAGCAGAATTCTGTGCAGCATACAACGGTTCATTTAGAGAGTTCAATTAACACAAAAAATATAATGAATGTATCAAAAGAACAAACACTAAATAAAATTAAAGTCTATGTATTGATGATTTCTCTGGAGATGTTGCCACATATTTCATTAAATTTACCACTAATCATGGTTTATTACTTCAAACATAAGTATAAATGTTTTATTGGTAATTATTAAATTTAAAGATGTGGCACTTATTCGATTGGGATAGTAATTCCTCAGGATTTAGATTTTTTTATATTTATTATTATTCAATCCATTAGGCCTCGGTTGAGGAAATAGGATACGTCAATTATAATATTACAAGAAATATACAAAATTTTACAATTGAGAATTGAAAGACAAAAAGAGGAAAGATAAAATGGAAACTTCAATTGTCAGTCGACGGAGGCAGCAGCAGAAGATCGTCCCTAGTTTCCCATCGAACATGAAAAATAAAATATGTCAGCAGTTAAATTCTTGTAGAGTATAGTTGTAAAATAGTAGAAGAATTTGATAGGACAGCAGCAAACTGTTTCAGTCCTTCTTATCTACGAACTCTTTCAGTGAATAATATGCTCCATTTATTAACAGAGATTTACAACTCTTTATAAATAATTTTTGAACCTTTAAGGCTTTTATTTCTTACGGGAGACTATTGTATAGATTTATTCCGGAATAGTTAAGGCTTGTTTCAAAAACACTTATACGATGTTTTTCAACACGGAGGTGAAGGACATTTCTTGTGTTGTACGAATGGCTTGAAACGTTTACAGCATATAGATTGATGTTGCTCCATACAAATTTTAAAATTTCTAGAATACACGTACAAGGCAAGGTTAGAACTCCAAAGTCTTGCACGTGGTATTCCATCCACTCCGCAGCAGATACTATTCGGACGGCTTTTGTAGTTGAAAGATGAAACATGAGTACCAATGCAGACCAATCAGTGTAAGTATGTGATGGTTTTGGAAGTGTTGTCTGCCTGAAGTTCGAGGATCCAGTCCACACAGTTGCCTGATTGCTCTCTTTTGTGCAGTCACAATAGCATAGCTACCACTAGAGTTTCCCAACAGTCTCACGCCATACAGTACGTGACTTTGGAAAAGAGAAAAATATGCTGTGCGTATGTATTCTACTGGTAGCACATTCTTCAAGTTTCGCAAGAGAAAGTTTATGCCTGACAATTTTTTTGAGGGGACTTTTGTGTTGGGATTCCATGTGAACTTGCAATAAACATGTATTCCCAATAATTTTACTGTTGCGGCTTCTTGTAAATCCAGGGGAATTCGATTCAGGGAGAAAATAATTATTTGAGCTTTATCTGTGTTAAGTAGTAAGCCATTAGCCTGGGACCACTCCTTTATTGTACTAAGTGACTCATTTGCACTTGCAATTTCTGCTAATGGACTTATTGTTCTTGTAAGTGATATCATTTATTTATACATGCTGTAGCCAAAATGTGGATATTGGTGAGATAAACTAAAAGCAATATTATCTCCTCTTGGGAAATAAAGAATTAAATGATAACAAAAATTAAGGTAACATTTTAGGGTAAAATGTGTTGAAGATAGTTCTTAAAACTAAGATTTTGATCAAAATTACTCTGTCCACATAAAACCCACTACTTCCTTACAGTACTTCCACTGTTCCTTTTGTCACCTACAACACACCTAATGCTCCCTCCCATGCAGTTAATACCCACATGGGACAGCCTGTCATCTTCAATGCATTGCACATGAACTACTCAAATCTTTTCTCCAACTGGTTTGCACTGAACTCCAATTAAACTGAGAAATCAAAAACATTCTCTCCTCTGTACTGCCCAACTGACCAAGGATTGCCTTTAATCACCCGCCCAATGTCTGCAACATACTGGTTCAACCATATAAATCCCACAACTACATCTCCACACCCACCAGTAGCTGTAAACTCTGTGCCCTATACTTCCACACACCAAAATCTTCTAGAAACCCACAAATTAAAGAAAACATAGGATACTTCTCCTACCATACAATCTGCCAAGCATTTTACATTGACCAGACACAGATACCCTTCCCAGAATAGATTCCCAGCCACCACATAACAGACAATCTTTTAAAAAATCCAATTACTTGCAATTATCAGAGCCAGAATATTAATAATTTTAACTGATGCTTCACACTAACTCTCCACAAATCCCTCCCCCCTCCTTTCCTCAGAAGCTCAGTTACATCTATGGGAACTATCCTTCCTACAGCCAAAGACAAAACCCTGGACTCAAAATCCTCTAGATAGTAACCTGCCACCCCCTATTTCACCAAAAACTGACCATCCATCATTGCTTGAGTTCAAGTGTACCCATTTTATTGAATTTATAACTTTGTTCACTCTTTTTGAAGATTAGTCTCTTAAAGTGCATAACCTATTTGGACAATATCTGAAAATTGAATGTACAATTAATACAGTCAAACTGATATTATTTTTTTAAAACTTAAATGTTTTTGGAAAAGTAGTTGACTTTATAGCAGCAACAATTGTGAAACTCAAACAAGAAAGAAAGAAAGTTGTGATTATGATTTCAACCATCCTCTATTCTGAATTTGTATACCTGTGTGTAGGAAGTATGAGAGAAGAACTCAGACATTTGGATGATGTGAATGAAAGGAAAAAGATAGCATTCTACTTAGAGAAACCATAGTACAGGATTAAATGGAATTTAAAACTGTTTTTATAATAATTTCCTATCTGTTCCAGGTTCCCTGCACTTACGGTCCCAGTTGCCATCACCCTGGCTTTCTTCTCCTCCTTGGCCACGGCTCAGGCCTGCCCATGCATTCCCTATGGGGGAGATGTTAATTATATGGTTTGTGCAGATCAGTCATTGACATTTATCCCTGACTGTGTGCCCAGCACAACACCAATCATAAGCATCGATACTCCCACCATTCCCCTGGTTCCTGAAACTTTACAACGTTTCACAAACCTTTATGGTGTCAGTGTTGCCTTTATCGATAAACCAATGATAAGTAACAATTTCCTTTTATACCAAAGCAATCTGGAACAGTTTCAAGTATGGGAAACTGGTCTGGACTACGTTGACAATAGATGGTTTGTCTACACACCAGGCTTAAAATTAATTAAATTAATTGCCAACAAAATATTAACTCTGGCAGAGAACACATTCAGGTAAGTGATTCAATATTGAAATTAATGAAACAATTATTCAATTAACAATTAAAATCAAATCCATCACAATACTTAGAGCAATCTTTGAAATAAATGGAAAATTATTAACTGTTCAAATGTCTTCAGAATACTGCATACATTATATATATTTTTATTTTAATAATATCAATATAGTGAAATCAAATCTCTTTCAAAACTAATGTTGCACGGGCCAATATGTAACTACAAATTCATGTAAAGGGACATTTTGGAGACTCCAGGCAAGAGGTTGAGAGGAGAATCAGAACTCCTATGAATCTAGCAAATAACTGGTGTGATGAAAAAAGTTGACAATCCCCGTTGATAAAACATGCTATGTGTTCCTAAAAGGCAATAGAATCGCAATCCAGAGGCTAATTTTACAAGACCCTCATGTCTCAAACACAGTTGGTGAACGAACGTTCTGTCGAGGAATTAAAGACATGATCAAGGCACGAAATAAGCACACGTCGTCAATGTTGGAACAACATACTGCTAGTGCTGCTATCTTTATTATGGATTAAAACACTACGCAAACCAATACGCTATGAATATAGCCTATACAGCAAGCCTTCCGAAGGAACATCCACTGAATTAATGATTACTTAACATTTGGTCTGAATTTTCATCTATTTAGATTTAATATATTATATATTAGAGAAAAGTTCTCAAGCATCGGTTTACTTCATCCAGTTTATTGTTGCTTCCATTATCCTATGTTCCTGTCATTGTTTGTTCACTCGTGTATGTGTTTTTTACCATGACTTGCCACCCAAAGAAGAAGTGCAATAACTGTGTGTATTGTGAAAATATATTTTTTTAATTTTGCCTTCTCATTCAACAGTAATTTGCCCATGTTGTACTATGTGGACCTGAGAAACAATCTTCTGACCACGCTACCTACAAATCTCTTCGAAGGAACATCTCTGCAAGAGATATATTTGGACGGCAACCCATGGCAATGTGACTGTGAAATGATGAGATTCCTGCAGTGGCTATGGGACCATAATGTGACATTGGAACCCAACGCTACTTGTTGGCAACCTATGGAACTCCGAGGCCTCGACCTACTGTCACTCACTGAGGCAATTGCTTGTTCACACTAACCGTTTTGGAAGCATTATAAATTACTGTTCTTGCATTTGACAATAATTGTCGTGAGAGCTGTGTTCACTTATATTATCAGTCATGTCAATTTCAGTAAATGACTTCAATAAAATTGAGTTATCAAAGTAAGAAGTTATTAAATAATATTTCAGATGTATTCCTTCACAAATTCATTTCCATTCTAATGATAGTATTTGTGTTACATGTACACTTTTATTGTTATCTTTTAGATCAAATTGAATGTTACCATAAATAGAAAATCTCTGATTTCATTTAATGATGTGTAGCCATTGTACAGTGTGGACTAATTCTCCTTTCTTGTAGAGACTCCAACCCAAATTCAGCAACTTTGCCCTGCTAGTGTCTGAGCATCACTTTATATCTTCGTTTTCAGCCTCCATTCACTTGATAATATCTGAATAAAAAACAAGTATTCCCCAGGCACAATTAAAATGGCATTTCTCTTTTTCCTAGTTTATAGAAATTTCTTTTACGAAATATTTCTCCTTGATCAAGAACAACGTTCAATAGGCTACTGTTGTGGAAGTTTTTTATGTAACGGTCAAACACATCTTCTCTGACTTTGGCAGTGCGGAGTCGAAAGAAAGAGACAGTATCTGAGCCAGGGGTAATAAAACCCAGACATCATCGGGTGGTATTTTTCCCCCCAAAAAACCGTGAAGGGAGAGGGGAAAACTTATTTCCAGAGAAGAGATTGTGGATACGAGAGCAGTGATTAGAGGCAGGTTGTGGAGATGAGCAGATGATGGACATTATTGGACAGGTAGACCAAGGAGACGAGGATAAGTGGAAATTGTCCTGAACCAGGAAGAATATCAGCGGCGGCTCTGATTTGGATCGAGTACGACCCAAATAGGAGGAAATTGCCACGAGGAAAGATGATGACAGGTCCATTATGTCGACAAGGAAATTACCCCTGTAAATTTTTGCTGATTTCCTTTATTGCCAGGTCCCAGTAGATTTTGTATTAAATATTTTGCTTTATGAGATGGCCCATAACATATGACCCTGAGTTTAGAGATGCAGAATTGTTAGTTTTAAGAAATCAATTTGTCTAATTTTTATGTAAATATAAATGTAGAGTTTAAATAAGAAGGAATTGCCTGATTGAATTTTAAATATTAGAAATTTGTAATATTGTTGTAAAATTTGTTTATGATAAGGTAATTTTTTTTAACTTATTTTTAAGGTTCGTTCTTAATATATTAATATTACATTATAAAATAAATAATTCGCCCCCTCCCATCCCCTATTCCTGCATCTTTTTTAAATTTATTTTAAAATCCCTTCTTAGTATGCAATTTGAAAAAATTAATGACTGATTAGTTCAAATTGTATTCCGTAGTTAATTAAGGTCGCTTCCCTGAAGATGCCGCCTGGACAGATAGGAAACCTGAAATGAGTGGTCTATATACTTTTGATGCTACAAAGAATCATATAGACTAGTGAGAAAGAGTTAAAGAACTAAAACATGAGAAATAAGTATTTTAGGAACAGCATGAACCACATTGGTTAGACACATACAAACACACAGACAATCTACGTTTGATGTCGGAAGGCTCAGAGGAGTCCAATGAAGTTAGGTAGCATTACTGTATAGGTTGATGAGACACACTTCAGGACCTTCAAATTTTGCCCAACTTAACTGAATATATATATATATAGGAGAGCAAAAATACTGAGAGGATGGACATTAAATTGGAGAAGTAGCTAAGTGTTTCAGATTGAGGAAGTAAAGTGATCTGAAGAGGCTGGATTTCATAACAGAACCAACAAACCAGTCAGTAATAAGTACCGTGAAAATACATTGGCTTACCAGCTATAGTTTTTGTTGCCTCCCCATCTTCCAACTGCTCTTTATTGAGCAAAACTGCTATTTTTTGACATTGATTCATCGAGATGGTGAACTGATGATCTGTTGAATCTTACACCACGGCCTGATGAAAATCACTCTTCCAGTTGTGTGGATGAGGACAGTTGAGGTTGCAGGTCAGTTTCACAAATGCTGAATTGTATCTGGATCCGGGTGACTATTCAGCTTGTGTTCAGTAATGGTACAATATGAGATTGGATATGCCATCAACAAGTTGGGATGATCTGGACCTGCAACAGAATATGCAGACCATTCCTTTCCAAGTCTGCCATCAGCATGATGCAATTGGAACCCAATTCTATATAATCCAGTGCGATTTGGAGACTTTTCTTCTCCTTAACTGCAGAGAGCAGGTCCATTGTCCGACGAACCTTTGCGTTCATCTGTGAGGATCACTGATTAAGGACTGCAGCAGTTTGATGCTCTGTTCCCGTTTCATTGTTCCACCCAGTCTCGTCACCCCTCGTTCTTCTCCGGGAATTGAGCAGTAGCTAACGGCCATAACCTTCAATCTCAGGTTTCCATCCAACACTTTATAAACACTTTAACAATCAAAAAATTATCATGAAAATTTAACGCACCCATCCGTTTTGCTGATTCCGACTCATGTTCAGAAGCTGATAAATCGCGTCCTTACGTCACTTACACTGCCATGGTGACCAACCTGCCTCCGTTTTTATAACGGCTTGGCCTGATATCACAGAAACGTCACTTGATGATGATAATCTCGGACAGTCAGGTCAGTCAAGGAATATATAAATTATTGCATAACATGACATTGATGTCAATAGATGCGTGTGCAAACAAATGTTGAGGAAAAAATATTAGCAACGGAAGAAACTTTTTTACATGTCGTCAACATTGTCTTCAAGTGCACTGTAAAAGCGGTATTTTTGTGGTTATAGGAGGAGTATAGGTAAATCCAACGCTTGGAAATGTTTTGGTTGAAGCTAAAATAGACTGTGGAACGTGCGCCAGAACTTTAAGAACTGGACTATCGTCCTATCCGACCTCCTGTGGTGTAGTGGCTAGCCTCTAGTTGCTGCCTCACAACTCAGGGGTCCCAGGTTCGAATCCTTCTTGGATGTTTGTGTCGCATGGTCGCGAGGACCGGGATTAAGGCTGCTGGGGAATTGATACACTGACCGCGTATCAAATCAGGATAACGTACCTCATGCGGTTACTTGAAGTGTCAATTAACAATAATGCAGTCCCGGACGATTGGAGAAATGCGATGGGAGTAGCCATATACAAAGCAGGTAACAAGTAACTACAGGCCGCTTAGTCTCAACTGTTGGAGAGATTATTAGCGGAGTATTTACGGAGTGGCTACACAGTGGCCTGCAGGGTTTTAGGCCAGGATATTCTTGCGAGAGTCAGTTAGTGACAGTATGTGAAGATATAAGATGAGGGGAAAGAATTGATGCTGATGTAATTGGCATTTAAAGGCTTTTGACCTTGTATTGAGCATTGAGAAACGAGTTAAAAATGAATTCCCGAGTTTCTGGATAACAGAAAGCTCAGTGTTCGGATAAAAGGAGAAATATCTGAGCCAATTGAAGTCACGTCAGGGGTGCCCCAGGGAAGCGTGATCGGGCCACTAATGTTTTCAGTATTTATAAATTATTTGGCAATAGGCATTGAGTCTCAGATAAGATAATTTGCCTATGACTGTATCATTTACAGAAAAATTGGAAATGTCCAAGATGCAAATATTCTTCAATCTGATCAAAACAGAATTCGTCGTTGCTCGGACGAAAATGGAATAAAAGTAAACACGACATAAAGTAAATCGATTGTACTTACAAAAATGAGAAACGTTTTTCAAGTTGAATATAAATTAGAGGATGAAAATATATTAAAAGGGGACACTTGTAAATATCTGGGCGTAACTTTGAGCAAAGACTTAAATTGAGGAGAACACATAAATTCAGTAACTGGGAAAGGTTGGAGGGCGTTTCATAAAGTCAATAGAATACTGCAGAAAAGTACCCGAAAGACCAAAGACAATGCTTATAGGTGTTTGGTTCGGCCTATGCTTGAGTATGGGATCAGATACATGCGTTGGACAGGCTTCAAAGCAGGGCAGGAAAAGCAAATATTCCTAGAGGCACGGATAATGTGGAGCAGAAAGAGAGAGAGGGCCAGACTTTGTGCCTGGAGTCATATCAAAACTCGTATTCATTTGCCCACATAAGTAGCCAGAAATGATCATCCATTTAAAATTAATCAGAGAAGACAAGGAACGGACGTGGGTAAATACTCCTTCGTAAATAGGACCGTAAAAGACTGGAACGATTTGCCTGCAAGTCTACTAGCGACTTTTCCTAAGAGTGCAAAATTATTTAGAGACAGAATTTATTCAGGCTTAGAATTAGTGTTAAAGTAATTGTATATTGATTGTTTATTTTAGTATAATTTTTTTCTTTAACTTATATTCCTTTATTGTAATATTAAATGTATTTTGCCACCACCAGGGCTCAGCCCACTGTAACGTAATAAATCTATCTATTGACTGATTGGTCTGAAAGCCAATTTAAAACGACCGTTAGAATAGAAATCTTGGATTTAGTTGGAAGGAAATTAATTTGTATAGTTGTTGTAATATATATAATTTCGATAACTGCATAAGACTACTAATTTTTTTATGCCTTTACCTGTTGTGATTTGAATTGAGCTGCGTTCGAAAACCTTCTCTTTACTACAAGACTGTGTATCAAATCTCGCATTGCAATGGGAGGAATGCCTGTTTTTTTTTTACATAAATGCATGAACCTCCATTTTTAAGTGTACTTCTATTTAAGTTCGCTAGTCTATTAGAACCCGTGAATTGTAAACTTTCAGCTTCAAGACTAGATTGCCAATGTTCAGTTAGCGCTCATATGTCAACTGGGATACTTTGCAGTGTTAAAAATGTTTCAAATAGGTCATATTAGTATAATATATTAAATTACATAATTATTTTAATATTGTAAATAGTTTTTTGTATAAACTCCGATAATATATGGTGATAAAAAAGGCGGATTTTGTGAGGTTGTGGCGTTATGAGGCGCAGTTCGGCCAACAACAATGGCTAGTCGGCATATATTACAATATATGCTAACATGATCCAGACTTTAATATTATTAATAGTGAATCATAAAACCTAAAAATAAATGTGGTGTAAACGTACAGGTTTAATTGACAACCAAAAGTCAATTCCCCCACGACACGGTTAAAACATAGATATGTGTGTAAATATACATGTATGTGTTTGATTCCCACCAGCCATCTTTTTCTCGAAGCCCTTTAAAGATCTGAGGGGACAACGGGGGCGACATTAATCAAAATCCCCTGCGGAAAGTATCCTGATCTCTTGGGAAAACGAGAAGATTATTTTTCAGGCCAAACCACGCCCCCTCGAGTCCAGCTCCAATGTGTGTCGATATGCCACCACCGGGTGGGTTTTCGGGGTCCCCGGAGGCCCCACACACCGCGAGATGGCACTGGTGGGCCGCGCGCATAGCTCCTCCGCAGGGAGGGGTTGCACTTTCCATTAAATGGCCCTTGAAGCTAGTCTGCTCCTTCCGGAAAACCGGAATGAGCTTTCAAGGT
This sequence comes from Eucriotettix oculatus, assembly GCA_034510155.1. Classification (NCBI taxonomy): domain Eukaryota; kingdom Metazoa; phylum Arthropoda; class Insecta; order Orthoptera; family Tetrigidae; genus Eucriotettix; species Eucriotettix oculatus. The sequence continues at coordinate 16,609,641 of CM067376.1, forward strand.
AGGTCTACTTCCTGCTACTAACATCATGGGCAGAGCCGCCAGATTTCCAGCCTGTTTCATCATCGGATAAGTAGAAGTGCGAGAGCCACCGCAACCCAAAGGCCCGAGACCCAATGCCGGAAAGTGCCGCCCCTACACCTGTAACCCCTCTCATTGTACCGGTCCCCACACTTGCGACACCTAGGTCATGAATGACTCGATGACCGCCGTCTATAAGTACAATTGATAATTGATCAAGTGGATCAGTCGAGTAGTTTGAATAGTGTTAGTCGGAAGACAAAAAAGGATTTAAGCATTTATGTTATCTTTGTTGGAGCGACGGAAGTCAGTAATTAACGTGAAATAACGTGTAAATTTAAGAGAATTTAAACCCAGGTGGAGGAAGAACATAAAATAGATGGGAAGGATAAAGTGTATGTTGCAAATAAGGGGCCATACGGAGACATGTTAGAATTAGTTTTAGGAAAGTTCGAATACTTGTAACTGAATATGATAGAGAAATGCGTTTAGAAAATTGGCAAATTGTAATGAGGGAAGCAAAGAGGAGAGGAAGATGTGAGAGCAGAAAACTTCAGGGATGGAAACGAAAATTGATAACCGGAAAACTTGGCAAAAGGAAAGTGAATAAGGTTGCGAGGATTGTGGTGAGCCAATGACACGGGAATTGAAGAGTGATGATGTACGACATTTAGGTGATGAAACAATTGGGAATTTAAAAAATCGTAAGGAGGGTTTGGCGAAGAGAATGACCCAAAATATGAAAGAAATAAAGTATCAGAGAAAACGAGGAATAGAAGAGATTAAAGACGCGATGGAAAGAAATGAAAAGAGAAGACAGGGAAAGGAATCTAAGATAGAAATTAAGGAAGCTCAACATATAGTTGTCAGGATGGGAAAAAAGAAAATCTTACAGAAGCAGCTAATTTGAAAAGTGGAGATAAAACTGATGAAATGAAAAATAAATTATTACATCAACTACGTTAAACAGATCAAGAACTTTACACGTTTCTTGAATAAAATGACAGAGAACGTGACTAGTAGTGTAGTAGTTGCTGATGATAATGACGTTTCATAAACAAACAGAAGATTTGGAGGGTGGAGATTTGTCCGTTCATCTCATAAACATTTAGGACGTTGATGATAAAAATATTTATATTTTTAATGAAATAAAAACCATGTCCCTCTTTCTCGTGATAACATGTTTATGATGAACTGACGAATCAACTTGATATCCTGCAATAATAATAATTGTATGAGCTTGATTTTTTCATTCTAATTTTAACTATCCATCCAAAAAGTTTCGCTAGAAATTTTAGATGGTATTATATTCGTATAAGGCCACTCTTTGAACTTTAGCGTACTATATTTTATCTTATAGTAAAGTATTTTATTATCGTTGTCTCCACGGAGAAGCTCTGCCCAATTAGTGGCCTTTAAATATATAGATGTTCAGTTTCGACTCTCTTTTCCCCATCATCTGCCGAGTGCTCGTGACTGCTGAAGCTCCTCGACAGGTCAAGATGGCCATGTAAGTAGCAGCAGAAAGAAACAGGTGTATGTTCCAAAAAAAAATGGAAAATTAATTAATAAACTGTGAGATTTATTTACAAGAATTTCAATGCAGAATTCTGTGCAGCATACAACGGTTCATTTAGAGAGTTCAATTAACACAAAAAATATAATGAATGTATCAAAAGAACAAACACTAAATAAAATTAAAGTCTATGTATTGATGATTTCTCTGGAGATGTTGCCACATATTTCATTAAATTTAACACTAATCATGGTTTATTACTTCAAACATAAGTATAAATGATTTATTGGTAATTATTAAATTTAAAGATGTGGCACATATTCGATTGGGATAGTAATTCCCCAGGATTTAGATTTTTTTATATTTATTATTATTCAATCCATTAGGCCTCGGTTGAGGAAATAGGATACGTCAATTATAATATTACAAGAAATATACAAAATTTTACAATTGAGAATTGAAAGCCAAAAAGAGGAAAGATAAAATGGAAACTTCAATTTTCAGTCGACGGAGACAGCAGCAGAATATCGTTCGTTGTTTCCTATCGAACATGAAAAATAAAACATGTCAGCAGTAAATTCTAGTGGAGGATAGTTGTAAAATAGTAGAAAAATTTGATAGTACAGCAGCAATCTGTTTCAGTCCTTCTTATCTACGAACTCTTTCAGTGAATAATACGCTCCATTCATTAACAGAGATTTACAACGCTTTATAAATAATTTGTGAACCTTTAAAGCTTTTATTTATTCCTGGAGACTATTGTATATATTTATACCGGAATAGTGAAGGCTTGTTTCAAACAGACTTATACGATGTTTTTCAACACGGAGCTGAAGGAGATTTCTTGTGTTGTACGAATGGCTTGAACCGTTTACAGCATATAGATTGATGTTGCTCCGTACAAATTTTAAAATTTCTAGAATACACGTACAAGGCAAGGTTAGAATTCCAAAGTCTTGCAAGTGGTATTCCATCCACTCCGCACCAGAGACTATTCGGACGGCCCGCTTTTGTACTTTAAAGATGTGAAGTGAATGACCCCAGTTTGCAATACCGTAACACATGACACTATGATAATATGCATGGTACATCCTTTTTGATGTAGCTTTCCCCACATCCAATCGTCCACGTTTCGCACCCATACTAACATTTTTAGCAACGATTTCCTAATATTCACACTCATATTAGCCGTAATTAAATCCATCTTTTTTTTTGCGAAAGCCTTCCTTACCTGTGCTATCCTACTCTTTATGCCTGCTACATTTCTACCATCCCTAGTTATTACGCTTCCACAGTATCAGAATTCCTTAACTTCCGTAAAAATATCCCCTCCGTATCTATCAGCCATGGTTATTCCACTGTTTCAAATACTACAATCCATTACCTTGGTTTTTCCTCTATTAATGATTATATTGAACTCTTTCTCCAGGACTCTGAATGCCATTTATTATGGTTTTCAAATCTTCTTCTGATGCTCTTAATGCTACAATTTCGTCGTCAAAGCGTAGGAGTTTTAATACTTCTCCTTGCAGTATGATTACTTTTCCATATTCTGTTTTGACATATACATAAATAAATACACATGAAATATTCAAATATTCAGTCTATTGATTTCTTGTTTCAAATCGAAAAAAAAGTTCCACACTGTAGATTATATGATCATATACGAATGTTTTTAATTTTCTTAGCATTATGTTGTTTGGTAGTTTTCTAATAGGTGTTGGCAGACAAATGTATACTTTAATACCAAACCTCTATTGTCCTTTGTTGGCTTCAGTAGTTCTCAGAGCCTTGAATGACAGGAGTGTTTTATTTCTAGTGTCACAGTAGAGGTGTTCTTTCTGTTCACATCTTCTGCCCTTGGTTCCAAGAATCCATTCCAAACATGAGTACCAATGAAGACCAAGCAGTGTAAGTATGTGAAGGTTTTGGAAGTGTTGTCTGCATGAAGTTCGAGGATCCAGACCACACAGTTGTTTGATTGCTCTCTTTTGTGCAGTCACAATAGCATAGCTACCACTAGAGTTTCCCCACAGTCTCACGCCATACAGTACGTGACTTTGGAAAAGAGAAAAATATGCTGTGCGTATGTATTCTAGTGGCAGCACATTCTTCAAGTTTCGCAAGAGAAAGTTTATGCCTGCCAATTTTTTTGAGAGGACTTTAGTGTGGGGATTCCATGTGAACTTGCGATAAACAAGAATTCCCAGTAATTTTACAGTGTCGGCTTCTTGTAAATCCAGGGGAATTCGATTCAGGGAGAAAATAATTATTTGAGTTTTATTTGTGTTAAGTAGTAAGCTATTAGCCTGGGACCACTCCTTTAATGCACTAAGCGACTCATTTGCACTTGCAATTTCTGCTAATGGACTTATTGTTCTTGTAAGTGATATCATTTATTTATACATGCTGTAGCCAAAATGTGGATATTGGTGAGATAAACTGAAAGCATTTTTTCTAGAATATTATCTCCTCTTGGGAAATAAAGAATTAAATGATAACAAAAATTAACTTAACATTTAGGGTAAAATGTGTCGAAGATAGGTCAAGAAATAGTTCTTAAAACTAAGATTTTGATCAAAATTACTCTGTCCACATAAAACCCACTACTTCCTTACAGTACTTCCACTGTTCCTTTTGTCACCTACAACACACCCATACAGTTAATACCCACTTGGGACAGCCTGTCATCTTCAATGCATTGCACATGAACTACTCAAATCTTTTCTCCAACTGGTTTGCACTGAACTCCAATTAAACTGAGAAATCAAAAACATTCTCTCCTCTGTACTGCCCAACTGACCAAGGATTGCCTTTAATCACCCGCCCAATGTCTGCAACATACTGGTTCAACCATATAAATCCCACAACTACGTCACCACACCCACCAGTAGCTGCAAACTCTGTGCCCTATACTTACACACACCAAAATCTTCTAGAAACCCACAAATTAAAGAAAACATAGGATACTTCTCCTACCATACAATCTGCCAAGCATTTTACATTGACCAGACACAGATACCCTTCCCAGAATAGATTCCCAGCCACCACATCACAGACAATCTTTTAAAAAATCCAATTACTTGCAATTATCAGAGCCACAATATTAATAATTTTAACTGATGCTTCACACTAACTCTCCACAAATCCCTCCCCCCTCCTTTCCTCAGAAGCTCAGTTACATCTATGGGAACTATCCTTCCTACAGCCAAAGACAAAACCCTGGACTCAAAATCCTCTAGATAGTAACCTGCCACCCCCTATTTCACCAAAAACTGACCATCCATCATTGCTTGAGTTCATGTGTACCCATTTTATTGAATTTATAACTTTGTTCACTCTTTTTGAAGATTAGTCTCTTAAAGTGCATAACCTATTTGGACAATATCTGAAAATTGAATGTACAATTAATACAGTCAAACTGATATTATTTTTGTAAAACTTAAATGTTTTTGGAAAAGTAGTTCACTTTATAGCAGCAACAATTGTGAAACTCAAACAAGAAAGAAAGAAAGTTGTGATTATGATTTCAACCATCCTCTATTCTGAATTTGTATACCTGTGTGTAGGAAGTATGAGAGAAGAACTCAGACATTTGGATGATGTGAATGAAAGGAAAAAGATAGAATTCTACTTAGAGAAACCATAGTACAGGATTAAATTAAATTAAAACTGTTTTTATAATAATTTCCTATCTGTTCCAGGTTCCCTGCACTTACGGTCCCAGTTGCCATCACCCTGGCTTTCTTCTCCTCCTTGGCCACGGCTCAGGCCTGCCCATGCATTCCCTATGGGGGAGATGTTAATTATATGGTTTGTGCAGATCAGTCATTGACATTTATCCCTGACTGTGTGCCCAGCACAACACCAATCATAAGCATCGATACTCCCACCATTCCCCTGGTTCCTGAAACTTTACAACGTTTCACAAACCTTTATGGTGTCAGTGTTGCCTTTATCGATAAACCAATGATAAGTAACAATTTCCTTTTATACCAAAGCAATCTGGAACAGTTTCAAGTATGGGAAACTGGTCTGGACTACGTTGACAATAGATGGTTTGTCTACACACCAGGCTTAAAATTAATTAAATTAATTGCCAACAAAATATTAACTCTGGCAGAGAACACATTCAGGTAAGTGATTCAATATTGAAATTAATGAAACAATTATTCAATTAACAATTAAAATCAAATCCATCACAATACTTAGAGCAATCTTTGAAATAAATGGAAAATTATTAACTGTTCAAATGTCTTCAGAATACTGCATACATTATATATATTTTTATTTTAATAATATCAATATAGTGAAATCAAATCTCTTTCAAAACTAATGTTGCACGGGCCAATATGTAACTACAAATTCATGTAAAGGGACATTTTGGAGACTCCAGGCAAGAGGTTGAGAGGAGAATCAGAACTCCTATGAATCTAGCAAATAACTGGTGTGATGAAAAAAGTTGACAATCCCCATTGATAAAACATGCTATGTATTCCTAAAAGGCAATAGAATCGCAATCCAGAGGCTAATTTTACAAGACCCTCATGTTTCAAACACAGTTGGTGAACAAACATTCTGTCGAGGAATTAAAGACATGATCAAGGCACGAAATAAGCACACGTCGTCAATGTTGGAACAACATACTGCTAGTGCTGCTATCTTTATTATGGATTAAAACACTACGCACACCAATACGCTATGAATATAGCCTATACGGCAAGCCTTCCGAAGGAACATCCACTGAATTAATGATTACTTAACATTTGGTCTGAATCTTCATCTATTTAGATTTAATATAATATTTATTAGAGAAAAGTTCTCAAGTATCGGTTTACTTCATCCAGTTTATTGTTGCTTCCATTATCCTATGTTCCTGTCATTGTTTGTTCACTCGTGTATGTGTTTTTTACCATGACTTGCCACCCAAAGAAGAAGTGCAATAACTGTGTGTATTGTGAAAATATATTTTTTTAATTTTGCCTTCTCATTCAACAGTAATTTGCCCATGTTGTACTATGTGGACCTGAGAAACAATCTTCTGACCACGCTACCTACAAATCTCTTCGAAGGAACATCTCTGCAAGAGATATATTTGGACGGCAACCCATGGCAATGTGACTGTGAAATGATGAGATTCCTGCAGTGGCTATGGGACCATAATGTGACATTGGAACCCAACGCTACTTGTTGGCAACCTATGGAACTCCGAGGCCTCGACCTACTGTCACTCACTGAGGCAATTGCTTGTTCACACTAACCGTTTTGGAAGCATTATACATTACTGCTCTTGCAGTTGACAATAATTGTCGTGAGAGCTGTGTTCACTTATATTATCAGTTGTGTCAATTTCAGTAAATGATTTCAATAAAACATTATCAAAGTAACAAATTATTAAATAATATTTCAGATGTATTACCTCACATATTCTTTTCCATTCTAATGATAGCACCTGTATTAGCAATACACTACTATTGTTATCTTTTAGATCAAATCAAATGTTACCATAAATAGAAAATCTCTGATTTCATTTAATGATCTAACAACCAGCTCATGACCCTCCCAGCAACCCTCTTTGAGGCAAGCTGTACTTGGACAACAACCCTTGGCACTGCGACTGTGGCCTCATGCAGTTCCTGCTTTGGGCGAGGGATCATGGTGTGGTAATAAGTGCCAATGCCTCATGTTGGTATCCCTTGGACGTCCGAGGTGTGAACATTCTTGATCAAACTGAAGAGACTGCTTGTGCAAACTAACTCCTGAAGAAGGTTAAAGATCAATGTCAAAAATAATTCAACGACCGAGACAATTGTTTTGCCTTTTAACTTATAAATGTTATAAATATCTTATTTATAGTTGAATGGTAAGAATATTAAAATTTCAATTTTTGTAATTGTTTTATTCACCTATTCCTTCAAATATTTAGAGTAGGCCCCGACTGCGGTTTAAAAAGTGCAGCCGGTCATTTTGACGGTTGTCGCTGTTCTGGAATTAAGGACAAAATTAATACTTTACATTACGAGAAAGCCTTGTCTCACCACTTTCCACAAGTGAAATTGCGGTATTTGATTTATCATAATAATCAAAAGAAGTAATATCGTCGATGAAATTTTATTAAGTTTAATTGCAACCAAATAAACTACTGTCACGTGTTCACCTGAGGTCGTAGGTTCCCAGGGAGTCGCGAACAAGAAAGGTAGAGATCCTTTATCAATGCTTGGATGACAGAGTCTGACCGTGACTTCGCTTTCGAAGTTGACAAGGAACGGGAAATAAAGGTGAGGTATTAGGTTTATCTCCAAAGGTTTGTTAGATGGAAGTAACGTTGAGGATAGTTTGGTAGTGTGGTATAGATTCGCCTAGGTCTGGCTAGGGTACCAGTCATAACACAGATGCATAGTTTAGATAGGTGCATAATTACAGTGAATATCATACTGTTAGGAGAGGGAGAAAAGGAATGGAAGACTGTTAGGGAGATTTCTAACAGAGAAGCGAAGCAGAGTCTTCGGCTAGGCTGTGCCTCAACGACTTCGCAGGAGAGTTGGCACGGACAGAATTTAAAGGTTTGTATACAAGTCAATACTCGAGGCGAGCTGACGAAGCTGACACATGAATTATCGATACTTTACTGCCGGGGCTATTGGCCTGAATTGCAGACGTATCAAAGAATACGTCGAACAACACGGGCAAATGACCTTTGCAATATGGCGACTCATAACACTACTATATGGTATACGGAGGGTAATACCAACATCCGCGGCAATGGCGCCACTCGTGATTGCTTGGAAGCTGAAGGTAGTGTAACGCCGTGACTGGGTCTGAACTCTTACAGACAGTGCATTCAACAAAGTTGTCGAGCACCACTCAAAAATACAATATCGATTTCCTCAAAAATTATTAACTTGAATTAAATTAAAAGGAAAAGTCTCAAAAGAATGATTCATCTCCTTTTCTCACACAATGGCGGCCCTCTCCTCCTGATATTGGCATCTCTAATCTCGTAATAATCTGCGTTAAAAGTTCCAAAAACAACATCATCAATTTTGTGAATCTTTCTCAAGTAACACAGCATCACGCTCTGTCAACGACGTATTGTTTACCCTTATCTGTATGAATAAGAAATAAATATTATCTTGATACATTTTCCTTGTTGCTTCTCTATTAATAATAATACTTCTTATGAATGTCATGCGTTATGAGGAAATATTAACGTTACAACTGTATGGTATTTAATAACTGTTTACAGGTTTTTTTGGGGGGTTAACAGGCTACATGAGGGTGATCCTGAAACAGGCAACTCCTCTTTAATAGCATAGGAAGGGAATTGAAAAGGGGGGCGGGATGCGGAAGGTAGAGCAAGGTAGCCAAGGGTTAACTAGGGCCCCCGGGCTGTGGTTTAAGGATCCTACCCGGTGTTTCACCTAAAGAGATGCAGGGAAAACCCTAGAAAAGCTGCATCAGGTAGGTCGGGCATTGGGAACTATTCTCACGCCCTTCCGAATGACGGGAGACGAGTCTGCTGTGGGGACGCAGCATTCCCTTCTCCGTGTCTCCACCAGTTTCAGGAGGCAGTTGGCCGACTGATCCAATGGGATCAGCGGACAGCTCTTGCCATATGCCCAAGGTCTTTGACCCCGGTACATGTACCTCCTAAAATAGGTGAAGGTGTCTCGGCATATGAGAACTTTGATAAAAAGTACCCAGAGAGAGTGCGAGGCATCCCCGACATGATCAGGTAAGCCCCGCAGTCAGTCTGGGCTGAAGCGCCTGCGAGAAAACTCCCGCAGCGCCTATCCGTTGTGTTACAGTATTATGGAGCATATCTGACTACTATATTTCACTTTCGCAACATAACGAGGAGAATAAAAAGTTTAATTTAAATAATTTGAAGTCACTATTTTCTTCATACATTATTATTAATTAATTCCAGCCATATTGTTATATGAGTTTGAAAAAAATTGGCTTCAGTGTCTGGGAAGATTGTAATAGATTATAATTATTCGTGTTAAAGAAATGTTTCTATTTTTTCTAACTAGTTTCATTTGAAATTTTCTATAACCTGATAAAATTTTGCTTTAGTATGGGACTCCGTCTGCTTGGTTTTTTAAATTGATTTATGGCATAATTAAATTTAACCACCTTTTTGGAAATATTTATGTATACTTATTCAACCTTCATTTGTTAATGTAATAGTAATGTAGGAGGGGAGGGGGTTAGGTACAAGGTGATTAAAATCTTAGGAAATTTATTTACACAGGGGAAAAAAACAGGGAATAAATTAGTGAGGAAAAATTTACAAGTAAATTGAGGGTTCGGTGAACAATCTGATCTCTTTAACACAGGTTAACCACCCTAAACCACCTGGATTGGAAAGCCTGGCAGCGTACTGCTTTACAGCAATATTTTAATGTGGCTCTTTTTTAGTTAATTTGAGGTAACAAACACGGGCATTTGGTTTTCAACGCTTTTGTTAAAAAGGAGGAATACAAATGTTGTAAATATGAAAAAAAATGAAATCTCGGCTTTGAACCTTGGACAACTCACACCAAACGTTCAGTAGATGCCACACAGCTCGATGGTGCGACTGAATAAGGGGGAATAAGTAGAGAATTAAACCATTATAAACGTTCAGAACATTTAATATTCGTACTATCCTTATTTAAATAAGGATAGTAAACATTTACAAGTTAAACGGTAAAATAATTGTCTCAGTCATTGAATTATTTTTGACCTTGATCTTTATGCCTTCTTCAGGAGTTAGTTTGCACAAGCAGTCTCTTCAGTTAGATCAAGAATGTTCATACCTCGAATGTCCAAGGGATACCAACATGAGGCATTGGCACTTATGAGCACACCATGATCCTTCGTCCACAGCAGGAACTGCATGAGGTCACAGTCGCAGTGCCAAGGGTTGTTGTCCAAGTACAGCTTGTGCAGAGATGTTCCCTCAAAGAGGGTTGCAGGGAGGGTCGTGAGCTGGTTGTCAGTCAGATACACAGTGTTCAACTTTGACAGGGAACTGTGAAAAAATAAAACACATTAATAAATCAACTTCAAACTACACGCTCAGTGAACTGAAGTTTCAAATACGGAACACTTTACTTTCTTTAATATTGTGTTTGTGTTTAATTTAAATCGTATCTCGATCAATGAGCTGATACATTTCAAAGAGAAACAAATTACCTGAACGTGTTGGAGGCTATAGATGATATTTTAGAAAAAGAGAAATTAACTTTGGTGATGTTTGGCGCGTATTTGAGCCACCTGTAGTCAATGTAGTCTGCGTTGTTCTTGTAAACTTCGAAGTCTTCCAGGGTGCTTTGGTACAATAAGAAATCGGAATGTATTATTGGGTCATCGAAATATGCAACGTTGATACGTTTGAGGTTCGTGAAACGAATCAACTGTTCCGGGACCAGCGGGATGCTGGGCGTGTTGAAGCCCAAGATGGTGACGTTGTCGTATACACAGTCAGGGATGGAGGTGAGCGACGGGTCAGTGCAGCCCACATTGTAAATATCACCCCCGTAGGCATTGCAACCTGGACAATCGAAGGCCGCGGAGGAGAAAGAGGCCAAGGAGACGGCCACGATGATCACTGCGAACCTGCAACACAAAGCACAACGGCACTAGGATTCACCGTCACATGATTGTCAGTCAGACCGTCTATTTGTGTATATGGTGCGTTTCTAAATTTGGTTTATGCCTCTGAGGGGAAATTTTACTTACATGGTTGTTCAGCTTCGAACTTTCGTGGAATAGTCTACACCTGGACTCAAAATCACGGATTATATATACGTGAATTTGCTCCATTTGGAGTGCAACGAGCAAAAGTCTCAAGAGAATGATTAATCTCCTTTTCTCACACAATGGCGGCCCACTCCTCCCATTTGACATATCTAATCTCGTAATAAAATGCGTTAAAAGTTAAATAAACAACGTTATCTACCCTGTGAATCTTTCATAAGTAACTCAGCATCACGCTCTGTCAATGGCGTATTGTTTACCATTTGCTGTATGAATAAGAAATATATACACTCGTGATACATTTTCCTTGTTGCTTCCATCTTATTAATAATACTTCTTACGTATGAGAAAATGCAAACGTTACATAATTTATTATTACGTAACAAAATGAAACAAATATTTGGTATTTAATAACTTTTTACAGTATTATGGAGGATAACTAACAACCGTATTAAATTACCACAAGATAACGTTGCGAATAAGAATTTTGACTTAAATAATTTGAAGACCCTTTTTTCTTCAGATTATTAATTCATTGGCAGCAATATTGTTGTTTGAGTTAAAAAATTTACTTTAGTGTCTGGAAATATTTAATACATTATAATTATTCTTTTTAAAGAACTTTTTCCATTTTTTTCTAACTGGTTTCGTTTGAATTTTTCTACAACCCATATTAATTTTCCTTTAGTATGGGACTCTGTCTGCCTGTTATTTTTTATTGACTTATGGCCCAATTATATTTAACCATCTTTTGCGAATATTTATGCAAACCTATTTAAACTCCGTTTGTTACTATAATAATATGAAATTATATTCCAATAAACCCATCGAGAATTATGTGGTGATTCATGACCCTTACAGTCGGGTAAAGCAAAAATAATTTAGTTTTTGTTATTTACGTATACAGGACGAAGACGAGAATGGCTTGGTGGGGCCGAGTAGGCGGGAAACGTCACCGTCTGCAACATTGTTGGCTGTAACATTGTTGTTGGCCTGGAAGAGATTAGATTGAACAGTTGTTGCAGGGAGGCCGCCGGAGAGAGACGCTAGGGAGAGACGAAGCAGTGGCAGAACAAGGCGACATGTATAAAATTTAGTTTCTGCACGTTTCGAGAAAGGAGATTCATTTGGTGGGAGTATAGAAAATAAAAAGACAACATTTGATCTGAAGGAGAGGCGCTAGAGAATCTTAATATGAAGAAGACGTGACCCAGGAAAGGAACAACCGGCATACGAACAAAAACGAAGAACGACGTCATCAGGCGTTAACATCTGGTAACGGCAATTTACCTCGGTTTTTCCACACAAACCATTCTCGTCTGATTCGCGAATTTAATTTTCAACTATATCGTTCGTCACCCGCGTTCCCTGGAGCAGCCATTTAAGAAGCTGCGTAGATTATTATTTTTGCTTTTACCGACTGAGCTAATGATTAAATTGATATCGTAAATTTATGTTTTCCACTATAACTTAATTTGAGTTATATTTCTATTAAAATTAAATTATTATTATTATTATTGTTCGTTTGATTGTACAACAATATTTTTGATGGTGTAACCAAAGAACACCACAATTAGGACCTCAAGAATGTGCAATTAGTCACAGATTGTACATGAATTGTTATGACTGTGTAACTTCAATTATCTTTTTGTTACTGTTTTGATTCATATGTTTATTTTTAACTTATAATAAGTTCTACAGATGAGACTAGACATGCAATTAATGTCTGTAACATAATATTGATAAATGTTGCTCATACCACATACGAAGGTATTAGTGCCTTAAAAATGTATTTTACTATGTTAATGTTAAGGTTTGTGTATTAAAATATGTCTTTAGTTGGTTTTTATGAATATGTTGTTACAGCTGCTCTCTATTGTGTATTTGTTTTCACTGTTGAGGTTGTGTGTTAGTTCGCTATTATGATGGTTATGCTTTGTAATTCCCACAACGAGCACAGAAGATACATAAGTGGCGTCAAAAGCGGAATATAAAAACAAGTATGAAGAGCAGACATTAGTGAATGTGTTTGTCGCGTACCTATTTTCTTACGTTGTTCGTACAATATGGCGAAGTTTCTCCTCAACTATTTCGAACGAGTGAATATCGTTCGAGAGACGGAGCGACAGTTGCAGACTATTTTACACGTTTTGAGGTGGCAGAAGAATTAAGCAAAATTCCAGGAATCACATAGGGACAGAATTAAATCATGAAGTGAAGTTTTTAACAAGCCCGAGAGAAGCAAATGAACTTACATTTGATTCTGATGCAAAGAACAAGGTCGCAGAAAGTATTAAAACTTCGTCACATCGCACAACAAAATGGAGAAACCGTCGCATACTCTTCTTTGAGTCTAGGACAAGGTGCTGCTAATTGTGAGTGTGGTACATTTTTAGATCGGATGTTGACAAAACAGGGATTTTTCGGCATCGAGTATCGCGACATGTGTGAAGATGTTCCGAGACATATGCCGCGGCTTCAAGCAACGAGGCATATTACATGTGAGGTGAAATCAAATTTCACATCAACTAATAAAATCGGTTATTCACAACCGCGTAGAAAAAAAGTGTGACGAAAAGAAAGACCTAAGTAGTTTGCAAACACGATATAAAAATCAACAAAGGGAATTGTGTATATTGAATACAGAAAGTGCGTCGAGAGGGATCAAGGGAATCTACGATTATGCCATGGATGTGGTAAACAACATTTTGGCAATCACGGCGAATTTCGGGAAGCCAAGTGTTACCTTTTAGAGTCTTTACAAATCAATTAACAAAAGTGACTTTGCAGGGAAACTATTTGGATAGCCATAGTCAATCTATCCAGTGCTTAAGTCAAGGGTTGAACCTTTCCCAAACAACCGAAGAACCTTCCATTCGGGGCATCTTTTCCATCAATAGAAATTATTTCCCATTCCCAGTGATACTCGTCAAAGGCACGCGACGGGTACAAGTGATACTCTTTTCTCTTCTGTATAACAAGTATATCTTGTGATAAGTAATAGATAATAGTAATTATGCACTCATAACAATTCATGTATATTCTTTGACTCGTTGCACAAGCTTCAAGATCTGCTTCTCTATGGGATCTATGGAATATGATGTAATACTAATAATATGATGGCAACAAACGAAGGTTAAGCATAATTAACACAAATACTGACCAAAGTTAATTAAATAAATAAAACAAATGATGGCCAAAGGTCAGAGAAATTAGTTTTAATTTAATTGGATCATACATTAATAAAAGAAGGTTGTGAAATGACCAATCTTCTTGAAAATATTATTAATATTTACAGGAAACTAGTTTGGGGAAAATACAGAATAATTTCTGTAACAAGAATAATTATAATCTTTTACAATGCTAGTGTTTCAAGGCACTAAAATTCACTGTTTAACGCATACAACAATGTGTCTGATATTTATTAATACGAATATCTGAATAAATTTTTATTCTCCTCGTTACATTGTGCCAATGAAATGTGGCTGCCAATTATCCTCCATAATATTGTAAAATGATATTAAATACTGAAAAGTTGTTTGATTTTATTACATTATAATAAATTATGTGACGCTTGTATTTTCCCATAACGAATGACGATCATAAGACGCATTATTATTAATATGGAAGCAACAAGAAAAATGCATCAGAAAATAGTTATTTCATATCTGTCATTGGACGTTCGAGGTGTGAACATTCTCGACCTCACTGAGCAGATTGCTTGTGCACACTAACACGTCACTCAGGCATGGAAAAATACTGTTTTTACGGTGAGGAAGAATCTCATAAATGAGACAATTCTTTTGCAAATTATCTTCTAAATTTTGTAACTATCTTATTTAAATTAGGATAGTACGAATATTAAATGTTCTGAACTTTTGTAATGGTTTGATTCACCTCTTCCTTCAAACCTTATTCAGTCGCACTTTCGAGCTGTGTGACTTCGACTGAGCGTTTGGAGTGAGTTGTCCGAGGTTCAAATCCGGGATTTATCTTTTTTATCTAATATTTACAACATTTGTATTCCTCTTGTTTACATTACATTACGGTTTTTGTTGTTTTCATTTGTTATTGTGGACGCAATGTATATTGTAAATTTCCTCCATTAAATAATTTAAGGAGTAATCGATACCAGAACTACAGTTACTTGTTTAAAAATATATTTCCAATTTCCCTGGGAGCTCATTTATGAACAAAAATTATTACAAAATTGTAGACAAAAATTAAAAAAAATCCCATCTTTGTTACCTTAAATTATCTAAAAAGGGGGTCACCTTAAATTATTGTTACAAACGTAACAAATAAAAAAATGGTGAAACTCGGACCAGAACCTTCGAACACCCACAGAAACAGAATGAAGAATACGTGATGCCCCGTTTATTAGTAATCATACGCCTGGTATAGACCCACTACAGGGACAAGTGGTGCGGATGTGACGTTATGGAAACGTGTATTTCGTTTGTAGGTTATTTACCGTCCACTTGGATCCTGACTGTTTTCGCGTCCCTTCCACATCACTACGTACTGTTTCAAACCCTGTATAGCAACCTCACTGCTAACAAAAGACTCTCTTAAAGAAACAATGAATCAGTAACGCTCATTAAAGATTTTAGTAGTCCTGATAGGTGAAAGTTATAAATTGGTGTCAACTTAATCATACAGTTCTCTTTCCTCACTTTTAATAAAAACAGTTTTAGGGACTTCCTATGGGTTCCTCCTTGTTTCTGCTTTTTGCTGAAGTTGTCATGAGGTTCTTTTAAAATTGTCCTGGAAAATTTAATTTCAAACTTATAGGTTATGGTAATTAAGAAAATGAAGTTTACATTATTCGTACTGATTAATTGGATACTTTAATTAATGTTTTTAATGATTACTTTTGCTACATTACATTTCGTTTTATGCCTTTATGTCTTAATGCCCATTTTCTGTCAGAAACGGAATTTATATTTTAATGGGTCCATAAATCTACTTATTACCTAATTATTCTTGAGAAAACATTTTTATTAACTTAGTGACATAGCCTCAGAAAATAGACCTATTGTGTTTTGTTTTTTATAGTATTTGATCCTGAAGGGATCCTCGTGGACACCTAAATTAGTGTTGTTCTTGTGTCTTCTTTCCTCTAGTGAATAGTTTTATCAGAATGTCATCCTCGTATATCAATCAACCGGACGCTTGAATTCTATAGACCAGATAATTCCTATATATTGTAATATCCTTTTCAGGAGATAAGACATTAATTTATCATTTGAACAAATTTTAATCAATTTGAAAATTTTATATTTATCAATTTACAGTGATTACATGAGCCAATATCTTAGGAGATTTTGGGTCTCTCGAGAAGTGGAGTATACAGTTACTGAAAATAGAAAAAAATCACTTAAATATTATTCAGTCAGCACAATGAGCAAGTTTCACAGCTTTTAAGAACTTACCCACAATTACTGGGCCTATATACATTCAACTTCACGAATGTTTCCGCGTCTCCCTGGCGTCTTGCAGGTTTTTCACAGTGATGAAGGTAGTATGAACCAGGTCCAACTCATCTGCTCTCTAGATTCATCTGACAGATCCGTCGTCCGTCCTCTCCCCAACTCGTCTGATTTTGATTCGTCGTCCGTCCTCTCCCCAACTCATCTGATCACGAGCCACCCAACGGCTCCCCTTTTAAATTCTCACCAGGGGTTCCCCGCCATCGGTTCTCTTACGCAATTCAGGGGTTCCCCGCCATCGGTTCTTCACAAAATTCCGGGGTCCCTGGTCCAGCGGTTTATTTTATAAAATTTCGGAGTTCCCTGCCATCGGTCTATTTCACACACCACCATTTTTTTTACACACGCCCCGAGGGAGTTTCCCTAGGGGGATCCCCATCGGGGGTTCACCCGCTTTCAGCCAGTTTGACATTGTTGTTGGCCTCGCTTGTCGCGCACAAAACTTAAAACGTAATAACCTCTTGTTGTAGGCCGAACTGCGCCTCACAATGCCACAATACAGCCAAAATCCGCGCGTTTTTTCATTACAATATATGTATAATAGTCCTGAGTAACTTTCTTCGTGAGACGCTCGGGTCATATCGGATACGCTAGACTTTTCTTTTGTTAAAGAAACTATGGTACTCCAAGTCCAGCTGAGTTAGAAATAGTTACTTAGTGTTATTTCTACTTTTATAAATTTTATACGCATTTAATTAACCTATGTTATTAACTGAAACTTTATATTATCATCGAAATAAGTACGAACTCTTAGTTTTCATTAAACCTATCATTTTTAATCCAATAGATTTTTAACCTATTTTATGAACTGCAACTTAATATAAAAACCAAATTACGTACATATAGAAAGAAGACGATAATAAATACCAAATATTTTCTTAAATATACTTTTTCCTAAAACAGCTTTTTGATAAACTTGGCTATGTGTGTCTTTCAATTTTTTAAAAATATTATGTTCTTAACATCATAATAAAATTGCAAAGTGGCTTAAAACACAATTTTTAGGTTGGAGTTTATCTTCCATGTTGAGTACGCATCATGTAAACGTCTAGAGATTGTAGCGGAGTGAGTGGTGACGTGAAAATTGATGAAATTCTACTAATGGCAAATAAGAAGAGATTCACATAGTTACATTATATATATATATATATATATATATATATATATATATATATATATATATATATATATATATATATATGTGTGTGTGTGTGTGTGTGTCTCCCCCTGTTAATAAGACTTAAGAAACAGGGGATATGAAGATCTGACAACGCACTTGAATCACATTAGTGTAAAATTCAATACTGTGCCAAGGTAAAACAAATAGGTACCAGGGCAACGCCTGGCACCCAACAAGTTAAGAATATCGCCTGTAAAGAATCCACAGAACATAGACTATAGAACAATACCATTCTATGTTCTGTGAATGAATACTATTTTAACGTCTTTATATATAAAATGACTTTGGAGATAAGACTAACTCAAGTGTTGTCTTTTGGGGCATTGTCAAATTTTATGACAGTTCTTGACATTGAAATTGAAACTCACTCAAGATTGACTCTACAGTTATGCTACAGCCTTGAAGAGAAAACAGAAATAACTATTCATAATTTTTGTAGAAATGTAAATGGCTTTAATTAACAAAAAGGAATGCTGTAATTAAGGTATATAAGCAAGGACACACATCAAGATTATGCTCAGCCTACAGAGTAACCATGTCCAAAACCAAAAAAATGCTAAAACAATAAACTTCTTTGCCTCTCAAAAGGAGGGAAAGTGAGAGGAAAGAGAGGAGAGGAGACCATATATATATATATATATTGTCACGTGGAGATTATATGCGTTTATTTAACAAAGCTAGTACTGTGTAAGACTGATTCTGATTTGGAATCCAGTCCAATTTATACAAACATGGAATATTCCAGAAGCAGAACATTCTCGAAACAGAAAAAACAAGAAAGTAAAGGCAAACAATGTAAATGAAGTAAACAAATAAAAAGGTTTGCGTCGGGTGGGACTCTAAGCTTCTGCAGTCCAGCTCTATACCCCTCTGCAGGTCTTGGGGTATGTCAATATATATATATATATGAGATAGGAAATGACATTGTCATGTTTAAAACAATTAATGGGGAAAGGACAGAGAGATAGAAAGAAGATGACTTACCTGAGGTTCATAGATGGTCGTCGGCTAGCCGATCACTGGAAATGTCTTCCTAACTTTCTGATGAAGGGGGCGGTGCCTCCGAAAATTCAAGTTCTCCAAACCTCACAAGGTGTCTACCATCTATGAACCTCAGGTAAGTCATCTTCTTTCTATCTCTCTGTCCTTTCCCCATTAATTATATATATATCATTGTGATGTTAGTTAAAACAACTGATAGGGAAAGACAGAGAAATAGAAAGTCAGTGACTCACCTGAGGTTCATATATGGTATACACCTTGTGAGGTTTGGAGTTTTGAATTTTTGGAGGCATCGACCCCTTCATCATGAAGTTAGGAAGATATTTCCAGTGATCACTTGCAGTAGCCTAATTGATGAGAGACCCTTATTTTTTTCTTTTAGGCATGACTGAAGTACACATTTAGATTTCTTTATGTAATTATTCACCATTTCCTAAATGAACACTGCATTAAACCAAAAGAAATAGACATGTTTCAATTGAAATATAAGCTAACCATTTTCTATTAGTAAATTAAATCAATAGTTGAGAATGACATCAAAGCTCAGACTATTGATGCAAAGGCATGGATGGATCTTTGTGTGTGTCTAATTTACTTCCATTGTGCACCAATCTGGTAGCAGTGCTCCAGCTGCCAACTCACGTGGTAGAATGCTGCAGGGTCCATCATCAACTGATGGAAGGCAATAGGAAACCATCACTGTGTAACTTCCCTTGAAAGTGGAAAAGGTTCTCTATAGAGAGGACATTCTGTTAGCCATAATTCAATATTACTCTCAGCATGTTTTAAAATAAATATTTTCTTGTAGCATTGTCCCTGAGGCATCAATTATCGAAATGCTTATTCTCGTTATATGGAATCAAACATTGCTTACATATTCATATGTATATAGGTGATTTTTTTGCACTGAAGCAAAAGATCAGAAAAAGAATATCTTGGTTAAAGCTTCACAAATTTCAGGGTGCAGTTGCAAATCTGAATAGAAAGCACACAATGGGCAAGTATCTGTCATAGTTGTGTTAAAAAGTTCCGCTATGGTTTTATCTTAACAAAGTGATGCCACTAGAAATGGTTTATTTGAAAGTAATATATAACAATGTATCTCATTTTAAATTACAGCAGTCTCTGCCTTTTCATATAAAATGTACCCTGCAGCATTTAGAGACAATGAATGCTTTAATATTGTAGTATACAGAACTTGATAAAAGGAGTATCATTACAATATGGAATATTTCTTTTAACAAAAACACCAATTTGATAAGAGTGTAATGTGAATTGTAAACAGTGATTATTAACCAATTGGTCCATTTAGATCATCTGACAATGTTCAAAATAGAACAAAGGAATATTCTCAGGAGTAGTACAACTAGATTGGAAGTGAGAACAAGTGATAATAGTCTTATCCATTTAAAAATTTACACCACAAAAGAGGATAAAACATAATGAAAGTATTAACTAAATATTAATTAAATATTTCCTGTCAAATTGACTGTATTTTTCATTTATTATAATTGCCAGATAATTTATTTATTGATTAAAATTAAGCATGCATGCTACAAGTTGTTCAACCGATAGCTATATATTATTATTTAATATATCCTTATCATTGTAATTATTTCTTACTGGATGCTCCAAGCTTTTCAATTCTTATTATCTGTTGGTTTCAGTAATCTGTACCTGAAATAGCTGTGTTTGCTGCAATCATGGATAAACATGGTGGAGCATTTGCATTCAGAATAGGTGGTTCTGGGAATCCTGAAAAATGATTTGTAATGACTGATTATGAGGAATATATTGGACTCTAACTCGTGAATCATGGAGTGAAAGAAACCTGAATGTCTAAGAAACTTTCTTTTTCTATTTTATTAGCTATATTAGTTTCTCAGTTGCCAACACTTTTCTAAGCTCTTACATTCCTTAATCTATCAATACCAACACTCTTTAACTTTTTAAAAGCTGCCAAATATATTGATTGAAGGTTTCCCATACTAACAATCATCTTCTAATAACAGAATTTTTCAGTATTGAAAACTTACTTTGATTTCCCTTTTTCGTCTGTTGAAGATGCTTCTTCTGATTGACAATTTACAAACAAATTACACTTTTTTAGAATAGGACTTTTGAAATATTTTTATAATTGATTTTAATTGAATCTACATTTTTAGATTGCTTATAATCTATATTTAAGTGTTTCTCCTTTCTCAATTATTGTCATAACTTAATTTATACAAATAAATATATCTTTAACAAACTTATTCAGTTATCCAAGAGAAAACAGAAAAATAATCTCTGCAAATTTCAGCACTAAAGTCCTCTTGTTGTTACTTGCTTACTTTCTAGTATAACTTGTTGCAGACATCAACACAGGTAGGGAAATGAATATAAAGTTCTTGGGTTTCTACCTGGGTTATCTTGCTTGTATAACATAACATTTCAATAGCTACCTCCGTCATCATATTCAGGTAACTGATCATCAGTTGATTCACTGGGAAAATATCTAGGATCTACGTAGGGAAATTTTACAAAATTATTTAACTGCAATGAATTTTATCATATTAGTAGAATGTTCAAAATATAACATATTTAAATAACACTGTTTACTTATGGTGTTTTTAAGTGGATGGAACAAAAAATTAAGTCTGTATGTGATGTTAGAAGTACATTATACTGAGCCTCCATAGCATAATCAAATATAGCAATGAGAAGTTCGTCTGAATATTTTCTCTAAGCCATATTAACTGGCTAATTAAATTGTGACACCAAATTTTTAACATGATTAAATTTACAAAACCCATTGTGAAAATATAATAGCTTTGTTATCTACAGAAACATTCTTCAGTTAATTTCATTTTCAATATCAACATCTGTCATAAAAATTTGACAGTCACCACTTGAATGAAACGTATCCCCAAAATGTTACTTAAGTAAGAAATTAAGAGGAAACTGATGTGGTCAGCAGATGATGAAAACCATGTAAGTGATTCTACATTCCATATGTACATGATGCCAAGTACTGTGATGTGTGATTCAAAATACATCACACAAATTTTACCATCTTATTATGTTGTAATGGCTGTCTTGAAATTAATTAACGTGGTTCTCTGCTTATGGTGTGTGCTGTGGAGAAATGACAAACAAATAAAGGAGGGGTAAAAGAAAGTTCTGAATTGGTCATTCCTCTAACTAAATAATTTTATTCCATTTCATGTTGTTTTATCTTCTTCCCACAGTGATTTAGGTGTTTTATCTTATCAACAACAACTGTATTGAGCCAACTGTCTAGAGAATCAACAAAACTAGTTGATAATTTTTCCTCATTAAGGTTCTCATACATAAGATGAAAATATACTGAGATACTGTGTATTGTATTGTGAAGTGTGTTTCAGATTACCTAAATTTATTTGAAACTGGTTCATTACAATATAAAATGCCAGTTACAGTAAAATCATATAAAATTCAATGTCTATTGCTCATATTTAGTGGAGTATTAACCAGTAGAATGCTTTTATTTTTCAAAAAAAAAAAAAGAAGAACGGGTGATTGGAAATACAAACTGGAAACATTTAGCAACCAGAAATAAAAATATGTTATAATTTCTTTTCTTTCTTGCTGCTTTTACATTTCAGTCAAGTAATTTGATCTTTCCGCATACTTCCTTGTTTTTGAGTTATATTTCAGGAACGTAAATTCAACAATCGAGTGCTTTACTAGTACTGGGACAACACATGGATAGTTAGCCAGTAGACAATCTCCTTTTACAGAGAATAATACTGGTGAAAGAAGTAATTTAATATGGTGGATAGAGGAAATTAAAAATATAGAAATTTAAACTGGTGAGAATGGAAAGGCCAACATACCACTGAATTAGTTCAGTCAATAAGCATCAGGGTTAGAGATTGATGCAGTCATGGATGTACTTTGATTGAATGTATAGCTGGTGCCATTTGATCTAGTGAACACTTGACTCAAATTTTGGCCTCTAAGATTTGAGCCAAATATCAATGATTGATTGTGTCTAGCTACAGGATGGAATGAATGGTTGATTCAATACATTCAATTTTAACGTTGGTTCAATTTTCTCTTAAGTAGGAACGTTATATGCAAGTTAAATAAGTATAAAAAAAGATCCTTATATTAAGTAATTTCATTGTTTTACATAAACTTTTCCCCTATTACCTATTTAAGTGTGCAATTTTAATCATAACAGTAATTTATCTGTAATAATAAAATAAAAATAGTACTTTGTAAACTTTTAGTGTATAAAAATAATAATATTTCTTTAATAAATAATTGATTTAGAGTGCATAAACCATTACCTGCAGAAATATCTTTGATATCTGAAGAGTTTATCTTGAGTACAATTATTGTTTAAAGTGATCTGTCAACAAAATTTGATAGTGGGCCAAAAGTCAACATGTGAGTGAGGCTTATCTCCAAAATGCTACTATATATTCAGACGTTAAAAGAAATCAAGAGGAAATAGATGTGGTTTCAGGAGAAGGAAACATGTAAGTGATAGCAATTTTGAACTATCCACATAGCAAAAAGAATTGCTGTTTAAGGAAATACAGTATGTTGCTCTCATATTATACTCTCAAATATTACCATTTTATTTTTTTTACTTTGTTCATATTCAATGCAATTTTTGGTGGCTTCTAACCAAAATGAAAATCTTGAAGAGGAAAAATACAATTGCTTATTACTATACTGAGGTATTGAAACAGTAAATTCAGGAAAATGTTAGCAAAGCATATGAAGACAGAATGTCAAGCCCATATGACATTCAATATTACTGCCCGAAAGAAAGGAGACAGGGCTATTGAAAATTTGACACATTCTCTATTCCTCTTTCCTAATAAAATCCCTAATATTTTTTCTCTTTTATTTGTCAAGACAATTAAATGCAATTTACATAGCAAAACCCCACAATGTTAAAGATTAAATTTTCATTTTTCCATATGGCCACTGCCTTTTTCTACAGTTTTTGTCCACCTTTTAACCAGAGTATGTATTCCACTGCTTTGTAAGCCATTGATGCATGGATGTTATTGTGGCATCCCCCTCTTCAAAGTGAATTGCACAATGAGCTTCCTTCAGTGGGCTGAGCTGATGGAGTTCTGTTGGTGATAGTCTGTTTGGTGGATGAAGCAAGACTTCCTCAATTTTTCAGTGGTGTGTGGTCTTGTATTGTCATGCAAAAATAGAACGTCTCCCGTTATTTTTGTTGGGCGAACTCATTGTAGTTGTACTTTAAGTTATATGAGGGTACTGATGTATTGGACACCATTTATTGTGCAGCCCTGCTCCAAAAAAGCCAAACAGAATCGCACCAGGCTGCCACTTTGCTCTTAATTAACCTTTCAACTTCGTTACTGCAAAGAATCCATCGCCAAACAGTGCTGACATCCGCTGTTGCATCACCATGCACTCAATTTTACAGCACTTCATGACTGCAAATAGGCGTTTGTCTGTCCACATTGACTGTTTCCAATATGTATGTCAATGCCAGCAGCCATTTTGCAAGAGGGATGCAGTGCTGCCTCCCGATGATTTAGGAAGTTGTTATTTCAAATCGAATTAATAACTTTCACATAAATAACTTATTTAAGGAGAAAATAAATAGGATGCATTACTTATTGTACTACCCTCATATGAGTCAGGGGAGATGTTAGAGATCAATGAAAACCAAAGAAATCACGATTATTACAGTTAAAATCAAAAAGGGATGCACACGATAGGCCATCAATGTACAGAGAATGCCAGAAACTAGGAGTCTTAAGAAAGTTTCTTTTTTTTTAGGAAATCTAGAGACGCGAAGGAGAAGAGGAAGATCCAGGAAAAGGCGGTTTGACGATACCTGAAAACAATGGGATTAATGAATTGGAAAAGGAACGCTATGTACAGAAATGATTTGAGGTAAGTGATAAAGGAGGTCGGGGTATTTCAAGAATGTCGCGCCAAGAAGAAGTTCATCACATGGAGGACTTAAATGTTTTCCTTAACTTTAATTTATTTATCTGGACTATCCGTTAAATCTAATTAACAGTCTTTTTCGTTACTGAAGACGTAATCGCTTGAGTGAGTGTACTTACAGCGACGATGATGAGAGCGAGAGAACGTGACGGAAAAAGTGATTGGCTGTTTATAAATTTTTGATTGGCTAAAAAGACCAGATGACAAAATCAAAGCTGGAGGAGAAGTCATCACTCTTCAACATTATACGACGAAGTCACTTACATTAACAAATTTCTCTGTCCGTCTGTATCAAAAAATTCTGGACTTAAAAAATTATATAGTTGCAATATTAAATTTATTATTATTATATACCCGAGCAATGCCGGGCAGTCAGCTATTCTGAAAAACAAGTGCACGTTTCGCAAGTCGTCGTCGTCGTTGTTGAGTCCAATCAATCAATCATGACGAGGAGACAAGTCGTCCAGATAACGAGATTGCTATCACGATATCACGTCTACCAACTTATCAAAAAAAAGATTTCGTATTCAGTAGCAAGAGGGATACTCTCCCGTCTCCCTTCCAACTGTTCCTTTAGGAATTTATTTCAATCAAAAGGGAAATCACTTCAGTAAAATCCTTTATTTACAGAATAACATTCTACTTGTGATGTACATATTTTTTTTTGTGGAGCACTTAGCAGAGAAAAATAGGGTTTTACTTAAAAAAAAAGAACAAGAAAATATTATTGGAAATACAATCTTAGAAACGTTTACAAACATATTACAAGAAATATAAATCTGTTATAATCTCTCTTTTTTTCTTCTTCTCGTTTTTTATACTTCAGTCAAATATATCAATCAGTCTTCACCAAAAAAAAAATCTTTCCACAGACTTTCTTGTGATTTTAAATATACACAATAATTGTTGAATGGGAAGGATTAAAAAATTCTGAATGAATCAACAAAGTGTGACGTTTCTAAAACGATGCCAGAGTTTATTTAAGCGTTTCAAGTTAGCAGAGTTGCAATAACGAAAATAAGAGGGGGTTGGGTGGGGGGATGATATTTGTGTTAATTTGAAGCACTCTTTGTTGTATGGAATGATTTCTTTTCTCTTTCAGTCTTAACACGTTTTGTTGATTTAATTTTCATTTCCGTCTTAGTTTTCTTTTGTGTGTGTATGTTCCTTTCTTCTTTTCCCGTTCTTCTAGATGACGTGACTAGTCGCTACTCTGCGGCAAGGTGCTTTTAGTTCTTAGTTTACTTTTGAGTTTAGGTTTAAGGAGGAGTTTTTTTTTGCGGCAGGCAGAAAGCGATTTCGAAGCTGGTAACGAAGCTCCAGGGCTGGGCTGTTTGGGCTGATACCTACTGGTTCTGGGCCACCACGTGGATGGTCAACCAGCGGACCATCTCCCTCCAGAGGCAGAGGGCGTCGTAGTTGATCATCTCCTCCGTGGGCGCCGGACAGCGGTACTGGAAGACGGCGCAAGAACGGGCCCTGGAAAAAGAGGAGTTGTAACAGAGGGAGAAATTTTTGATTGGGATGAGCAGTAGTCAGTGATATGTGAGGGTACCACAGGGAGCGATTCTGGTGACAGGTATGAGTGATGGATTGGGAAGATGAAGGCCGTAGTGGACGGAAAGAGGGACAGGTCATCGAATCAGGTCAAATAGATCATCAGCCGTCTTTACTAGCCTAGAGTTCTGCATGTGACAGTTGTAGGTATGGTTAAAGTATAAAATATGTGCAGGGGTAAGTCTCAATTTTGTGTCTATGTACCAAAAATTAATTCCTTCAGCTGGGATAAGTACCAATTTTATAGAAAATATAGTCATTACACATCTGGATTAGCTTTATGAACGTTAAAAATTTAACCACAGTATATAGTATACACATTTAGTAAGTAATATTAATATTCTATTACATTCCATGATATGTTAGAATATTATGTCAGGTCTCACCAAAAACATCTTGTAGGGGACTTTTCAAGAAAACTGGAATACTGACACTCACTTGCCAGCATATTCAATCACTCATGTTATTTGTTATTAATAACAGTAACCTCTTCACACTAAACTCAGATATACATGACTTTGATACCAGAAGTAAAAACAATTTACACAAGGAAGGAAGGAAGGGAAGTCTCTAACCGTAATACAAAAGGGTGTACATTACAATGCTATTAGCATATTTAATAAACTTCCCACCTCCATTAAACAATTAAAAATAAATCCAAACAAGTTCAAATATGAACTAAGTTCTTACTAAGCCACTCCTTCTACTCTGTTGAAGAATTTATGAAGCTGAATGTATCATAGGGTAGATATTTATAATTATGTAAGAACATTATTAGAACACTAATTTTTTAGTATAGGATGTAAAAATATTTATCAATTTTATATATAAGGTACAAATTGTATGTCTTCTGTATAGAACTTAAGAAAATCTTATTATAAGTTAAAAATTAATGAATAGTTACAGTATATTCTAATATTAATAAAGCAACCTAACTATGTAAAATCTCTGACTCGTTCCACATCCTTGAAGCTTGTGCTTCTCTATAGGATTTATGGAATATGATTTTATACTTATACTTATGTAATCTTCC
>CM067376.1:16637258-16661826 GCA_034510155.1 Eucriotettix oculatus
ACATATCATGGAATGTAATAGAATATTAATATTACTTACTAAATGTGTATAATATATACTGTGGTTAAATTTTTAACGTTCATAAAGCTAATCCAGATGTGTAATGACTATATTTTCTATAAAATTGGTACTTATCCCAGCTGAAGGAATTAATTTTTGGTACATAGACACAAAATTGAGACTTATCCCCTGCACATATTTTGTACTTTAACCATACCTACAACTGTCACATGCAGAACTCTAGGCTAGCAAAGACGGCTGATGATCTATTTGACCTGATTCGATGACCTGTCCCTCTTTCCGTCCACTACGGCCTTCATCTTCCCAATCCATCACTCATACCTGTCACCAGAATCGCTCCCTGTGGTACCCTCACATATCACTGACTACTGCTCATCCCAATCAAAAATTTCTCCCTCGGTTACAACTCCTCTTTTTCCAGGGCCCGTTCTTGCGCCGTCTTCCAGTACCGCTGTCCGGCGCCCACGGAGGAGATGATCAACTACGACGCCCTCTGCCTCTGGAGGGAGATGGTCCGCTGGTTGACCATCCACGTGGTGGCCCAGAACCAGTAGGTATCAGCCCAAACAGCCCAGCCCTGGAGCTTCGTTACCAGCTTCGAAATCGCTTTCTGCCTGCCGCAAAAAAAAAACTCCTCCTTAAACCTAAACTCAAAATTAAACTAAGAACTAAAAGCACCTTGCCGCAGAGTAGCGACTAGTCACGTCATCTAGAAGAACGGGAAAAGAAGAAAGGAACATACACACAAATGAAAACTAAGACGGAAATGAAAATTAAATCAACAAAATGTGTTAAGACTGAAAGAGAAAAGAAATCATTCCATACAACAAAGAGTGCTTCAAATTAACACAAATATCATCCCCCCACCCAACCCCCCTCTTATTTTCGTTATTGCAACTCTGCTAAACTTGAAACGCTTAAATAAACTCTGGCATCGTTTTAGAAACGTCACACTTTGTTGATTCATTCAGAATTTTTTAATCCTTCCCATTCAACAATTTTTGTGTATATTTAAAATCACAAGAAAATCTGTGGAAAGATTTTTTTTGGTGAAGACTGATTGATATATTTGACTGAAGTATAAAAAAACGAGAAGAAGAAAAAAAGAGAGATTATAACAGATTTATATTTCTTGTAATATGTTTGTAAACGTTTCTAAGATTGTATTTCCAATAATATTTTCTTGTTCTTTTTTTTAAAAATAAAACCCTATTTTTCTCTGCTAATTGCTCCACAAAAAAAAATATGTACATCACAAGTAGAATGTTATTCTGTAAATAAAGGATTTTACTGAAGTGATTTCCCTTTTGAATGAAATAAATTCCTAAAGGAACATTTGGAAGGGAGAAGGGAGAGTATCCCTCTTGCTACTGAATACGAACTCTTTTTTTTGATAAGTTGATAGACGTGATATCGTGATAGCAATCTCGTTATCTCGACGACTTGTCTCCTCGTCATGATTCATTGATTTGACTCGACGACGACTTGCGAAACGTGAACTTTTGTTTCAGAATAGCTGGCTGCCCGGCGTTTCCCGGGTGTATAATAATAATAATAATAATAATAATAATAATAATAATAAAATATTATTGCAACAGAAGAAAATTTTGAAGTCCAGAATTTTTGGATACAGGTTGGACAGAGAGATTTGTTAGTGCAAGTCACCTCGTCGTATTATGTTGAAGGGTGAAGACTGCTCCTCCAGTTTTCGTTCTCCAACTTTGAGTTCGTCATACCGTCATTTTAGTCGATCGAAAATCAAGAACCTCTTTTGCTCAGTTGATCAGCCAATCACTTTTTCCGTCACGTTCTCTCGCTCTGTACAGAGTCGCTAAAAACAGACTTATTGAAGACATTGCGCTTTTAGTAATTCAAAAGACTTGACGTAACTGTAATTAACAGATAAAAATAGTCCTGATAAATAAATTAAAACTGATGAAAACAACGAACTCCCCTATACCTTCTTCTTCTTTTTCTTGGACGGCGCTAAGGTCCTTGAAGTACCCCGGCCTCCTTTACCATCTACCTCCATTCATTTCTGTCAATAGCCTTCCTTCTCCAATTTATTACACCCATTGCTATCAGGTCATCATTCGTTTCATCAAGTCACCTTTCTCCTAGATCTTCCGCTTCACCTTTTCGCATTAGATTTCCTAAAAACAACTTTCTTAACACTTCGAGTTTCTGGCATTTTCTATATATCAGTAACCCATCTTGTGGTTCCCTGTTTGATTTTAACTGCAATAATCATGAGTCCTAAAAGAGTTTGCAGCTCTGTGTTTGTCCTTGATCTCTAGCATCCCCCTGATCCAGTATAATAAGTAAGTCCTCATGTTTATTTTCTCCTTAGATAAGTTATTTATGTGAAAATTTTGAATTTGACGTGATTCTTCTCCAATCCACTGAAGTAACAACTTCCTATGTCAACAAGTGGCAGCACTTCATCCATCTTGCAAAATGGCTGCTAACATTGACATACAAATTGGAAGAGGATTCTGTGATCGAATCTTCAGTGCAGGTGGTCAAATGCTCATTTGAAGTCAAGAGAAGCTGATAAATGTTGTATGGTGAAGTAACAGTGGATGACAGCACTGGTCGGCAATGGATTCATTGCTGTAATGAAGCTGAAAGGTTAATGAAGAGCAAAGTGGCACCCCGGTGTGAATCTGGTTGACTTTTTGGAGCAGGGCTGCACAATAAATGCTGTCCAATACATCAACACCATAATAAAACTTAAAGTAAGTCTTCAGTGAGTTAACCCAACAAATGCATACATTATACTTTTGTATGACAATGCAAGATCACACACCACTGAAGAGATAGTGGAAGTCCTGCCTCATCCACCAAACCTACCATCACCACCAGAACTCCATCTGTTTGGCCCTCTAAACGAAGCTAATTGTGGGATTCACTTTGAATGCCTTGAAAATGTCCATCCATCAATGACTTACAAAGCATACCCTGGGTAAAAAGGTGGACAAATCCTGTGGAGAAACATGGAGACTATTTTTAAAATTAAAAGTTTTATCATTAACATTGTGGGTTTATGCTGCGTAAATTGAATTTATTTGTCTTGACAAATAAAATAGAATAAAATATGAAGCATTTGGTTAGGAAAGAAGAATAGAGAGCAGTTGAATAAACTTAAATTGATAGTAGGTATTGCCATGTTCAGAAACTACCATGTCAGATTTTCAATATCCTTGTTCCCTTTCTACAGGACAGTAGCATTGAATAACATATGAGTGGCCATATGGCTTCATATGCTTTTAACTTTTTCCTGAATTAACTGTTTTTATAACTCAGTATTTTCCTTTTCCTCTTCAGGAAATCCATTTTGGTTAGAAGCCACCAAAATTTGCACTGAATATAAACAAAGTCAAAAAAAGGGTAATATTTGAGAGTATAATAAGAAAGCTGTGTGATCAGTGTAGAGAGGAATAGAAGAAGAAAGAAAGACTGAAAATATTAGGCATTGCCGGGACTTGAACCCGGATCGGCACAGAGCCCTCGCTTTAGCCGCGAGACTTATAAGCTCATTTTCCAACTTTCTCCCACATATTCTATTCGTATTCCCTATCCAAATATACAATGAGTGTGACATCATCACGTTTCAATCACTTATATATATTATCTTCCTTACATAACCTTCCACAGTGATTTAGACCTTTTATCTTATCAACAACAACTACATGGAGCCACCTGTCTTGAGAATCATTAAAATAGTCAAATAATCTTTTCTCATAAGTAAAAATATATTGAGGTATGGGCTGTGTATTGTATTGTATTGTGAAGTGTGTTTCAGATTAGCAAACTTGTAAACACGAAAGTCAGCAGTAATGATTTGTTACATTTTTGACAAGTTTTAGCCGGGAACAACATTTCAGGCCACATTTCATATCACTCCAATTTTGAACATGTCATAGACAGTGACAGTCAACAGTCATCTCAGAAAGTCAAAGCCTGCAAGGGCTACAGAGCCTTGAAAATAAATAAAAATGGATAATAAATAGCTAATGTGAATTTGTTTAATTTCTAATCACAATAAACTTCAAGAAATGAGCACAAAACAAGCCTAGTTATCAAACCAACTGTGGGATGGTGGCCACCCTTCACAAAAGTTTCAGGGTGATCGAAAGGTCTATGTACCTCACCTACTGTCTAAACTTTAAATACAGAAGACAAATATTTTAACTTTGTGCACTGTCATGCATTGCATTAATTTGTATCAGATTTCATGTTAAATAATTCCCGTTACTTCACTTCTTGTATGCTCACAGTTCAATATTACCGCTATCCCCATTATCGTTTGAAAACTTATAACTTACTTTCTCCAGAATATCAGTTAGTAAACTTTCATTAGCAGATTCAATATTTGCTAAACTCTTTGTATTGGAGGTTTAGAGGAGAACTGCCTTAACCTGGAAGAATGTGGTTAAATGTCTGGGCTTTTTGTTGGTCTATTGCCCTTTGTGAGGGTTGGGAAAATGGAAGCCACAAGCCTTTTATTGACAATCCATAAATTTTCATCTGAAAATTATCAATGTTAAAACAAAAATGTTGACCACAGAAAACAGTAACCTACAGATACAATGCAAGCAGAGTAACTGAACTTGTAAATCTTTCAAAATTGTCCAAATTTCTTATTTGTAAGTGTATATGTTAGAGAGAGAAAGAGAGAGCATGATGATCAAATATACAAATCTATATTGTGTTTCAGTCTAAATAAACTGCTTCTATGGAAGTTTGTTTCTTAGAAGGTTATGGATGCTGTTCACTCAGTGTTGAAATTTCAGTTAATAGACAAGGACAGAATTATTTTCTAAATAGCACCACATTTCAAAGGCTTCTATTCTCTTCCTTTGCCCAACTCCTATTGTCAACGTTTCGCACCCATATAACACCATGCTTGTTTTAGCAAGGATTTTCCTAATATTCACACTTTTATTACCCGTAAGTAAATTCCTCTTTTTCATGAAAGCCTTCCTTGCCTGTGCAAGTAGCAAAATTCCTTAACTTCCATCAAAATATCCCTTCCCAATCTAACAGCCTTTGTTATTCCACTGTTTTCCACGCTACGCTCCATTACCTTGGTTATAGTTTTGTATATATAAATAGAGTAAACACTTAACAATTGGTATTCTCTAAAGATAGTTTTACATTAAACTGACACAATCAGTTACAAGCAGTTACCAATTTCAAATAATAAATGTAATTCAGTAATTCTGAAGAAATTTGTAAAAGTGATTGCATGTTTTCCTGGTCCAAAATTTTGATGATCTTAATCAAATGAAGTTGAAGTACAATTTTTTGTCATTAATTTTGTGCAGTTTAAATAGTGTAGGGACAAGGGAAGCAATATTGGCTCTGCATATAATTTTAGAAGACAGGATAAGTAAAATGGGCCCATGTTCATGGTATTTGTATATTTAGAAAAAGTATCTGATAATGTAAACTGGATCAAAATATTAATGATTTTGAAGATGATAGGATTAAAATATCAAGAAAGAAGAATTTTCCATAACCTCCACAGAAGAAGGTCAACAGTAATTAAATTTATAAGACAAAAAAAGAATACATAAATCAAGAAAGGAGTAAGACAAGGATGCTGTCTGTTTACCCATGTTGTTTAACTTATATATAGAACTGGCGATGAAGAAAGTTAAAAATAAATATGAAAAGGGAATAAAACGGTAAGAAGAAGAAATAAAAACTCTAAGGTTTGTTGATGATATTGAGGTATAAGGTGTGTCAGAAGAAGACTTGTACACCATAATGAATGGAATAAAGGTAGTCCTGGAGAATGGTAATGTAGTGTAGTAATAGGGTACAGTGGAATAACTAAGAGGAAGGGATAATTTTGATGGAAGTCAAGGAATACTGCTATTGAGAAGCATAATAACTAGGGATGGTAGAAGTATAGTAGACATTAAGTGTAGGATATCACAGGCACGAAAGGCTTTTGCAATAAAGAGGAATTTACTTTTAGGTAATATAAGTGTGAATATTAGGAAATCATAGCTAAAAATGTTCGTATGGAATGTGGCATTATATGGGTGCAAAACATAGATGGTAGATGTTGCAGAAAGGAAAAGAATAGAAGCCTTTGAAATGTGGTGCTATAAGAGTATGCTGAAAATCATATGGGGAAGTTATAAACAGAACAGGAGAAGAGAGAACAACATGGAGGAT
This sequence comes from Eucriotettix oculatus, assembly GCA_034510155.1. Classification (NCBI taxonomy): domain Eukaryota; kingdom Metazoa; phylum Arthropoda; class Insecta; order Orthoptera; family Tetrigidae; genus Eucriotettix; species Eucriotettix oculatus. The sequence continues at coordinate 16,643,472 of CM067376.1, forward strand.
TTTTACCAAGAATAGGGATAGATCAGTAGGCCACTTTTTAAGACATGGCGGTCTTGTAAAATTATCATTAGAGGGAAGTGCTAGGGGTAAGAACAGAAGAGGGAGGCCATTAATGCAATGTACTAATCAGATTAGGGAGGATGTGGGATGTGGTAGTTCTGCAGAAATGAAAACACTTGCACAAGATAAGTTAACTTGGAGGGTTGCATCAGACCAGTCTTAGGACTGAATACCACAATACGTGAGCCCATTATTGGTTAATCAGTTTATAAAACACAACACATATATTAACAAGATATTTATTTTTAAATCTGTGTAATTGAAATACTATTTCAATAAAACATAAATCTTCTATAATAAATTAATACAAAAAATTTCATAATGTAAACATATCTAGCATACAAAGTCTGTTCGTAAGTCCAAGAGGTTGAGATCTTTTAATCGTAAAGGATATTTGCAAGTTGCATTTTGAGACACAGATATTTGCCTGTCCAACATCCACTGAATTAAAGTTGCCAGCTCACAGTCACATTGCCAAGGATTGTTGTCAAGATTGATTGCCATCAAACTTTTTGTTCCATTAAAATGATCCACTGAGAGTGTTGTTAACTGGTTATCATTCAGATATAGGTACTGCATATTATACAGCAAACTAGAAAGAAACAAGGGAATTTTGTTACAATGTGTATACAACAACTAAATTAACTATCACACAAATTTTGTGCCATGTGACAATATCACTTTTTAATAATGGAAAACTTAAATATAAGGAAATAAACTATTTTAAGAAGTGATGCTCTTGCAACAACTTTTATAAATAGCGTGTGATCTAAGTTGTGAAACAATTATTTATCTTATAAATGCTGTAATGGAATTATACACATTTCTGAAAGTACCCTCCTTATATTTATGAAAAAATTTCTATAAATGCTGAAATTGAGAATATTGAAGAATATAATTTTAAAATTAATGGTGTCTGTATTACTTGGAATATAACAAAACAGTTTAAAGAAATATGAAATAATTATTTCACCAGTTAAATATCATTACAGTTTTATAAAACATGGACATTTGACATACTTAAATAAATTTATGACCAAATTACTGATTTAAAATTTTTACTTATTTAAGCTAATGAATCACTAACATGTATGGAAATTTCTTCAAATATTAAATTTTGAAGTACTTAGCCGTAAGTTTTGAAACAAATACAAATTGAAATGTATATAAAATGAACTGCCTACAAGGACAGCTTGGTTTTGGTTTATAATTGGTTTAATTAAATAAAAACTTATGCCTGTAATTTGGTCGTAAATTTATTCGATATGATTTTGTTCAAGAAAATACATTGATTGGTTTACTGAATTAACATTATGACTAATTTCAATGTTTATCATTTAAAATACATTATGTAATAGTATTATAATTGTAGCACAGTTAATAAAATGTTTTATCTCCAAATAATGGCAAGTATTTACTTTTCATTTTTTATACTATTACATAGATTTTAATAAAGATAAAATGAAATAATGTCATTTTTGTTCAATAGTTTTGTGAAGTGAGAAAAAACTTATTTTATGTAATGTTTCAAAGCAGAAAAAACTTACTAAAATGCATCCTTTGCAAGAGCGGTGAATTTGTTTACTTCAAGATTTAGTGTTGTAAGGGAAGGAGTGTGGCGGAAAAATATCCCTTCAATGTATTCCAAATTAGTGAAATACACACTAAAATTAATAATTTTATGGTTGTCAAAAAATATATCAGTGCTCAAATTGTCCACATCTCTGTATGCAATATGGAGGGTGTCAAGCATTGTGAAACGTCTGATGGATGTATATTCGAGTGGGATCATAGGAGACAATATGCCGAGGGCTGTGATGTTCAAAGGAACACAGTCAGGAACTTCTGTAAGAGATGGGTCATCACATACATACATGTATGCAAATTGAGGAAATAAGTAACAAGGACATTGGGCCCCTACTGAAGTTGTCAATGCTACCAATGTGACAACAATCAAAGCAGTAGACCTGAAACAAGAAATAAAGTTCTTGAAAACTCATCATTACACCAATAAAATTATTGTCTTGGAGCTGCTAGCAGTATTTGTTGAGAATGGTTGTTTGTTACACTTTACATTAATTTGGGCTAATAAAGCAGAAAGATAAATTTATGAATTACACAATACTTATTATTGCAATTATATTTTTCCTAAATTATTCCCCTTCATGAATAGAATGTTAGTTTTGTTTTAAAAATTAAATCTCAGTTTTAGAAAATAGCTTGTAGTTTTAGAAAAAAGCTTGTAGCATCATATATGGACTTAATTTTTCACATTCCTTCCATATAAAAACACCACAAGTAACCAGTGTTATGAAAATATTTTACATTTCGAGCATTCTACTGACATGACAAAATTCATTGTGGTTACAGTAAATAACTTCTAAAAATTTGCCTACCTAGATATTTTTCTGGCACATCAATTGATTCAATTCGGTTTCTACCCATGTTATATAGCTTTTAAAACACAAAATTTTGCAATAACTATCTCTGCATTCTCTCTTCAGGTAATTGATGATCAGTTGCCTGATATTTGATGGCAGAGATAGCTATTGAAACATTTTGTTTTACAAGTTTAATAACCCAGGTAGAAATTCAAGAGCTCTATATTCAATTACCTACCTGTTTGATAGAAGCCTTTGAAATGTGGTGCTATAGGAGAATGCTGAAAAACAGATGGGTGGATAGAATCACTAATGAGGAAGTTCTCTAATCAGAATAAGGGAACAGCGAACAATCTGGAGGATGCTTCAATAGTTCTTGGGCTTCCAACCAGGTGAAAGTAGGAATGTGGCCAATGCCTACTTTCACAAGTTTGGAAGCCAAAGAACTATTGAAGCAGCATATACGCCAGGAAAACCTCCGCTTTTTGATAATATGGAGGGCGTTGACCAAGTGAAGGGATAGTCTAATAGACCACATTTTAAGACATGAGGGTCTTGGAAAATTAGCATTAGAGGGTTGCATCAGACCAGTCTTATAACTGAATATCACAAAATCTAAAACAACCTTTTTGATGTTGTCTGCACCAAGCTATACTTGAAGGTAATAAAGTAAGAGGAAGAGGATTTTAATGCTGAAATTTGCAGATATTATTTTTTTCTTTTCTCTTGAAAAATTGATTAAGTAGGTTAAAGATATATTAATTTGTATAAATTAAGTTATAACAATAATTGAAGAAGGAGAGACACTTAAATATAGTTTGGAAATTATAAAAAAAATGCAGATTCCATTAAAATCAACCATAAAAATATTAACAAAGTCTCTATTCTAAATAAAGTGTGATTTATTAGAGAGTTGAGAAGAAAATGAAGCACCTACAACAGAAAAGAAAAGAGAAACAAGTGAGTCTTTAAGACTGAAAAATTCTGTTAATAGTAGATGATTGTTAGTATTGGAAAGCATCAATCAAGATGTTTGGCAACTTTTGGAAGTTAAAGAGTAATTGATAAAGTAAGGAATGTATAAGCTTAGAAAAGTGTTGGTATCTGATAAAATAATTTTAGGATATAGTTAATGAAAAGAAGTAAGTTTCTGAGACAATCAGGTTTATTTCACTCCATTATTCACTCAGCTACATTTCAATGTATTCCTCATAATCAGACATTACAAACCATTTTTCAGGATTTTCCATCACTTAGATCACAAATTATTTCTGAAGACTATGTACTAATTCAAATAGTCAATTTAACTTAATTAACCAATTTAATTTAATTAATGATGGAGTCACATGTTGGATGATTGGATTGTGTGTGAAGATAGTCATATTGGGGAATTTTAACTCACTAAAGAATGTGTACACTCAGGCATAGTGATAATGATCAAATAATATCACATGATCAATTGTAGAGAGGAAAGGAAGAAGACAAAAGATCAAAAATTTATGGCTCAGCTTTGAATCAAACCCGGTTCCTTTGCTATAGCTCCAAATCACTCTAACCATTAAGCTACAAAACTTGTGGCGTTACATTTGATTAACAAATGTTTTATACTTTTCTTTTTTATATGTCCACAATTTCGCAGAAAGTTATGTTTAAATTAATGAAACTCCTTGGATCTTGATCTTTGCTTTGCTTAATAGTGTATCTTTGGAACAGACAGATAGAAAGCTTGCTGCCCATCATTGTAGTCATGGACTTTAAGTTTTGTTTAAATAACAGCTCACAGCGGACATGGTAATGTATGTTTTGAGCATTTGTGAAAATGCCTTGAAGTAATCAGAATTATTCTCACGGATGGATGTTGCCTACAGGGTATCATTATTTATTTCAATTTATTTGGGTTGAAATATTGGCTTAAGTTGAATTGTTTGTTAATGTCCTTTCCTTTCTAATTTACATACATTGTTCAAGCATTTGTATCAGCCTTAATCTGAACTAGCGAGTTCAACTTCAATGGATTCTTTGTGGCTACACTGAGAGACAGTTTATCCATCCCAAGCTCTGATGTAACCAGAGAAAGCCAGAAGATACAATCAAGAAATATTGTATGTTTATCATCTCCATTGAACAAGTGCCTCTGGCAAAGAGTGCTCTGAAAATAATATCTCACATTCCTGTGAACGAAGCTCATGTTTTCATATGTTTGTGAATATTTAACTAGCTGGAACTGAACAGATAGTGAATATTAAAACTTTATTTTGTTTGTTAAAAGAATTTATTTATTGTTTATGAATATCTATTCTGTTTTTCCCTTCCTTAAAGGTTCCTCGAGTTAATGATTAAATATCCAGACATTATTTAACCATTAAAATTTAAAATCCTGGCCAAATTTACTTGATGGAAGTTCCAAATAAGAGATTACTGTGAATGGTTCATTAATTTAATTTATCCAATAACATTATGTTAATTTTTCTATTAATTAACTCAGTATGTGTTAATAAATAAAACTGACTGAAAACTTTCAATTTGTTTCTTCAAGATGTGCAGCTTGGCTTGAATGCACAAACAGATATTTCATTCATTCAACTCCAGGAAATTTTATTAAGTAAATATATAAATGTATTGTTTGGTTAATGGAATATGAAAGTAATTAATTATTATAAATACAAATGTAGATAAGTAAAATTAAAATCACTTACATGTTTCCTTTTCCAACTGACCACCTCAGCTTCCTCTTGATTTCTTTTCATGAGTCTTTATACTTGGTAACATAGAGATAAGATTCAGTCAAGTGCTGACTTTGAGCCCACTATCAAATTTTTATGAGAGATCTTGACATTGAAACTGAAATCCACTTGATTGTTTGAATAGACATCAAAGCTATTTTCTTTAGACAATGGATTATATAAACTTAATCAGGGCTGTAATATTAAGGGTCAAAATATTAATTAGCCAGTTAATGTGGTTGTGGAGGTTACTGAGGAACTGAAGAAGGGCATTTTTGTAATTTATAAATTAATTGATTCATACTGCAGCATTATAATTAAGCATAATGTTTCAAATACTAGGCACTTATAACATCACCAATAGATTACATGTTATATGTTCTGCACATTAGAAACTTTTAATAACTTTCAATTAACAAACATGTTTTAAAAGGTTATGAACTTAAATGGTGCATAAAAAAGGAGTGTTTGTAAGAATTATGTGCTGTGTTAAAAATTCGTTTAGTAGAATAAGTGAACATACGGCGACTATAGCTAAGGTGTCGGAGAACCCTACTGTCTTATTCCCTTCTGGCATCCCTATTTTCAGAACAGTGTCGTACATGACATTCCATAGGAGGGGCCCAATGGCCTATCCCTGTGAGACACCTCTTGTGACGTTATAGCATGTCACACCCTCATGTGTATCATGAATGAGCAACCTGTTGCTAAAATAATCACTTATCAGCAGTATTCTGGTACACCTATTGTACTAAGAGCACTTTAATTTGTCTTTAGCTGCTTTAAGGACTTTAACAGACTCAAAAAGCACTGTTTTGTGGGATGGGGGGGGGGGGGGTTAACAGGCTACATGAGGGTGATTCTGAAACAGGTAACTCATCTTTAATAGCATCAGAAGGGAAATGAAAAGGAAGGGGATTGCGGAAGGTAAAGTATGACAGCCAAGGGTTAACTAGGCCCCCCGGGCTATGGTTCAAGGATCCTACCCAGTGTTTCACCTAAAGCGATGCAGGGAAAATCTTAGAAAACCTGCATAAGGTAGGTCGGGCATTTACATAGGTTCTTATAGACCTACAAGCGAGTTACACCTACAAGAGTACAAGCGTCTAGAGACAGGCAATGTTCCTGCCTCGGGCACGATAAAAGCGGCAAGCAGTGAGCGGCCGAGACTCCGAGCGGCAGAGTAGTGAGCGAGCGATGGAGAACCCTTGAGCGGCACTCCTCGTCATGGAGTCGTAGTGTGAAGTAGCAAAGCTTCTCTTGCTCAGTGACAATAGCAGTCTTTTATGGAAACGAATTTTAACGAAAGGCAAGAGAAGGTTAAGAGTTAATTCCATAAATAGGAGTATAAAGTTTTCGGAGAGTATCGCCATCCTTTTAGAAATCTAAGAGTGGACGAAAATAGGTTTTTCAAATATACGAGAATGTGTATGCGAACATTCCATTACGTGCTAAGAAACACTAAACCATTTTAATGAGGTAATTATAATTAAATTTACATCTACAGTTTTATGAATAATGTAAGTTGCAACAGTTGTAAGCCTAATTTCAGTTAATAAAATTATCCATTAATTCATAATAATTGAAAAAATTGTATTATATTCAAAAGTATATTACACGTACCTGTCACATAAGTTTTATTTCATTTCCAATTTTTTTTATATCAGTACTTACGCTTTATAAAATTTTATGTCTTAGAAAGCAATTTAATTAAATAAAAATGTATATTAACAAATGCCCTCATCATTTTATTATATCTGATAAAAAGAAAAGAAACATGTTCAGTCTTGAAAAAATAATTTCTACCGTTCAATTGGTGTTCTTCCTTGTTTTACTGACTTTGGCCATTTGCTGTACTTTATTTATGAATGTTAGAATTAGGCTTTCAAGTTATGGGCACTAACCTAAGGGAAGATGTTCAACATTTCATGGTGTCACTTATACATTGCATATTAAGATATGTAAAGATCATAATAGTTGTATAATTACTTGGGTAATTGATAAATTATTATTTTTCTTTACAATAAGGCATTTATAAAATAATTATAGGCCTATACAGGTTACACAGCAACCCATACAACTAAACTATTTGCAAGAGATTTGGCTTCAGTATATTAAAATTATTCAGAGACAAATGAAAGCTTCTTTAATTTACATTTAGATATTATGCATCTTACTGCCTTTTAAATTATAGAGCAGTTAATAATTTTTAATCCGTTGTAAAGCATGCTCCATAAAATTTTCTTACTCTTGTGGTAGGATTTAGTTTTAATTCATAATTGATTCGCTGTTTCATTAATTTCATCATTCAATCTCTTACCTGAATGTATTCTCTTTCAGAGATGATATTTTGTTGCTAATTTATTGGAATACATTTAAGCTTGGTGTGTACATGAACCATCTATTGTAAATGTAGTCCAGATCAGTGTAAATTATTTGCAGAGTTCTTTGGTACGAAAATAAATTGGTAGCTATTATTGGGTTTCCAAAAGGGGCAACACTGACCTTCTTAAGATTTGTGAAACGGCTTAAAGTTTCAGGAACCAAAGGAATGAAGGGAGTATTGATGCTTAAGATGGGAGTTGTGCTGGGCACACAATCGGGGATAGATGTCAATGATGGATCTTCACAAACCATATTATTAATATCTCCCCCATAAGGATGACAGATGCAGTCCTGGCCCATGGCCGAGGAGAAGAATAAATACAGGGTGATGGAACCTGTGATAGTAAGCGGCGTAAACCTGGAACAGATAGAAATGTATTGTAAAATATCCATTTTTATCACCGTTAATTCCTGTATTATGGTTTCTCTATGTGGAATTCTATCTTCTTTTTCTTTCATTCCCTGCATATAATTTGGCAATAGCTAATGATGTTTCACTAAATTATCAGGCTGTGATCACTGATTATATAAAACATCCACACTGCGGCACATACAGACATGGACTCTAACATATAAACCAATGTGGCATCTCACTACCATTAATTCTGGTAGGTAGACACTCCAACCTATATTCCTGCCCTTTCACGAACCCACTACACCAAACTTACGCTGTTTTTGACTACTAAAAATTGTACTCTTGCCCCTTTTCAAGCCCTCTTGGCAAACTACAGTGTACTGCCGGTTTGTCTCAAAGGAGCAGCCTACAATCCTGGTTTTCCATTCCTTTTTTGACTTAAGAATAGAATTTCTTCATTAATAACCGAATTTATGTCTCTAATTTTCAGAATTTACCCACTATTTTCAATATTTGTTTCCAAAATTCTTTTCTAAAAGAATAAATAAATATTCTGATTTCTTTTCAATTTTTCATATTTATCGTATTTTTTAACCAGAATAATTCTCCTACTTTTCATTGTAATTATCTTCTTCAGCACATCTGATTGTCACGATATACAGATGGCTAGAGTTATAAATAATTTGATGAACGGCATCTTTTTATTTTTCACATTGTCGATCTCTCAAGAATGAGTTTTGATGAATTTTCTACGCAGTTGATCTGTAATTATTGAGATCTTTCCAGGGTCTTCCAACACAGGCTCCTCCCAATTTCGATTGCAGTGCCATCAATTTGTTCTATTCTTAACGTTATTTTAACTATCCGTTTTGTGCCAATCGACGTAGAAAACTATTTCAAAATTTACTATCTAATTGACTTTCTTTGAATTCATCCTATTTTCTTGGAATTTGCATTTCTTAGAAATTTACTTTTTATCCCCAGCCATTTTCCATCCGAGGAGCTCACTTCTCTGACTGAAAAATAACACTTTGTCTATAACTGCCGGTGAGATGAGACGTTTATCGTTGCGCTCCAGAAATTCGCTATGGAGGAGTCCGAGCTGGACTCAATTTTTACGAAGTCGTCTCTCAGCCCTGGGGGGAGGTCTACACGTCGGCTTTGCCAGCCAAGTTATCGCTAAGCACCCGAACACCCCAGACCTTTCACTATAACGTAGGTAGTTACAAATGGGGACAGTGAGGCTCCAAACTCAGGTTTGAGGTTTTTATCTAAATTACACCCATAAGAAACAAAAGTAACCTGTTTGGAAAACAAGAAAATAATTTGAAAGAATTTGAATTCTATTTAGGACTCAAATGTCTGTGTTTTATGGATGATCGGTAACTAATAAATAATAAATAAGGCAATAGATATGAAAAAATAATATAAACTGTATGTGTGGACGATAGGAGTTGCAATAAGGAAAGGGCTTGTGCAATATAGGTTATCATGGAGGGTTGCACCATACCAGTCTTAGGACTTAACACCAAAACAAATGTAAGGTTTTAGATTTTCCATCTTTAACATACTGTTATAATAAATTAATCAGTTGTCCAATAACCAAAGTAAATTTAAAGCTGAGTTATATTTGTTTCAACCTGAATGAATGATGCATTTTTGGAACAAAGATATTGGGGAAAAATATAACTTTAATACTTCAAGTGATAGATTTCATTATTAAATTCATAACAAAAATGTTTCTTTTTCATTAACCTATAGTGTAACAATTAGTCTGACAACCAATTGTAGGTACATTTTGTAACTTTCTATACATTTTATTATTTGAATAGAAATTTTATAAAAATATAATAAATATAAATTACACGTTAAGTACAATTTCAAAATATTCCCAACCATTTAAAAAAACATTTACATGTAGTTTTGTTTGCTTAAGTATTATTCGTTAACTTTGTTGTTATCTTATTTAAAATGTAAACCTGCATAATTGGTTTGTAAGTAATCTCGTGATTTTTAGCTCTATGTGACTCCAGGGAAAACCGTGCCGTTAAATATTGGCAAATCGTGTCTTGCTTCTCCTTGTTCATCACTAGCGTGAAAGATTGCTAGCAACTTTCATCTTTTATTTAAGGTTTTTTTCTTCTTCTAAAAACACTCACATCTACTTCTTGAAACACACATTTAATAATAATTGGCATTATCAATCAACATTAATTGATTTATTTACAACTTTAACAAACTTGTCACAACACAATACGCAAAGCAACGTAACTTACAATTTCTATCACCATGTCATCGCATCGACCTGGCATTAGGTTGGCGTATAGAAAATATTTTTTCAGAATTTAGACACACTGTATATGTTCCCGTCTTACATTTGAGGAGAAAAATAATATGAAATTTTAAATTTATTTCAGGAAGTTTGTTTATATAAACATCATATCTAAAAAACGTGTGTGAAGTGGGTATTTTGAATGATATAAATGTATATTCGAATTTAAAAATTAAAGTGAAGTGTTAAAATAATATAATTCTTGTAGTGTTTCTCTTTTTTCTTTCAGGGCTATAGAAATTTTAAAAGACTTTAGATTAGGAGTATTTATGTTTAAGTAATTTCATTTTGTATCTGCCACGGGGCTTGCGCCCTTATTCTTGGGGGGGGGGAGAGGTTAACAGGCTACATGAGGGTGATCCTGAAACAGGCAACTCCCCTTTAATAGCATAGGAAGGGAATTGAAAAGGGGAGATGCGGAAGGAACGGACGTGGGTAAATACTCCTTCCTAAATAGGACCGTAAAAGACTGGAATGATTTGCCTGCAAGTCTACTAGCGACTTTTCCGAAGAGTGTAAAATTATTTAGGGACACAATTTATTCAGGCTTAGAATTAGTGTTAAAGTAATTTTATACTGATTGTTTATTTTAGTATAATTTTTTTTCTTTAACTTATATTCCTTTATTGTAATATTAAATGTATTTTGCCACCACCAGGGCTCAGCCCATTGTAACGTAATAAATCTATCTATTGACTGATTGGTCTGAAAGCCCATTTAAAACGACCGTTAGAATAGAAATCTTGGAATTAGTTGGAAGGAAATTAATTTGTATAATTGTTGTAATATATATATATATATATATATATATATTAATATTATAAATGGAATCTTATTCTTATAATAATGTTTCATTATAAAATAATAATATCCCCCTATTCATTTCAATACCTTATTTTCTATAGATGATCATATTTATGAAAAAAAAAACAAATTACCCATCTATGTGATCTCGAATCATTCCAATAGTTAATGTATCCACGTCATATAAATGAAATTAACATCAAATCATCATTTATATTATCAGACTAAGTTCAAACAACATATTTTAGCATTGATATATAATTTTCAGTGAATATTCTGGGATCAACTTCAATTATTTAAAGTTTGTTTATTTGATAATTGTAAGTTTTTCAAGACTACTACTACTAATTTTTCCAAATAAAAGTTTTAGATATGTTCAATGTTTATTATTTAAATAGATTGTAAATATTTGACATGGGAAATTTTTATTTCACCTAGAGAAAACTTGTTCCAGTTTCCTCAGCTCTTTCACTTTTTTTGTAATTGCCATTTCTTTTAGTGTTCCTTCTCATTTTGTGTAATACTTCAGTTAAAAGTTGTATGTTATCACTTAACTATGTTAAAATAGATCTGCTTAATTCTGATTACTTAACGTAAAAATATATGACGTCCTTAGGGTTTTTCACGAAACTAATCAGCCGGCAGGCTCCTAGGATCGCCAATTCAAACCTGCAAGGTGCACCTCAGAAATAAGCAAACAGTCCAAGCGAGATAAAATAGAGGGAATGAAAGGAATTTTTCAGTTGAAAACATACAAATTTTTATAAAATAACAGTAAATTTATATGTGTATTATCGTATATTTACAATATAGTTTTTCAAGGCGTCACAAGGCCTCGATATTATTCATATTAATTCATACTTACAAAATAGAATGCAAAGAGTAGTATTAAAAGACTCGTGCAGAGGTGAAATACATAAATCAGATTGGGGAATTATTAAAACTGGGGTCCCACAGGGATCAGTATTAGGGCTATTATTATTCCTTATATATATAAATGATCTTCCAAATACCATAGATTCAGCTTCTAAAGCTATCCTCTTTGCAGATGATACTAGTGTAATAGTAAAAAGTAACAAAGACACACTAGAAGCTGAGGCAAGTAACAATAATTTACCTAACCCGCTAACATGGTTTAATGCGAACGACGGACTAACAAATAACTGTGACAAAACACATTTCATGCAATTTCACACACTCAACACAACTTTACAATCTATAACACTTAAATACGACAGCAAAAATGTAAATGAAACTTCCTCTGTTAAATTCTTAGGTCTCTTAGTAAATAATAAATTAAATTGGACTGATCAGATTAATCAATTACTTAAGAAACTCAGCTCAGCTACATGTGATGCAATGTCCACCTTCAGTGATTTAAAAACAAGAAAATTAGTATACTTTGCATATTTTCATTCTATTTTATCATATGGTATTATATTTTGGGGCAACTCAATAGGCATAGATAAGATTTTTATTAGTCAAAAACGTGTTATTAGAGCAATATGTGAGGCAGGTTTCCTCACGAACTTCTTGCAGAACTCTGTTCAAAAAGTTAGGCATTTTCACTTTGACGTGCCAATACATTTATTCATTGATGTTATTTGTAATCACAAATAGGCACTTATTTTTGAATAATACTGATATTCATCCCTTCAATACAAGGAACAAAAATAATCTGTATAAAAAATGTAAAACATTGTCAATTGCACAGAAAGGTGTGCATTATCCATCTTCAACACGTGACTGCAGTCAGCACAGAATTAAACAGTTGTCCCCCGATAATCAAGGTAAATTTAACACTGAATTATGCTCATATTTGCTTAGCCACTCCTATTCAATAAAGGAATTTATAGATGAATCGGAGAAGAGTAATTAATTAATTAGTTTATAATACAAAAATTTGTTATAAGTATATTTATCTTTTATACAATAAAATAATGTAATAAATGTACACCCTGACCCATTCCACATCCTTGAAGCTAAGCTTCTTTACAGGATCTACGGAATATGATTATTATTATTATTATTATTATTATTATTATTATAAAAGAAACCGAAAAAAATGTAAAGACTGCAGAGCTTGTAAATTATACACATAAAATAAGACGACAAAATTATTATGTCTGCATTTAAAACACGAATGAATAACAATGTCGTACTTGTATAATCTGACGGTCAATGCGAACACAGATGCAAACTTTATTAATCAGCTGATTCAGTAAATAAGCCATTTAGCAAGGATGGTGCCAGGATTTGTTCTGGGAGTAGCAAATCTTTAAGTAAAGCTAAAACAAAAAGATCTCACTCGTTATAAAACATTTAGCTCTGATGCACAAACATAACAGTTGAGAAACTATATAGAAACGAGAATTTACAGATATAGAAACGAAAAAAATTTAAACAAGGTGCGAATATAATATTTGAATCAGTCTTTTGTAGAAGGACACAAAATATGAAATGTAATGTTAATCTGATCATGCAACATGCATTCACTTGAAATACAAACAGTTAGTATGCAGGCAATGGCAAAATCGTTAGAAATGGGGGTCGCTGTTGGAAAATAGATACACAATAAATAGGATAGACTTATTGTCTTATTGAAAAATAAAGAAAGTCGTGACATCGCGCGTCATAGAGTAAATGTGGCACTTTTAGCGAGAGATGAATGCACCGATCGAAAATTAATGACCGCAAGAATGCTGAAAATATTATTTATTAATTTCCCCGGCAAATAAATGCTAAAATAAAACGCATTTTTAATAATAAATTATATAAAATCTCCTTGACGTTGGTCAACAATGCGTCGTGGAGGTACAGAAGTCACATCGTTTATAAGCAGCAATGAGCCTGTACCAAGGTTCCTGCCAAAATATCGAACAAAATGAAAACACGTCAAACAATAAACGTCGCCGGGCACAAAAATATATTAGAAGCCGTTAAATTAAAATAAAATATAAGAAAAAAAATTGAAATTCTTCAGTAAATGGAACGCACGATACTATACTACAATTAGTATTCTAAATCCTTCATGACCATGATACTTATCTTTTACAGTAAAGTGATTGGTTATTCGGATTATGGTTCCATAATTATTTATAATCTATATTGGATATCTATAAACCATTATCTTTGCAATTGAGTAGATTTGATATCTGTGTAGATAATTTTTAATAGAATTGAGATTGGAACTGAAGAGTTGTGAGACCGAAAGTCAGCTCATTAGCGTGGTTTATCTTCGAAATGGTGAAATATATAAGGCCATGTGAAAACAATCAAGAGGAAACTGGTGTGATCAATAGAGGGAAACATGTAAGTGAGATCAGTTTCTGTTTAAGTAAATTAAACATTATTTCACTGTACTTTCTTTTTACTTTGAGTATATTTCAGCAGAATTGACAATGTGTAAGTTCGTTTATTTCTGTGTATTCTAACAAAACTGTTGATATTGTAGGACTCTTCGATTTTTCTTTAATTCTATGTGCTGATTTTACAATTACTCTTTTAGTTATGACACTTGATGTCTTTCTCCGCGCTTGTCCCACTTGTTGCATCACTGTTCCCGTACCACGGAGAGCGACAGTGTTCGGGAGGATTTTAGCTTGGATAATTCTGGCAGTGGCTTTTTCAACTTCAGTTCCAAGTTCGGAATCGGAAGAGGAATCTCAAAATGTACAGTCTTAATTAGATGAATGAACGGAGATTGTTAACCGTACAGATGTACCACAACCTTCGGCTTCTTTTCATATTTACATTATTCGGATAAAAAGACAAATAATCCAGCAACTCATCCAAATCCAAAAATAAATAAGATTTGGCCAGTTTACGAAAGCCTACATATACCGTAATGGGATAAACATACAATATTACTTGATGGTATCTTCTGGCTTTCTCTGGTTACATCAGAGCTTGGGATGGATAAACTGTCTCTCAGTGTAGCCACGAAGAATCCATTGAAGTTGAACTCGCTAGTTCAGATTAAGGCTGATACAAATTCTTGAACAATATATGCAAATTAGAAAGGAAAGGGCATTAACAAACAATTCAACTTAAGCCAATATTTCAACCCAAATAAATTGAAATAAATAATGATACCCTGTAGGCAACATCCATCCGTGAGAATAATTCTGATTACTTCAAGGCATTTTCACAAATGCTCAAAACATACATTACCATGTCCTTTCTTAATCATATATTTGTTACAATGAACTATTTTCTATATTCTGAAAACAATTGTAATAATTTATAATGGATTCCTGTGAGCTGTTATTTAAACAAAACTTAAAGTCCATGACTACAATGATGGGCAGCAAGCTTTCTATCTGTCTGTTCCAAAGATACACTATTAAGCAAACCAAAGATCAAGATCCAAGGAGTTTCATTAATTTAAACATAACTTTCTGCGAAATTGTGGACATATAAAAAAGAAAAGTATAAAACATTTGTTAATCAAATGTAACGCCACAAGTTTTGTAGCTTAATGGTTAGAGTGATTTGGAGCTATAGCAAAGGAACCGGGTTTGATTCAAAGCTAAATTTTTGATCTTTTTGTCTTCTTCCTTTCCTCTCTACAATTGATCATGTGCTATTATTTGATCATTATCACTATGTACCACAACTTTCGGCTGCTTTTCATATTTACATTTTTCGGATAACAAGACAAATAATCCAGCAACTCATCCAAATCCAAAAATAAATAAGATTTGGCCAGTTTACGAAAGCCTATATATACCTAAATGGGATTTCACTATTGACGCAAGTCTAATGTTATATAACGGTTCGTTGAGTTGGAAACTATGAATTCCCAAGAAACGCTCAAGGTTTGGCAAAAAAATAAGTTATTTTCTACGTCCGGGTTTCTCAAACTGTGTTCCACAAACATTTGGAATGATTCTCTTTAAACTATGGATTAGAATATAGTATAATACCATTTACTCAGTTCGTTATTAGGGATTTTGAAGAGCACTGGACTAAAATAACGAGAAAGGAGGCTAATGCATAACCTCTACAGAAGACAGGCAGCAGTAATTAGAATAGAAGACCAAGGCTATATAACTGACATATATAGAACAGGCGACGAAGTAAGTTAAAACGGAATATGGGAAAGGAATCATACTGCAAGGAGAAGAAATAAAAACCTTACGCTTTGCCTATGATATTGTAGTATTAGGGGAGTCAGAAGAAGACTTGGAAACCATAATAAATGGCATGAACGTAGTCCTCGAGAAAGAGTTAAATGTGAGGATTAATAGAGGAAAAACCAAGGTAATGGAGTGTAGTATGGGAAACAGTGGAATAAGAAAGGGTGTTAGATTGGAAGGGGATATTTTGACATAAGTTAAGGAATTCTGCTACTTTGGAGGCGTAATAACTTGGGATGGTAGAAGTATAGTAGACATAAAGAGTAGGATAGCACAGGCAAGGAAGGGTTTCGCGAAAAAGAGGAATTTACTTACGGGTAATGTAAGTGTGAATATTAGGAAATCGTTGCTAAAAAAATGTTCGTATGGAGCTTGGCGTTATATGGGTGCGAAATGTGGGGGAAAGGAAAAAAATGGAAGCCTTTGAATTGTGGTGCTATAGGAGAATGCTGAAAATCAGATGAGTAGGTAGAATCACAAACGAGGAAGTTCTAAACAGAATAGGGGAAAAGCGATCAATATGGAGGACGTTGACCAAGAGAAGGGATAGATTAATAGGCCACGTTTTAAGATACGAGGGTCTTGTAAAATTAGCATTGGAGGGAAGTGTGTTGTGTAAGAACAGAAGAAGGAAGCCAAGGATAGGATACGTTAAGCATATTATGGAGGATCCGAGTTGTACTAGTTTGCGGAAATAAAAAGGCTTGCGCAGGGTCTGTTAGGTTGCTGGATGGTTGCATGAGACCAGTCTTAGGACTAAATACCACAACAACAGAACAACTTCATGACTCTTAACACCTACTTCACCGATTTGCTATTTTATGTGTGGGTGGTTGAATAATTTTAAGATAACCAGTAAAATCAAGTCCAGTGTGAATGTAATGTTTGACAGCGTTGTTTTGGGTGTTTCAGGTTGTCATCTCTGATTGTTGCTACTGTCGTGGTCTTGGCCTCCTCTTCTTCCTCCATGGTGAATGCCCAATGTGCGTGTTATCTCTACCCCCCTTCAAACTGGATCTGCGACAGTTATTCCATCCAGGTAATACCCACCTGTGTGCCTGACAACATCACCGAGCTCAGCTTAAGAACTCAGAGACTTTTGCTCCAACCCGAAACAATTCGACGCTTCACAAAGTTAGAAAGGCTAAATATCGACTTCTTTGAATACCCGATAATATCCAAGGATTTCTTAGATGGCCACGCGAACCTTCTAATCTTTCAAATTTACCACACTTTATTGGAATACGTTGACAATGAGTGGTTCATGTATGCGCCGAGAATCGACAGGATGGTCCTTGCGAACAACAGAATAATGACGCTGCCTGCAGACACTTTCAGGTTGGTGGGAAAAATCCTCTTAACAGAAAGCTAAATTGATGTCAATCAAGACAAATTTCTTACACATTTAATTTCATTTTATGAATAATCAACCATACGCTCTCTGAGGCCGGTCGTCGAAGGACCATAATCTGTCAAGATTTCTTTTTATGACATTAGTTAAAGGAGAAGAAAGGGAAAACACGTGGAAACTCTGATAATTTCCCCCTCTGGCCTCCTGTTGGTATTTATTTGTAAAGCCTTGTCAAGCCAAATTGTGGGGGGAAAGAATAATTGTGGACCTTTTGTTTCCCAAATATTTACAAATATTTCATCGAAGAAAAAACTGTTTCAAAAGCAGGAAGAGAATTAGCGTTATAATTAATAACACGTGAAGTGCAGTGCAACACTTCTAAGAAATAGAGAACGAAAAAAACAAACTAACGCTTATACAAAGAACATTTAATAGAGCAATAAAAGCAGTATTAAGTAAAAGCATGGATGAAAATGTCAGCTACACTTAGGGTATGTTTGAGTTGAAATTGCATAAACAAAGATTCAATAATAATTTTTAAAGACTAAAAAGAAAGGAACATTACCATAAGATGTAATGTGTTTAGTGAGGAAAATAATATGAAATGCACCAATATTTAATAAGACAATCTAACATATTTAATGTGGACCTTGCATCTGCTGACAATAAATAATTAATTATGACCAGAAGGAAAAATAAGAGAGAAAGTAGATATTTAACTAGAGGGTAATAAGATATATATATATATATATATATATATATATATATATATATATATATTATATGATAGATAGATAGATAGATAGATAGATAGATAGATAGA
>CM067376.1:16661926-16773355 GCA_034510155.1 Eucriotettix oculatus
CATTCAACCCTGTTTACCACATTATCAGAATTGCGTATACACACTTGTCTAATGTTTAGTGGTCTATTCTCACATAGTGTTGAGAAATCATGAGGGTATAATTTGCATCGCTTTCACTCCCCTCCCCTCCCCACCAATACATAAGTATAAAATCACCTTGCACAACTAACATATCATCATTCGTTTGAGTGTGTGTAATTGGTAAAAAAAAAATGTTGTGTGTTTTGGATTTTCAGAGCTATTACAACCAACATGGCCAACTTAATCCATGCGATTTAGCTATTTTATATAGGAATAATGATTTAGTAACTAAAATATACAGCATTCAAATAAAACTTGATAGCAATCCATTTGAGAACGCTAATTCGTACAATAAAGCGAACAATTATGTGCATAAGAATATACATGGTTTGGAGTGGGATAAGGGTACAATATCAGCAGACGATTTGAAAGCTTTATTTCAGAAGTTGAATATCAGCTTCAATTGCCCTATATATGTGAAGGGTAAGGAGAAACAAAAATGGGTTTCTGACTACATTACAAAAGATCACGATATCATAGATCTGACGGATCTCGGTTGTCCGAGATTGAGAGAATTGCGAGGTGTGAATCCACAAAATGCAGTAGATACAGTGCGACTGTTAACATCATTTATAACAAGTAGAATAAATGATGAGATGGAAGTAGTAGTCTGCAACAAAGGTGATTATTTTGTATGTGATTGTTATATTTATATAGCGAATGTTATATTTCATATGTTTTTGTTTCTTTTCAGAATTTGTCTTTAATGTGTAAACATCAATCAAACTGAAGTATGTGTGTGTGTGTGTTAGTCCAACACCTCAAGAATTTAGTATAATAGACATTTGAATAATTAATTTGTGTGTGTGTGTGTGTGTGATGTTCAGAAAATATTAAATAAACATATTTGCTATAAAGTTTTCTTGTTTTGTTTAATTTTCTCTCACCCTCCTTGACAATCTGGTTAGGGAAGGAATAACAATGTAACACGATTTCACAAAAAAAAAAAAAAAAAAGTTATATATATTAAATTTATTTATTCAAAATATTACAGAATATTGTTTTTATCAATCCAACTGTTGTGAGAATTATTATATCCCAACCATTTTACAAATACTTTATCCCCTTTCCTTCGGAGTATCCGTTCCACGAGATAGACATCTGAATGCTTAGTTTTTTGTAATTCCTCCATGTAGAAAGCACCAGCCAGCAATTGTTGTTGGTAATCCTTCAGTATGTAAGTTATGGGGTTTGTTGGTTGAACTTTGTGAATAGTGAAGAGTTCTGTAGTCCAATTCGGTGTATAACCCTTTTCGAATTGATGTTTTTGCTTACTGATGCGGACAACGTCTCCAACTTTAAATTTATTCTTTCCTCCAACCATTTTGATATTGTTGTACACCGATGAGAGCAAACGATTATCGTGTACATCACACGGTTTCATTTTAATGGTACGGTGATAGGAGCGATTGTAGTCTCGAACAATATTTTGTAACATATGTATCCACACATGCGAACCTTGTTTTGTAAATATTGGCCACATACGCTCACATAAAGTTCGGTTAAAACGTTCTACAACGCTTGCTTTCATATTGCTGTACGTAGAGTAATGATTAATGTTGTGTGATGTTGCCCATTTTTTGAAATCTGCATTATAGAATTCAGTACCTCTATCTGTCTGGATGTTTTTAGGATGACGTTTGCTCTTATCGTATAATTGACATACTACTGTAGCAACTTCCTTACCCCGCTTAGTCTTTAACGGTTGTACCCATGCATATTTGGAGTAAACGTCAATAATAGTTAGCATGTACTTAAAACCATTATTTTCTTTCGAATAGGGAATCATTTCCACCAAATCCATTTGATGTAGATCATCTAGTCCCTTGGTTATAACCTTACGACGTGCATAGCGTTTCCGAGCCGGACGATGTAATTCACTAGCAATACTGCCTCTAACGTCCATCATTCTGGTATGATGTGAAGCAAAGAAGTTCTTAGTTTTTATGCAATGATTCGAGCTTCTCGCAGTTCTTCGATGATGGATGTAATTTCGTTTTCGTGAGCAGTATGACCAGCCGATTTTGATGCCATCAACAACTGCAATCGATGTACAAGTTCATTAGGATCATCCCAGTGTACATAGTCAATAGATCGTTTTTGTTGTTGATGATGAGACTTCCACGTAATACCATGACCTGTATGTTTTGGGGGAAAGAGTTTTTTAATAATCTCGGTATATTTATAGCCTCTGTTGGACTTCAACTGATGTGTCGGTAGATGTTGTAATCTGTGTGCGTTTGTAGATTCCAATATTTGCTTGTACTCTCTAAGATCTGTTGCTTCGTAATATTTGGGTTTGTTTGTAAAGAGTAAATTATAAAGTCCATCTGTTCCTTCATAGGTTTTATTATTTATGGTTATTAAGTTGTTTACATCGAAGAATATTTCGGAATCTCCAATCAACCATCGATTTCCTTCCTTCCGTACACCGTATACTTTATCCAAATTTTTGTTTTGATATGTTTTTTCGAAGAATTTTACAAAAGATGCTCCTCGCTCTTCTTCTTCTTCATCCTCTTCTCTTTTCATAGGAGGCAGTGCTGTTGGTGCTGCTGATTGGAATGTGTGGTTGTTCCTAACACTATTCAGTAAGGATTGTAGTGGTTCCGAAATTGGTTTAAATGTTTTTTGAAGATGAGTTTCTTGTTGCAACTCATCTGATTTAAGTGTATTATATTTATGTTTTATATTCTTGATGGCTTGCGCAAGGTGTCTATTATCACGAATGTCTTTTGTTATGCGCGATCGGGTGTCCGTAGAACGAGCTTTCGAACGGGTGTTCGAACGAAGCACTTTTTGTGTTTCCATAAGCAGGCTTACATTCAAACTGATAGTGTAGTGTATCGTTCAAAGGAGTTTTATATTCTATTCGCGTGCAGACTGCACAAAGTATTCATCAAATCCATTGCGATATCGCCCATTATTTAATTCACTATCTTTATCGATAACAACGAAACCGTACCGAGTTTTCCAACAATGAGCGCAAAGATTTTTGAATGCATCGAAACTCATATCCGTATTAACATGATCATCGTAAACATGTTTAAGATTTCCGACGTCTTGTCGAAATAAGATAATGAAATTCGCATTATCACGCAGTAAATGTTTAGGTAGATGAGTGTAGGTCTGACATAAATAAAATACATCTACACCGAAATGTCTAGCAGTGCTAAAGTATATTTTCATAAGATTCTGTTTATCACACGCCACATCATCGAAAATGATTATGGAATTTGGCTTAGCTTTTTCCGGATGCACAACATCATCGTTTTCGGAATAGCAGTGATAGGAGATGTCTGAAATTGAATTCAATATATTTTCCAAGCGAACATATTTACTTTGCTGCAGCGATTTCGAATAGATATAGATATTGGTAAAACGCAACCCATTTGGGTGTTCCAGCAGACTAATCATAAGGTTCGTCTTTCCACAATTCGAAGGCCCGCATACGAGACATCGTAGAGAATTTGGTAGGAGAGCGCTGTGACGACGCATTGCATTTCGCCCCCCACCACCACCACCATCTTCTTCTTGTACAACGTGAACAGGTAGGGAGGTGCTCTGCTTCACCGTTTTCATCGTAGCACTGTTTACATACACAGCAATACACATCAATATATACGCATACCGAAAAATGTAAGCATCCACAAAATGTTCATCGCTCGAGAGAGCAACAGCACCAACACCACCACCACCAACAGCAGCGATAAGAAGAAGAAGAAGATCAGTAGCGGAAGTGGCTTTCTGAACAAAGTTATAAACAAAACAATCGACCACCTACCTTTCGAAGCACATATTCCAGGATATCAGTATTGTGGTCCGGGTACTCACCTCAAAAAACGATTGAAGCGAGGTGATCCAGGCATCAATCCTCTGGATCGTGCGTGCAAGGAGCATGATATAGCATACCAACAAAAAGGCGCAAGTGAACGACAGGAAGCCGATCGTGTATTAGCTACCAAGGCTTGGTCTAGAGTCAAGTCGCAGGACGCGGGTGTACGTGAAAGAATTGCTGCGCTAGCCGTAGCAGGGATCATGAAAGCTAAGTCGAAGCTTGGAGCTGGAGTCCAAAGAGAGAAAACAAAAAGAAGGAGCTTTAAAAAAAAGATAAATTTATCTTCAATCATTCAGAGTGCGCGGAAAGCAATTTCATGTCTAGCAGCAGATACCAACGCCAAGCAAGCGGCTGCTGTTGCGCTCAAAGCAGCACGTCTTGTTGCAGGGAAAACCAACAGTGTGGGAAACAAAAAAAGAATAATCCCAGTACCACAAAAGGTGGGGGGAATTCTTCCGCTCATTCCAGTGTTCGCGGGTCTCTCGGCTTTAGGAGGTTTGGCCGGCGGTGTGTCAGGTATAATCAACGCAGTAAACAAAGCCAAAAGTGCAACACAACAATTGTCCGAGATGCAACGTCACAACAATGTTATGGAGGCGGTAGCTCTACGTGGTGGAAACGGGATATATCTAGCCCCTTACAAAAAAGGTTTAGGTCTGTACCTCAGACCATGGTAAAACTACCATACAAACCACTCACCAACATAGAATTGCACCACTATGCGTTGCGGTTGCACATCCCCCATTTTCGTGGTGTTTACATGCGAAACACATTGCCTAAGCATGCACGTAACAACGAGAGTTGTATTGTAAACTTGGAACCATCTTCCCGTTCTGGTTCACATTGGGTGGCCTTTTGTAAACGAGGGAGGCGTGCACACTATTTCGACAGTTATGGTAACCTTAAACCGCCTCGCGAAATTTCACACTATTTGCGTGCTTGCCATAGTATTTGGTATAACTACGAACGATACCAATCTTTCGATAGCATTATTTGTGGGCATTTGTGTTTACAATTTCTGTTGACTATAAATACCTCCGATGTGTGATTAGTTCGACACAAATCACCATCACCATCATGAAGGAGTGGGTGCACACATTGACAGGACGCGGATCTGAATTGAGCACGGATCTATCTGAGGAGCTTGTATTAGACGATGTTTCGTACGAAGTGGCTTTGAAAAGTTTATACACATCCAACTCGATTTCCAACATAACAAACGAAAATAATCTGCTGTTAATTAGATACAGAGAACCACATGAAAACATTAATGTCAACATCACCATACCAGAAGGTGCATACGAATTTGAAGACATCGTGTCAGCATTGAATAGTAAGTTTGCGCAGATAGGGGACACTCCCAAAGAAACGGAAGAACTGCAGAAAAAAAAACGTGAAGAAACATACAAAAGATAATTTTTATATGGGGATTGATAAAGTTACATCGCGAACGAAACTATTTAGTGCGTACACAATCGACTTTACCATCGACGGATCTCTAGCATCTATCCTAGGTTTTGAACGAGTCATATTAAAGCCAGGCGCAGTACATTTCTCCCCCACACCATTCTGCATCACGAACATTAACGTCATACGGGTGGAGTGCAATATTGCTCAAGGTGCATTTCTAAACGGAAAACGTACACATTCTATATACGATTTTTTCCCCAAAGTTCCCCCTGGATATAAAATAATAGAGCAACCTCTGCCTATGATTTATTATCCCATCACCTTGCAAAGTGTTAACAACATTAGTGTGAGTCTTCGAGATCAGAGTGGGGGTAAGATTAGCCTTCAGAAAGAAAATCTTTCAGTTACTCTTCACATACGAGCGGTTGAATAATAATAATGGGCATCATCTACGTACGAAAAAGTGTAGGCCAACAACAGCAACAAACTCATATTCACCAAAATACGTTGACAATAAGCAACAGACGGTATCTCGAATCTCTAGGATACACAGTGAAAAAAAAAAGTATAAAGCCAATCAAACATGACGCGTTCTCATCACTGTCAGACAAGTCTTTGTGTGGTAAACACCATGTTTCATGTGTTGGATGTGGAAAATAAACCTACTTTCAGTCAATCCATTACAGCTGTTAAGAAGCGAATTTACCGCCCCTACGCAGGCACCACTTTCGGATATAACGATGAAATACGAATTCCAATTCGCAAGCAGGAATACAGTCTGCTGCCATCGCAGAGTAATATTCACATCGTAGGTAAAGTCGCAAACGATGATGGGAAGACGAGCACTACTGCAGTTCTCGATACAAATTTCGCAGCATTTCTCTTCAACGAGTGTCGTTATGAGCTTAACGCACAGGAAATAGATCGCACGAGAAATTTGGGGATAACAAGCACGATGAAGGCTTATACATCACTGAAGCCTACAAACAATCTTGAAAATGCTGGTTGGTTTCCTGTCGCTGATGGGGATACACTTGCTGATTCTAAAACAGGTCGCTTCCACGTAATCGTTCCTCTATCTCTACTTTTGGGCTTTGCTGAAGATTATCAAAAGTGTATTATAGGTTGCACGCATGAACTTGTTTTAATCCGAAGTAGCAATGACAATTGCACTCTCCTGAGCAATACCAAGGATGATAAATCTAAAATAATCATTGAGGATATTTATTGGAAGGTCCCATCTATTTCTCTCTCCCACGAAGAACAGGCGCGAATGCTCGGCATCGAAGAAAAAAATGATAACATTTATATGGCGTTTCGATCGTGGGAACTGTATGAACTACCTTCAATGCCTATAACTAATAAATTTAACTGGACCGTAAAAGCATCTTCCCAACTGGAGAAACCTCGGTTCATAATTTTTGGATTTCAAATCAATAAAAAAATAAAATCTGCTAACAGCTGGCGGTTCGATCACTGCAATCTTTCTAAACTCAAAGTCTTCCTCAACGAAGAGCACTACCCCAATGAAGACATACGTGTTAAATGGAGCGAACATGATTGTTCCGACCTGTATGATATGTATACTCAATTTCAGTCTTCATATTATCACTCACTTGAGGGAAGTGAAATAGTTGAACCAATGCTCAACAGAAAGCAATTTATGTCGCAAGCACCTTTGATCGTCATCGATTGTTCACATCAAAATGATTCTATTCGCTCATCTTCAGTCGATATTCGTGTGGAACTCGAAACAGATGTCATCATTCCTGAAAGTACGTCTCTCTCTGCGCTACTGCTCCATGATCGCGTCGTCACCTACAAACCGCTCAGTGGGGAAGTTGTTATAAAACAATTGTTGGATGGAAAAATGTAATTTCTCATTGTTACTATTATGTTGTTGTTTTTAACAAATATATGTATATTGTTTTTCTAAATAGTTTGTAATGTATTTATTTCACAACCTTTCCTTAATTATATATACATAGAATTGGGATGGATTTTTTTTTTTTTTTTTTGGAATAAAGGTTTGTAATGACAACAAGAGTTTACATCAGAATTAATGTTTATTACAATAAGTATATAAGCATATATTTACACAGTGATTATATAAAGAATTAAAGCAAAAATAACATTTTTTTAATCATCTACTTTACAATACGATAATGACCCAACGCTAAAGTTGAAATACCATCTGACTGAATGAAACGTTTATCATCATCAGCCGATAAAACTATTTTGTTTTGGCATACAGTGAAAACATCATGATGATGCGATTGTATGGAATATTGCTTTCTCATTACATGCTTGTTCTCGCGAAAACATTTTTCATAATCCGCTATGGTTAAGTTTGCGTTAGATTTAACACCCTTGGCTTTAGTTTCAATCTTCTTTTCAGTTTCTATAGCATACATTTTGGCTCTAAGCCCGACAAATTTATGAAACAAAACGCCAGACAATTCATCTTTCATGTAACCGATTTCGCGTCTATTCATTCTAGGCATTCGAAACCGATTGTTTTCCAAATAGTCACCAGTATCAAACCGCTGAGCAATATCATCCTTTAGGTCCGCATAAACATCGTCAGTCATTATGCGATAAATTAAACTATCAGTATCGGTGTACACCAACGTTAGCTCTTTTGGATATTTTGCTTTCATATACCCATAGTGAAAGTCAACCATTTTAGTTTTCGATAATTCTAATATCGCCATCCCTACGAAAATAGGTTTATTGTTCTTGACACACACACTTTCCCCATTTCAATGGCTGCGCACGCCTCATCAAAAATTACCCTTTTCTTAAAGTTAGGTTGCGCCAACAATCTCCCAGCACCATAACGCCCATCCCACCGCGTAACGATTTTTACATCTCTAAATTTCCGCACATTCATCAGTGTGCGACCAAAGACAGAATTATTCATTAACTTAAAAAAATTCTTATCGAGATCGTTTGTGGCCTCTTTACGTTTCTCCGTATTTAATTGGATGTATGGTTTCATCCAAGGGCTTTGATCGAATTGTAATATTCTGTGTATTTTTGTGCATTGCAAACCATACTGCAAACACTGTTTCAAATTTCGGTAGTGTATTACGTAGCGTTCTTTGTCATGCAGATTTGTCATAAGTTTTTTGGTGTTAGTTGCACCAACTGCCATCATTTCGGGGCAGAGCGGAAAATCGTTATGCCAATCGTGTATTTCTTTCGGATACGATAAATCTACCTCCAATATATAACCTATTTCAGATTCATCACAAACGTTTTGCACATTGAAATTGTTAACATTTTGAATCCAAGAAAAATTAGCTATTGGTAGATACTGCATCATGGCCCAACCATACAAGTTATTGACATCAAAATACATCAAATAAGAGTTGGGAGCTTCCGAATCGTAATCGGACATGTATTTATTGTTGGCTTTAACGTATCTACAGCCACAAAACACTACTCCCCCACGAATTCCCTTTTCCACAAACTGCAACATGTCAACGTCTGTGAAGAGTTCTAATTTGACGTTTGTAATTTTCAGAAGAGAACTCCACGCCAAACCGGGAGCTGTGAAATAATGAGCAGGGTCCAATCCGTAGGTTGTTCTGCACACACTTCGAAAGTTTTCGAATATGTCTGCCAAAAGTAAAACATCGCTTTTCAAATAGAGATCCGAATATTCCCCCAACGTACTGCAATTGAATGTTCTCCACACACATTGGGCGCGTTCGTAATCTCCTTGCGAAATGTTACTATCGCTAATTGTGCTGTAAAACATTTCTTGTGGGGGTAAAGCATTCTCATCCAATACACTCGTTTGCTTTACGTATTCATAGGGAAATACACCCTTCTGACACATCAAGTCAAAGTGAGCGGAGTTGGAGAAATATTTTCGTGTTATGTGCTTCGCATTGTTGTCCATATACGAAGCACATTTTTCTAACGAACCGCCTAAAAAGTTGAATGAATCAAGAAAACGTAACTGTAATGATCGCTTACCACCTCCGATGGGGATATATTTACTAAACGATTTGTATCGTTCCATATTTGAGGGTATTAGTGATATTCTCCCCGGATTTAGCACCTCGCCATCCTCCCCCACCTTCTCACACAGCTTTTTAATTATAAAGTGACTATCGTATCCGCTTAAATTGTGGAAAAATACTGGTACATAATTAGGTAAAATGTAACGCAAATTACAATCCTTGTGACTAGGGCCTCTATATTTCCCCGTAAGGTGATTATGGTCTCTGACTTTATCTGATTTAACTGTTTCAAAATCTTTCTCGCAAATATGACAAACGCGTGCCTCTGAAAATTCTAATTCTTCATCGATGCTAAGTTCTTCCATAGGAACTTTGTGATCGTAATATAGAGTAGCAATATCTTCAATAATTCTACACAGTTCTAGAACAAACCAATCACAGCAATCGTCTCCACGATACAAATTAAATTTGTTATAAGTTTCATCGTAAGAACAATGCAAATAGTATGCGATACTGTGTGGCTTATGATGTTGCAGTCGTGATGTAAAGGAATTATTATTTTCATTCCTCGACATAACCGCATTGATTGGGTTCAAAGTACACTCGATGTCCGCATAAATGACAAAAGGAACAATTTCTTTATGTTTATACTCACTAAATTGGATAATTTTTTCATGATCGTTTGGCATTTCTATTTTCAATGATTCAAATTGACGACAATTTACGCTGTGTTCATTTAGTTTCAGTTGCGTGTTGAAATAAGATAGGCAACTTTCACATACGTATATGACATGTTGGTGTTTATTTAAAGAAGAAGACACTAAACGAGACAGGGATTTAATTGTAGAAAAATGGTATACAGCATTATCTTCCTCCGTTTGAAGCAACAATAAGTTGGCATGTTTGTTCTGAGCTGTTTTTTTCTTTGTGATATAAATGGGTACTAGTGTAAACGTTTCTTGTTGGCTCTCGTTTCCTACACACATCCACCGACCATTTTTTTGATTCATCAACCCGTATACGTTTACCGATATATCGTTTTGTTTTTCGAATTTAGAAAAATTATGTATTTCCATAGGCATAGGAATTCCCTCTAAATTTAAAACATGTCTATAGTGAGGATAGGACGATTGGCGTTCGCTGTGACTTTTCGCAGGCTTTATAGCTGCTATGATCGACCAAGCAAAACAGTCGTCATCTTCACACATTACATTTATAACAGCTCTCTTATTTCTAATGACTTTTGGTAATTTCAACCAATGACCCGCATGTATCCCAACATATGAATTTATATTTATACGTAGTTCCAACATTGACTTAAGCGACCACCCCGAATCTCGCTCTGGGAATCTACTCAATTTTCTTAGGATGTCTTGTATAACGTATTCATCATACCACAACCGCAAATCTGTTGCTGTAGTAATGATCTTATTTTTTGAAGAGATATGCATTTTCGTTGTTTCACCTGTACTCGGCAACAAATATTCACATATCAATGAAGTGTTCACCTTAAGCGCACTATGTTTTAGAGCTAATTGCACATACTTTCGGAAACACGTATAACACTTTTCCAAAAACAATTTAGGATCTTTCACATCGGTATTGTTTTGAATAGATGTTGTGTACATTCGAGACTTAAAACACGACTCTAGTAATGTCCAAACACATTTTTCCACACTTATATTTATAACAGAGTTACAATCATGAATATTACTCGTGAGTTCCCTCCAATACGCATCTAATTCATCAAGGTTTACAATTAATGTTGGTTCCGATAATTGTTGGAAGGATGTAGAAACATTCAACCCAGCACCACCATCACATTCATTTAGCATTGACTCTATACATAATCGTGTGTCGCGTAAAAAGTTTTCGTCGATGGCTTCTGTATGGGAAAATGAAGCCTCGTCTGATAGCTTCATACGTTTCGCCATTGTCTAACCAATTTTGATAAACAACAATGACAATTACTATATACAGTTTTAACATCAATTGAGGGGTTGAATAACTGACAGTAAACCCACCAATATGGGGAATGTATTCTATCGCTAGAACAGTGGATGAGTTCTGATTCACACGTGTTCTGAAGACTATACAATAAATTCTTTTGATATATTTTAGTATCCAAATCGCTAAATACCACAACGTTTGATTCACGCCTTTCCGTTTCGTGATTATAACTAGAAATGATTAGAAAGTGAGCTTTAGTATCTAATACAGGATTTTGTAATAACACTGTGAGCACACATTCATCAACGTTCATATCATGTAATGTATCATTAGATGTATACACACGAAATGAAGATGGTGCGATGCAAACTAGCCAGCAATCTTCATCTGCTTCTTCTTCCTCCTCTTCTTCTATTTCTGCTGCCCTCAATCCACCTCGTTCTTCAGATTGTAGATGTGAAATAATAATATCACCCTCCAACCCCAAACTTACATGTTTAAAATTCATATTAATTTAAAAATTCTACTACATTACGTCCATGTTCTTTGCCTCGAAACACAAATTTGAGGTTGTTATTATTCATTTCGTTAACATCAGCATCCGTTAGCTCCTTATACTGTGCAGGTAAAAATACTGTTGTTAACTTGTCGTTTACGTTAATATCCACTACAATTTTCCTACCATAACGAGTATTCATTGATCTGAATGATGTTGGTGTATATATTTCATTTATCACCAACTGATCTAATGGTTTAAAGACTCTAATCTCCCCCAAGTTAGTAAGCTTCTTTTGCAATTCCATCTGTTTGAAACAAGCAGAACAAATTATATATATAAAGATAAATAATGTAAATCATATTTATCTTTAAAACATGGGTAAAAATAGTCTTACCTCAAATCAAAATGCCGATGATGATGATGATGTGGTGTACACAAAATTATGCACGCTCAAACAATTTATGGTAAGATTTTTCAGAGAATTGTTTTTATATGCATGTACTGATGGGGGGTGGGGTGGGGGGTGCAACTTGTGAAAGTGAAAGGCCTCTGGCTGTCTTCAAGGCAATAGTATGCCAACCATGCAAAACAAGGTTAAGTGATGCCATAAGTGGAAGGGAAAGCCCAACGTCAATAATATGGAGGGGAAAGCTATATGCATGTACTAATGGGAGGGTGGGAGGAGCAACTAGTGAAAGTGAAAACCCTCTGGCTGTCTTCAAGACAATAGTGTGCCAACGTCTAATGACATCGAGAAATAGGAGGGGGGGGAAAGCTTTCGACAGTCTTCGAGGTTACTAAACATTAATCAAGCTTGTAAACACACCACAAATAGTGTGCAAAACAAGGTTAAGTGATGCCATAAGTGGAAGGGAAAGCCCAACGTCAATAATATGTAGGGGAAAGCATCCGGCATCCCTCAAGGCCACCAAAACATTAGACAAGTGTGTAAACAAGGTCGAGTGACGTCATAAGTGGGAGGGGAAGCCGGGCCCCAGCCAGTCTTCAAGGCCGAGTGACGTAAAAGGTCAAAGGTCAAAATGGATTAGAAACGGCTTTGCTATACTACTTAAAAGGCTTTACATTATTTATTAAACACCTGGAATGTATGGTTACTTAAATAAAATGAACATTAAATTTAAGAGTTATTTCACACTAAACAGGTCGAAGAGATGGAAAAACTGTCCACGTCTCATTCTTAATATTTACCTAATATTTGTTCCGCATAAAAATGTAAACTTGTGGGAAAATATCGACCCAACCTTTTGCACACGTTTCTTACACAACGTGAGGGTGGACGGGGGTAACAAATTTCTCTTTTTTTATATAAACGGCAAACATTTGTGTCGAATTGATCATTATTATGGGGGAATAGGATTGTTGATGTCCCTCTTCATGTTGTTAGTGAGTAATCTGAATTATATTCGGCACACGACAGTGACACCCCCACAGAGACGGGCGCTGCGGGAGTTTTCTCACAGGCGGTTCACCCCAGAGTGACTGCGGGACTCACCTGATTATGTCGGGAATGCCTCGCACTCTCCTTGGGTATTTTTTATCAAAGTTCTCACATGCCAAGACACCTTCATCTATTTTAGGAGGTATATGTACTGGGGTCAAAGACCTTGAGCATATGGCAAGAGTTGTCCGCTGATCCCATTGGATCAGTCTGCCAACTGCCTCCTGAAACTGGTGGAGACATGGAGAAGGGGATGCTGCACCCCTACAGGAAACTCGTCTACCGTCATTCGGAAGGGCGTGAGAATAGTACCCAATGCCCGACCTACCTGATGCAGGTTTTCTAGGGTTTTCCCTGCATCTCTTTAGGTGAAACACCGGGTAGGACCCTTAAACCATAGCCCGGGGGCCCTAGTTAACCCTTGGCTACCTTGCTCTACCTTCCGCATCCCCCCTTTTCAATTCCCTTCCTATGCTATTAAAGGGGAGTTGCCTGTTTCAGGATCACCCTTTCTAGCCTGTTAACCCCAAAAAAACACCCCCATAGGTATGGTGGCGGAGGGTTGTTATATACACATTACACGAAAAAAAAACCGATATTGTTTCCTAGGTAACGGAAGTTGTTGAATTTAATCGTCTCGTTCAATGTACTGATTAGATTGTAGTTGAGCCCCTGGTGTGGAAGGTGGAGAAGCCAAGTTCCGCGTACAATTTAAAAACGCGTGGAGCAATTTCTTCCAAATTATTTACGATCCTCTTATAGGTAGTATTTCCACTCTCTTACGATATCAGGAGTGTGTTAGACTATCGGAATTAATTTTCTCTTAAATTACGAGAGAGTTAAATTCCTAAATGTAATTGACCCCCATCTGCTTCTTTAATAAAATAAACAGAACATATTAATGAAACATACATTTCCATGACGTATCGGGATTTTTTTCCTAACCTCGTCAAGTTATTTAAATATACTTCTGACAAAATAGTAATATTCGTCATTTATAATTTTAAAATCTGATCTTTGACTTGTCTCGGCTTCCTATTTGAAAGGGTTGACGAGTCCCATCACTCTTCCCTGGTGATCATAATCCCTAGCAAGCCGTTTTTTGAGTGTTCCGCGATCCTTTCAATTAGCCCAAACTACTCGTCGTCAGCGGGTTGTTACCACGGAGCCTCAAGCAGTTCCTCCGCACCTCGTGGCGGCGTTGTTGATGGTGATCCGTGGAGCTTTGGAGAGGAGAAATTGCTCCTCACAGCTTAGCTCAAAGTGCTTATAACTTCTACTTTCCCGAGGAACGGACAAACTTCCTCGAGGGTAAATGCGTCGTGACAATGAACCTAACTTATGTAAGTTAGTCTGCAGGGATAATGGAGAGAGGGAAGAGGGAGGGGGGGGGGAAATAAACAACAACAAGATGACCAAGGGTCGTCGTAACTTTGAACCACACTACTCGCGTGGAAATAGAAAAGTCCTAATCTCCTAATGTATCATGTCTCAATCCCCTTAGTGTCTCTTCCTCCACTCTACCCTCCATCTCCCCCCCCCCCGCCCTTCTCTCTCACTGTGTCCTACTCAGACTCTCTTTTTGTTTCCACCAGTGCCTTGAAACATCTTGTAAGTCCATGTCTACTATTCTAACGGAAGAGTATCATAATACAGATAGAGTGACTGCTTCCCCCACTCCTTGAGGAAAAACTGCTTCATGGCTCCCTAAACGTCAATAAAAAATCAGCCTCACTATTATAATCCCTTAAAATCTATTTTAAAACAACAAAAGAGAAATTAAAGTGGATTAATTATATACACAATAACTGAACTTTTTCAAAAATGTTATGCTTAAAGAAATATATATGTATAGAACATTAACAAAAGTGACTGTTTTAAAATCAACATTACCATTTTGATACAAAATTTATGGTAACAAATTTCTAAAAGATAAGTTAAAATAAATACCTCTTTTAACCACAAATTTTGGATGATATACACTGCTTTCTCTTGATTCTGAATTATGAAAATAAGATACTTCCCATATAATGCAAAATTTCTCTATCTTCCAAATTATTAAAATTTTCCATTATTCCATGCAAACCATTAAGTCACACTATAGTTTTTCGTTGGGCCTGTATTATAATAATAAGATATTTACCATATTATCGGAACGGAATTGAGTTTAAAAATAAAACACAATTTCCATTACTTTATTTCAGTTATTTAAATGTCATCGTCTTCAGAACATCATAAAACCACTACCATAAGTTATTAAAACATTTTGATAAAAAACTGAACATAAAAACTGAAATTATAAAATATTATTTTTTTTCAAAGCTACGAATTCTAAGAGGGACTCTTGTGCATATTATTCAGCTAGCCGGAAAATAATTTATTTTTCTTTATTTTTTTTTCATATTTTTATAACATAATTATTTTTATAATAAATAAATTATCGTTAACGTAAAACCTTAAATATATTACTTCAATCGCAAGAAATACGCTACAAAACTGTTCATGTAAGCTAAGTTAGTGGGAATGCTCAGTTTCAGCCCAATTAAGCATATAGTTAATTTTTTAGAAGACAAGAATGGAAAAATATCACCAGGGAATCGAACCCAGGACCTTGCGATATCCAGCCGCATGCTCCACCAGCTGAAGTAGGACGTGAGGATTGTGATTAGTGAATTGCCTAGCTTAGGTTTACGCAATGGTAAGGTGTTAAGTCGGTTAGCTCAGTTGGTAGAGCATGCGGCTGGATATCGCAAGGTCCTGGGTTCGGTTGACATTTTTCCATTCTTGTCTTACTGTTCATGTATTTGTTGATATAATTTTTGATTTTTTTGACTTTGACATTGAAACATGGTCCCTTTTCTTAATGTTCTGTATATATGTATAATTTTACAGGAATCCATTTCTTCAGAAAGATCAACGTCAAGTCTGATGTAACTGAAGGAAAAAATTCAGTCGACATCTCGATTAATCTTTTTCGCCCCATGGCAAATAAAAATAAATTAACCCTTTAGCAGAAGTAGAATTAATTATTATCCAGTGATGGGGGAAATGGGACATTTCCTGTCTTCCAGAGACGATGAGTTATTGTAATTAAGACCAGAACAAAGAGAGAGAGAGAGAATCGTCGTTATCTCACACCGGAGGAATATAGTGGGCCGAGTTTTATACCCTTTAGGCAAGAGATTAATTTTTTAATAGAAGGGGGAGAAAAGGAGACACTGATGGAGCTCCAGTTTCGTGTTATACATTAATTACTTTTCGGAACTGAAGCAATAATTTTGAAGTTCTCAAGATGAAATTCAACAAATTTCCTTTTTAAACTTTTATATAAACTGTTTCGAAAGCCCAAAATTTTGGTTTGAATCTTAACTGTTATAAGATGTGTAACTGTACAATAAATAATTTAAAAATC
Organism: Eucriotettix oculatus; assembly: GCA_034510155.1. Taxonomy (NCBI): domain Eukaryota; kingdom Metazoa; phylum Arthropoda; class Insecta; order Orthoptera; family Tetrigidae; genus Eucriotettix; species Eucriotettix oculatus. Next base: position 16,678,550 of record CM067376.1, read on the forward strand.
TTAAGGAAGTGAAAATACCGACAATACATGAGCAGTGACGTCATCAATGCTACTGCGCACAATTAGAGTCTGTCATTATCAGTAACTTATAGTAAATTAGTTTAGTATCCCGTGAGTGAAAAATATTAACGAAAATGGTGTATAGGAGGATATAACGTAAAATAAAGTACGACTTAAGAGAAGATCTGTTTGGTATCACGACGAATGAAGGGACAAGAAAAGCAATATTGACTCCGCGTTTAATTTTAGAAGACAGAATGAAAGAACTGGCCTACGTTCATGGCATTAGTAGATTTAGAATAAGCGTTAAACAATGTAAACTGGAACACGCTACTAAAGATTTTGAACAAAATGTCGGGAAAGAAGGGTTATCCATAACGTCCAGACATGGCATGCAGCTGTAATTAGTATTGAAGTACAAGAAAAGAAAGCAGAAATCGAGAAATGAGTAAGACAAGGATGCTGTTCAACTTACGTATAGAACAGCCGATGAAGAAGGTTAAAAAGGTATATGGAAAAGAAATCATTCTGCAGGGAAAAGAAATGAAAATCCCAAGGTTTGCTAATAATATTGTGGTATAGGGGTGTCAAAAGAAAACATGGAAAACATAATAAATCGCATGAACGTGGTCCTGGAGGAAGAGTTCAATATGAAGATTAATAGAGGGAAATCCAAAGTAATGGAGTGTAGTATGGGAAACAGTGGAATAACAAAAGGTGTTAGATTGTGAAGGGATATTTTGACGGAAGTTAAGGAATTCTGCTACTTGGGAAGCGTAATGACTAGGGATGGTAGAAGTATAGTAGACATGAAGAGCACAGGCAAGGAAGGCTTTCGCGAGAAAGAGGGATTTACGTACGGGTAATATAAGTGTGAATATTAGGAAATCGTTGCTAAAAATGTTTTCATGGAGCGTGGCGTTATATGGGTGCGAAACTTGGACGATAGGAGTTGGGGAAAGGAAAAGAATAGAAGACTGAAATGCGGTGCTATAGGCGAATGCTGAAAATCAGATGGGTGAATAGAATCACAATGGTGGAATAACAAAGGCTGTTAGATTGGGAGGATATATTTTGAAGGAAGTTAATGAATTCTGCTACTTGTGCCGCATAATAACCAGAGTAGGATAGCACAAGCAAAAACAAGGAATTTACTTACGCCTAATATAAGTATGGATTTTATAAAAATCATTACTACAAAGGTTGTTATGAAGTGTGGTGTTATATTGATGGAAAACGTAGACGATGGGAGTTGCAGAAAGGTAAAGAATAGAAAATTTTGTAATTTTGGGCTGTAGGAAAATAAGTTGATAGAGAGAAAAGAGAACAATATAGAGGACTTTGACCAAGAGAAGGGATAATGGTATTAGAGGGAAGTGAACAGAAGGATGAATTCGCTGATCAAATTAAAGAGGATTCGGTAGTTATATGAAAATGAAAAGGCTTGCACAGAATAGGATATCATGGAGAATTGCAACAGATTCAATACTAGAACAACAATTGAAACTTTAAAAAACCTATCACCATATTTAATTGTGCCTAATGTGGTGACGTTCTTGTAGCTCTTACTAAAGAGATTACTGTCGAATTTAATTTCACTTTCCGGACTAATATAATTGACACTATAGTAACACCGGGCTCTAAACTAGTCTTGTAGTATACATATATTTGAAATTAATTTTAAAAAACAAGATACGAAAAAACCGGCCTACGTTCATGGCATATGTATATTTAGAAAAAAAAAAGCGTTTGATAATGTGAACTGGAACAAACTAATAAGGATTTTGAAGAGCATTGGAATAAAATATCAAGAAAGGAGGATAATACATAACCTCTACAGAAGTCAGGCAGCTGTAATGAGAATAGAAGACCAAGGAAAGAAATTAGAAAACAAGAAAGGAGTAAGTCAAGGAAGAAGACTTGGAAACCATAGCACAGACAAGGAAGGCTTACGGGTAATATAAGTGTGAATAGTAGGAAATCGTTGCTAAAAATGTTCTTATGAGGTGTGGATTTATATGGGTGCTAAACTTGGACGATAGGAGTTGGGGAAAGGAAAAGAATAGAAGACTTTGAAATGTGGTGCTATAGGAGAATCTTGAAAATCAGATGGGTGGATAGAATCACAAACGAGGAATTTATAAACAGAATAGGGAAAAAGTAAAGCAATATGGAGGAACGTTGACTAAGAGAAGGGATAGATTAATAGGCCACGTTTTAAGACACGAGGGCCTTGTAAAATTAGCATTAGAGGGAAGTGTGTAGTGTAACAACAGAAAGGAAGGAAAAGGATGGAATTCGTTACGTAGATTAGGGTGGATTTCGGGTGTGCTAGTTATAAGGAAATAAGAGACTTGCGCAAGATAGGCTAGCTGGAGGTTTTGCATCAGACCAGTCTTAGTACTGAATACCACAACCACAATATATATGTATATATAAATTAATCGCCTAAATTTATGAACGCGCTTAACTTGCAAACGACTGCACCAAACTGAAGGATTCTTTTTTTGTCGTGTTCATTATTGTTAGTATAAGGTCTGTGTAAAAGAAATCTAGTTTTTGAAAAGTAAAAAGATCCTATTTTTCATTGTAGGGCTTATATTGCTTTACGTATGTGAGTAGATATGAAACCGTCTTCTCTCAGCTGTACTGTATGATATCACAATCTAGTAGGTTGTTTATTTTGAAGCAGTAACTTAATTTTTAATGAGTTGCAGCAAGATTAATTGATAACACATTACTAAAATTTAATCGCCGAAATGTATGTTCGCGCATAACTTCCGAACGACTTCCCTAGGTGAAGGGAAGTGGAATTGACGAAATTTTTATGATAATAAACTCCCAGTCGAAAAAAAAAATTCTTGACGTCTATTACTTTTATAAAGTCTTCCTTGGCAATATTTGTTTATAACTTGAACCCCTCCCAGGATGGAGGGCATAATAGCCCAGAGTGACTGCGGGGCTCACCTGATCATGTCGGGAATGCCTCTTGCACTCTCTCTGGGTACTTTTTATCAAAGTTCTCATATGCCGAGACACCTTCACCTATTTTAGGAGGTATATGTACCGGGGTCAAAGACCTTGGGCATATGGCAAGAGCTGTCCGCTGATCCCATTGGATCAGTCGGCCAACTGCCTCCTGAAACTGGTGGAGACACGGAGAAGGGAATGCTGCGTCCCCACAGCAGACTCGTCTCCCGTCATTCGGAAGGGCGTGAGAATAGTAGCCAATGCCCGACCTACCTGATGCAGGTTTTCTAGGGTTTTCCCTGCATCTCTTTAGGTGAAACACCGGGTAGGATCCTTCAACCATAGCCCGGGGGCCCTAGTTAACCCTTGGCTACCTTGCTCTACCTTCCGCATCCCCCCTTTTCAATTCCCTTCCTATGCTATTAAAGGGGAGTTGCCTGTTTCAGGATCACCCTCATGTAGCCTGTTACCCCCCCGCTCCAAAAAAGGATGGAAGGTGTGGGGGTAGAAACGAGTCATATGAAAATAAGAAGAAAGTCATCAGCTTTGGGGTGAAGTCGAGTCGCTGTGTTAAATAATGACCTATATTATGCGATTTATGTAAAAATTCGTACGGTAAGCGAGGAATAAATTTTATTTTGTTAGAGTTACTGAAAATATTTTTAGTCCTGTTATTGTTACGTGAGTCCTTTTGCCTCAGTCCAAATACTGACAGTATATTTGGTGTTGATATTGTGACGTTTTCGACGCGGGTTTATGCAGGTGTTGACTAAGAATGAAATATCGGGTCCCTCAGCTAGTATCTTTAAAAAAAAATATGATGACGTATTTTCGCTTTTTTATAGATCGTCATTGGATGAAACAATTGTGGTGTTTGGTCTTTGTTTGCACCGCAAAAATATTATTATAACTAGGAATTGTTAAATAATAAAAATAGTATATTTAATTTGAATATATTCCATTTAATTATGATGATATTACATTATAAAATTGCCAAAAGAAATATAACTCAAATTAAGTTTTAGTGAAAAATATAAATTTACGAATATCAAATTGGCTCGGTCGGTAAAGCAAAAAGAATCTATGCAGCTTCTAAAAAGGCTGCTCTCGGGAACGCGGGTGACGAACGATATAATTGAAATTTAAACAATCGCGAATCAACGGGAATGGTTTAAGTGGAAAGCCGGGTAAAAATGCCGTTACCAGATGTTAACAAGGGCCTGGTGACGTCGTTCCTGGTTTGCCGTTGCCGGATGTTCCTCTGCTGGATCACGTCTCCTCTAGCGCCTCTTCTTCAGCTTAAATCTCCATCAAATGTTATCTTTTTGTTTTCCGTACTCCCATCAAATGAATCTTCTTTCTCGAACATGCCGAATTTAACTTTTACGCGTGTTGCGTCACTGCTCTCTCATTCCGACTTTCTCAGGACAGCTCCCGGGACCAAGTGTGTCGAATACAATGCACTCCAGGCAATAAATAATTGTTGTAAACGGCGACGTTTCCCGCCTACTCGGCCTCACCAAACTACCCTCGTTTTACGTTCTGCTGTACGAGGATACCAAAAACTCAATTATTTTTGCTTTACCGCTTAAATGTAGGGGTCATGAGTCACCACACAATGGGAATAAATACTGTAACGTAAATATTTAATTCGACTGTCTGCCTAAGGAAGTGTAAAGAATAGTGATAAAATAAATATTTCGTTTTATTTCTGTTACAACTTATAGTGATGGATACAGAAATTAAACGTAATGTTACTGATTATTAATATATTAAATGGGAATCCTGTAGATAAATAAGTATTTAGAGCATCAGTTTCCTCTCGGTTCGTCCCTTCCCTTTCTTCTGATTCTTCTCCCTGCAGGTTGAGGAAAGTCCTGAGAATCTCTTCTTTTTTTTGGTTTTACCTACTTCAAATTTTACATTTCCTCTTCGTTTGTCGGAATTGGCGCTTCGATCTCACAGCTTTCGTAGCGACGACGGTAAATTACTTCTGCGAGGTAGGAGAGTGGGTGGGGGAGGAGGATGAGGAGGTTGGGCTTCTCCCCTCACTCCTTCCCTTCCCTTCCTTCCTCATTCCTTAGTGAGACGCCGACGAGGAATGGAGGAGAGGAGAGGCATTTAGGCCTCACCTAACTCAACTAGCTTCTGCGGTTGTCGCCCTCATAGCGGAAGGAGGCGCAAACTAGAGACGCGACACGCACACACGCGCGAGCTGAGGAAGAGAGAGGGGACGGAGGAACGTCGTAAATCAAATGAAAAAGGGGCGTGCGAGTACAACATTAGAATTCATACAGTCGCCTTCCGCATATGACATGAACAAAGACAAAATAGAATTCACCAAAAAAAAAGAGGAACTCTACTGCACATGTGTAGCAGGATAGTTAAGAATGATGGAGAAAGTTCACAAATGTGGTTTGGCAGTAAAAATTAAAGAAACAAATATAAAACCTCACAGAAATGTTAAAAAAGTAATTAAGTGGGTGAAAAACTTGCAACAAAAAATCTATAATCTCCAAGAAAAATGTTTTCAAGCTATTTTATTGTGTGTTGTGATGGAACCATCCTTCCTATGCTATCTTGTGCAAGCCTTTTCATTTCTTCATAACCATCGCATCTAACATCCACCCAAACCTGCGTAGAGTATTCAATCCTTGGCCTCCCTCGTCTGTTATTCCTCCAAACACTTCCCTCGAATGCTAACTTAACAACACCCCTCGTGTCTTAAAACGTGGCCTAATAATCTATCCCTTCTCTTGGGCAACGTCCTCCATATTGCCAGCTCTTCCTTATTCTGCTTAGAAGTTCCTCGTTAGTAATATTATCCAGTCATCTGATTTTCAGCATTCTCCTATAGCACCAGATTTCAAAGGCTCCTATTCTTTTCCTATCCGCAACTCCTGTCGTCCAATTTCGCACCCATATAACGCCACGCTCCATACGAACATTTTTAGCTATGATATCGTAATATTCAGACGTATATTACCCGTAAGTAAATTATTCTTTTTGCCTGTGCTATCCTACTCTTTATGTCTATTATATTTCTATTATTCCTAGTTATTACGCTTCCCAAGTACCAGAATTAATTCAGTTCCGTCAAAATATCCCTTCCCAATCTAACACCCTTTTCCACTGTTTCCTATACTACACTCCATTACCTTGGTTTAGCCCAATTAATCCTCATATTTAACTCATTTTTTCCAAGACCACGTTCATGCCATCTATTATGGTTTCCGCTTTTCTTTTAATAAACTTCAAATCATGCTAGTTTATATTACTATTTCTGTCACCCTTTTTTAAAAGTAGTCACATTGTAAATTACACAACGATCATCTCACCCTTGGTCCTTACGGACATATTCATCCCTTTGCGTCTAACATTTGAACATGGGTTTCCGTCACATGACCGCAGTTGTTTACATTTTCTCCACTAATTTTGATGCTGCAATTTACCGTTACCCTCAGCGAGTGATGACGTCACGACACGTCACTGTGAGACGTACACGCCAACTCTTTCTACTAATGTCCCGCCGTTGTACTCCACAGGATTTTTCCTGTTAAATTATAATAATACTAGCTGGGCTTATTTAAATTACGACGGTACAGTATTTAATTCTCCACTAATTTTATTTAAATGGAGTGCGTTGTCAGGCCGTCCTATACCTAGGTTTTATTAACACAGAGAGATGTATACCTAATAGAACTACGTAATTTCATCATATTTGCCATTTGTAGATATGCATCATGATTCCACGTACCGTAAAAAAATTAATATCCTTCCCGTAATTATGGAGATATTTCACGGTGTCGTCACCACTACAATCTCTAGTAGTTCAACCTGGTAGATAACCAATAACCTCAAAAATGTGTTTTAAACAATTTTATTATGATATCAGGACAATACAATTAAAAAAACATAAAATTTAAAGTACTCACATAACCATCTTTATTGTAAATTCTCACTTATACAATTGACAGAAATTCTATTAAATTATAATGATTAAAAATATCTTAACTTTTATTTCATAAGTTTGTTTTGTGCAATTGTAATCTGCCATGGCTTTATTGAAATGTAGGAAAAATTTAAGGATCTAAGAAAATCTTATATATTTACTATCATCATCCTTCCATCAGTTAATATTTTTGTTTGAACTATAATTTTTCTTTTCAAAAAGTAGGTTAAGAAACTATTGATTTAACTCTATTAGGTTTAATGGAAGCTAAAGATTATACTCGATATTTATTTGTAGGACGATATTAACTTTCAATTCATAAAATAGGTTCAGTTATAAAAGAATAAATTACTCTAAGTGCTTTGAACTGCAGGTAATCTCTGTACCGCTGTTTCTTTGACGAAGCGAAACCCCAGCGTATCTAATGTGCCCCGAGCGTTTCACGAAGAAGATTACTCACGGCTATTATATATATATATAGATATAAAAGTATATATTGTATCTCGTTAAATTACAGTCCAAGAAAAAATCAATATATGAGCAGGATTGTAGCTTACGAGTTGCGACCTGTTGAGCAAGTTTCGCGTCACGACACAGATAGGCATTGTTGTCGGGGAGACGTATTGTCGTGTGGCTGACGAAAGCGGAAGCGTACAGGGCAGTCCAGGCCAGAATGTCCTCTTAGACGGAGGTGGTGTGGTCCGCGAATCCTCGGGGCCACGTGATAATAAACGGCTATCGAATCAACCCCAGATTTAGGTGGTGATACGCCGGGAAATATTTCAAGTCTTCGTTAAATGCTTAATTAATTTACGTTAACGAATTTTGAGAGTTTTTATTGGACAATGAATGAGTGACCACGCCCCCTGTAGATCACCACCTTCATTCTCTCATTAAAATAAAACTATTAAATTGATCTTTTGGTGGTTTTATGATGAAAAAAAATGTCGCCCTAAAAGTTATGAAATTCCAATATCGAGGAAGAGCTGAGCTAGGTCGGAAATGACCGATCCACTACAATATATATAAAGCAATGAAGGGTGTTCATTAGGCGTTGCGCGAAGAAAAATTTATAATCACTAAATAGAAACAATATTAATATATAGGTAATTAAAGATAGGGAGATGTCGTTCACTCTGGAAATAAAAGATGAAGGACCGCATTGATTTCCAGCCATACTGTTTCATAGGGAGAAAGAGGTCAATGCAGAGGAGGAACTGATGCGGCAACGGGGAGAGAATTATTTCCAGCTTAGTCGACAGTATTCTCTCTCTCTCTCTCTCTCTCTCTCTCTCTCTCTCTCATATCCTGTCTCCATGCATTACAGTTCAGCGAGGCAGAACTAGAACTTCTTCTGTCAATTGGTTGAGGAAGGGGGAAAATGCATCCTCTTACTGGGTCCACACAATACCTTCATTAGTTTCGCAACAAGATGGTAGCGCTGCTGATGCTTCAACGATGGCACACATGCTGCCAACCGTATATACGTTCCCCCTTTTCTCTCTCATTTTTTTAAAGGAGGGAGTATAATTGTTCTTCCCCTAACGCAAATTTCCATTAGAGATATGTTTTCTAGGATTGTAGAAAGATGTTCGGGTAATATATACATAAGAATAAAGGGAATTTTGGAATATTAAAGAAAACATAGTAAAAAATTCTAATACTATATACGTTATTAAAAGTAGATATTTTAGGATCTTTAAGAATAATATAGTGATTTTTTAATCTTCTTCAAAGTTACTAAATATTAGTAGATATCTTGACTTGATTAAGATGCTGCATGTCATCACACCGAGTGATGATGAAGTCAACTGTAGTGTAAATGGACCTAATAAATTAATTGGATGCTTATTTCATTTTATTTTAATTCTATGAAATATTTTGAATCCCAAGAAAAACTTTCTCGCTTTGAACCGTAGGGTCACCATTACCAAGTGTAGAGATGGAAACAAATCCCCATTCACCAGCTTCCTGTGATGGGAGTAGCGTAGCCGAGGACCGAAACCAAAGGGTAATAAATTTCTACAAGGGAAAAATCTCTGCTGCCACAATATTGACACGTACCAGTAGATTCCACAGAAAGTGAGGTATCACGTTTCTGACAGAAGCCGTGTTGCCCCCTACTGTGGGGTATTGGCCAAAGTCGTTGAAAATCTTAACTTCTGAAGGGCAGAGAGCTACGCTTCCCGTTGTGAATAGTTGTGTAGGAAAGAGGGAGAGTAATTAAATTTGTATGTGTCGTGGCAGAATACTGAAGATTAAGGAAGGCAATTCAAGCAGAGTCAGCCAACTAGATTGGGCAGAATAGTGTACTTGCTCAGAGACTTAGTACAGGAAGGCTATTAGAGGAGTCTGGGTCTCTCACTATTTCGGAGAAGGACGGAGGAGTCAAAGCAGCCGACGCTGTTAATGAAAGATGCGGGCCTAAGGTGCAAAGACGACCCCGCCGGTATTTCAACTACCGTCATCTACCTGAGCAGAGCTACAGCGGTAATGTAACCTCGCAAAAAGCATCTACTTAGTGCCACTGTATTCTTTACCCAGCCCTATTTTGAGGGGTGACCAGGAACAAAATATCGATATATAAGGTCTATACATAAATCTCTACAGAAGGCAGTCAGCAGTAATTAGAATAGACGATCATTAAAAGAAAGCTGAATTCAGAAAATGAGTAAGACAAGAATGGAGTCTGTCGCCCATGCTCTTGACTGAAGAGACAAGGAAAACAACATTGGCTACGCGTTTAATTTTAGAAGACAGAATAAAAGAACTGCCCTACGTTCATGGCATTTGTAGATTTAGAAAAAGAGTTAAATAATGTAAACTGGAACAGGCTACTAAGGATTTTGATGAGGACAGGGAAAGAAGAGTTACTCATAACAACAGACATTATAGGCAGCTATAATTAGAATTGAATTGCAAGAAAAGAAAGCAGAAATCGAGAAATGAGTAAAACAAGGATGCAGTCTGTTTCCCATGCTGTTCAATTTATTTACAGAACAAGCAATGAAGAAAGTTAAAACGGAATACGGAAAAGGAATCAGGCTCCAAGGAGAATAAATAAGAATCCTACAATTTGCCGATGATATTGTAGTATTAGGGGAATCAGAAGAAGACTTGGAAAACATAAAAAGTGGCATGAACGTGGTCCTGGAGAATGCTCAATATGACGATTAATAGAAGGTACACCAATGTAATGGAGTGTAATGTGAGAAAAAGTGGAATAATAAAGGATGTTACATTGGGAAGGGATATTTTGAAGGTAATTAAGGAATTCTGCTACTTGGGAAGCGTAATTAACTAGGGGTGGCAGAAGTATAGTAGGCATAAAGAGTAGGATAGCACAGGCAAGGAAGGCTTTCGCGAAAAAGAGGAGTTTTTCTTACGGGTAATATACGTCAGAATATTAGGATATCGTAGCTAAAAATGGAGCGTGGAGTTACATGGGTGCGAAACGTGGACGATAGGAGTTGGAGATAGAAGCCTTTGAAATGTGGTGCTATAGGAGAATGCTGAAAAATCAGATGGGTGGATAGAATCACTAACGAGGAAGTTCTAAGCATAATAAGGGAAGAGCTGACAATATGAAGGACGTTGCCCAAGAGAAGGGCTAGATTATTAGGCCACGTTTTGAGACATGGGGGTCTTGTGAAATTAGCATTAGATGGAAGTGTGTGGGGTTCGAACAGAAGAGGGAGGCCAAGGATGGAGTGCGCCTATCACATTAGGGATGTTGTCGCCTGTGGTAGAGATGCGTAATGAAAATGCTTGCGCATGGTAGGTTAGGATGGACACCAGTGTTATGACGACAACAGAAACGTGTCATAAATTAAATTCAAATATTCCCCAGGTCAAAACATTGCATAGCACCCTGTTAAGTTTGCGCGTACTATAGGGCTGTGAGATCAACCAACCCTCCCATTAAATCAGATACAATATTCGATATAAATATATAGATAACTAGATTCATCCCCTATTCATCATAAATACCAGATGCATGATCCGTTTAATTAGACGATATTATAACTTCACTACGGTGAACTCTGATTTGGGGGCTGAAATAGCATCAAGAGTTGCATTTCGTATTAATTTCCCGCCCCCTCTCCCCCTCCCCCTCCTTCCATTATTATTGGATTATCTGTCTGGTTTATTACCCACAATTGTAACAGGGCGAATAGTTTAGGATATGAAAATAATCCAACCAATTTATGCGCGCATTGTTTCGTGTTGTTGTTGTTATTCCTTTTTTAATCTAGATCGCAAAATAAATGAAGTGAACGGTACACAACTAATTAAAAGCCAGATGGAGCGTTTGTGCCGCTGCTTACTGAGCTGTAACAACAAAACAACTTGTTGACGACGATGTTATTGGAATAATATCGTGTTTATTATTTCAAAGGCTGGAAATTATCGCAATATGTTTTTTTTATATCATTTAAAAAGGACATTTGTTTAGAGTTTCTGTAGAAGACTGTAGTTGTGAAACATAAATCGGGGCCACGTTTACAGTAGTTGAAAACTCGTCGGTACTTTCGAATGAGTTCCTCCTTATCTCAATTAAGTTTATTATTCATGATAATAATAACGAGCCAGGTTTCAAACTTCGGATCATCTGATCCGATAAGTCTCTCTCTCTCTCTCTCTCTCTCTCTCTCTCTCTCTCTCTCTCTCTCTCTCTCTCTCTCTCTCTCTCATTTTTATCTCCTGTTGATCTATAATTTACCTTTGTTACACGACCAAATGTACGACGTCAGGGATACCTGTGGGAGGTTGACAGTGGCGAGTGTTTCTCCCCCAGAGTGAGGATGGAACTTACATTCTGGGATGCCTAGTTCTCTTTCTGGTTTTTCAAGGTTCTCACATGTGGAGACACCTCGATCTAATTTAGGAGGTATATGTTCCGGGATCGTAGAGTTTTGGTATACGGTAAGGGTTGTCCGCCGATCCCACTGGATCAGTCGGCCATGTTGTCTGCACATCCCCCCCCCTCGCCCTCCCTTTTCAATTTCCTTCCTATGCTATTAAAGGGGAGTTGCCTGTTTCAGGATCACCCTGCTGTAACATCACCGATGGTGGTATTGGAAAATCCAGATACTGTTTCTTCTCCGTCGAGGCGGGGGGGGGGAAGGGGGAGAGGATGAGGAGACGCCATCGCAGAGAGAGGAGGGAAGGTGTAGCGGACAGCGGAAGATGGTTACCAGGAAGGAAAATAGGAAAGTAGTAGTAAGGGTTTGGATTCGAATTGTCGAATCTTAGTAATCCTGGAACCGGATGAGTATAAAGACCAAAACATACACATCATAGCAAGAAATAGAATATAAATTAATGCAATAGTAAGATTAATCAAATAATTATCTTAAACAAGTTCCATAACTCTGCTAATACAAAATTATGTAAAACCCATAGTATCAGAAATAAAATTTCTAAAAGTGTCAACAATAATAATAAAGTCATAAATAATTAGAGTATAAAAGTCAGTATAATTTAGAACCTACAACTACTCCAGCAACGATTCATGGAGAAACGTGGGTCATAACCGGAAAACCGGAGTCGTGTCGACATATAAAATGTATAAAAGTGGAAAAGCAGGAAGTGTGGAATGTATTTAGGACGGTTTTGGCTCCCAACCTTCGTAAGAAGGATGAGGAGATATGAAAATTAAAAATGTTTTCCTTCAGTCTCTTCACGAAAATAATAAAATAAGGAATAAGCAGGTTTTCTAGGGTTTTCTCTGCATCTCTTGAAACAGCAGGTAGGATCCTTAAACAACACTTGGCTACCTTGCTCTACCTGCCCCCTTTTCTATTCCCTTCCTATGCTATAAAGGGGGTTTCCTCTTTCAGGATCACCCTCATGTAGCTTGTTAACCCACAAAAAAGATACTAAAACAGTTGACTCTTGCACAATGTGAATGTAAAACACTAAAATATATTACATGCTAAAACCAATTTTAAATATACATATATATTTTTTATTATTGTAATGATATATATAAAGGTAAAAATAAAATTTTAATGTATCTACAAAAGAAAAGAATTGTTAAAAACGACCAGTTATTGAATCTAGAAAACGGGTCAACAGAGTATTATCTGTAAAAAATAAAATGTCGAATATGAGTCCAGTGGGCAGATAGCATGGGCATGGGCATGGTCATGGATGATGTGGGTTGTGCTAGTTATAAGGAAATGAAAAGGATTGCGCAAGATAGGTTAGCAGGGAGTGTTGCAAAGAATTTAATACGGAAAGGTTAGGGAAGATGTGGGATGTGGTGGTTATTTAGAAAAGAAAAGGCTTGAGCAGAATAAGTTGGAATGGAGAGTTGCATCAGACCAGTGTTAAGACTGAATACCACAACAACAATGAGACCGTAGATTTCGGGTCCGGATTTTGCTTTAGGGACACTAAATATTAATGAGATTTTAGAAAGTTAGCGACGAAACGTTGTAAAAATTCTGATAGTTCTGACTATTCGGCAATTATTTGTCAGTATATTTTAACGTGTAATATTTCAATTTAACAGCTGACATTAAATGTATGTAGCGCAGTAATTAATTATTATTGCCAACCGTGGCCGGTGGAAGCGGTTCAGAGAGGTCACGTATGAATATTGCACGGAATATTTGGGTGGGTCGAGGCCGTGCTCTCTCTCTCTCACACCCACACGTGGGCTATTTTTACAGTCAACCACACATACACATACATACAACTAAAGCCACAATGTTTGGTGGGCGGAGAGAGAACACAGGAGAGAGGAGAGAGAGAGAGAGAGAGAGAGACTGTAAAGGCTTAAACTTCCATTCATCCGACGCTCATTTCGCTCATGTGTTAAAAACGTCGTCACCCAGCCAAAAGAGCTTTACGGCACACACACACACACACGCAAGCAGGCAAACTAGGAGCTGAACGACAAGTCTCATTACGTCCTTTTCCCAGCAGGTGACGAAGATCGTTAATAAACTTCACACTGGAGCACTGCTGCAAAAGGATCGTGCGACTCCTACACGAGTTAGTTGCATCCAAAATTAAAAACGTCTCGTACGGGGTGAAGGGGTGAAACCACACACACACACACACGTGCTAAACGTATTCCATTCCCAAGTCAACATAAAGTTGCTACGCGTTCCAGGAAATTCTCCAGCGGGTAAAGATTGGTAGCCAATTATCAGTAGAGCGAAAAGTAACAACGGGGAACAATGCCGCAAGGATCAATAATCGGGCCCTTTATTATTCCCTTTACATGCCCGGCGTTTTCCGGGATTAACTTATATTAGCGCGGAGAAGGATTTAATTCCAAGCACCAGATAAAAGCAATATTGTTGGAAAACTTATTCTGTTTGCCTATGTTCCATTATGAATATTATTTCGCCTTAGTTATCAACATCATCATCATTCTTATCGCCACAGGCAGGTCTTCACATGCCAGCGCTCAAATTCCTCATTTTCTTCACCATCCTCTTCAGGTTCTGATACCTCATATCTCCTTTTATATCAACTAATATCTTTTCTCCTGCTCTTTCCTCCCATTAATTGTCAACATCATTTCTCTGTCCACAGGCAGGTCTTCATATGCCAGCTCTTAAACTCCTCCTTTCCTTCGCCATCCTTTTCAGGTTCTGATACCTCTCCCTTCCTTTCTCTTTCCTCCCCTTAATGATCAATATCATCGTCATTTTTCTGGCCACAGGCAGGTCTTCATATGCCAGCTCTCAAATTCCTCCTATCCTTCACCATCCTCTTCAGGTTCTGATATCCCTCACCTTCTATTATATCAAATAATATATTTATCCTTCTCCTACCTCTCTTCCCACGAACTAGTCCCTCCATAGCGTCCGTCAGAAATCAGATCTACCCAGTTCCTCGTCATTTTCTTACCAATTGTAGCAATCCTCTTCTCCAGTAACCAACCGAAAAAATTAACAGGTTGAATAGAAATGGAAAAAATAAAATTACGAATCCGTTACTTATTCAACATGTTAAAAGGAAAAGAGAGAGGGGCGGGGAAGATAAATGGTTAGTATTGAGGATACGAACCTTGACGTCTTAGTGGGTAAAGATGACGGGGAAAAAAATCACAGGCCCCGGGTACGGATTAAGGAAGGAGCAATGAAGGAAACAGGGAGAGACAGAGACACAAAGAGAGAGAGAGAGAGAGAGAGAGAGAGAGAGAGAGAGAGAGAGAGAAAGTTGTCTAATCGAATTTCTTGAGAGAGACGAGCAACTTAGTACTGAGCAACGGCTACCACTAATTCTATCTTAGTCCTCGACTATTCCCCAGGGAAAGACGGCGGCTGTCACTTCTACAAAACAAAATTTTTACAGCCTTTCCTCATTATTTATTTATATTTTTTCTACTTGTACAGCGATGTGCCAATTTATTACAAAATATAGTGTGAATTATTTTACTATCTTCATCCGTTTTCCTATTCTATTCCGATTACTCTTCAGGACAGTCGTTTTGGGCTGCAGTCGCCTCGGGAAATGATTGTACTATTCCCAAAATCATAACCATTACGAAGTGACAAAATTTTAAGTGTCACATAAACCCCAAAGCAACAAGCTCTACGAGGAATACTATCTAAAATTTTGACAATATTACAACAGCGGCAGGATTAACAACATTCTACGGAAAAACGATCCTGCCTGTAATACGCGACGCACTTAATTCTACGTACATAATATGCAGTCATGAGTATTACAAGCAGAAATTGTATTTTTTCCCTTTTAAATTTTTTTAAAGGAAATTAAATTTAGGAACAAATAACGAGCGTAAGAAGATTTTAGTAAAAACATAATTATACCCATACAGAAGATGCGAATATTAACTAAAATAGTATGTATGAGAATGGAACGTCACATAGAATGCCAGTTAGGAAAAGATCAGTTTGGTTTTAAGAAGAATATAGGGACAAGAGAAGGAATATTGACTTTGCGATTAATTTTAGAAGGCAGGATACGAAAAAACCAACCTACGTTTATGGCATTAGTAGATTTAGAAAAAGAGTTTGTTAATGTGAACTGGAACAAACTATAAAGGATTTGGAAGACCCCTGGAATAAAATATCGAGAAAGGAGGCTTATATATAACCGCTACAGAAGACAGGCAGCAGTAATTAGAATAGAAGATAAAGACAACGAAGCCATAATCAGGAAAAGAGTAAGACAATGATGCAGTCTGTCACCCATGCAGTTTAACTTGTTTATAGAACAGGCGATACGGATTATGGGAAAGGAATCATACCGCAAGCAGAAGAAATAAAAACCCCTACGCTTTGCCGATGATATTGTAGTTTTAGGGGAGTCAGAAGAAGACTTGGAAACAATAATACATGGCATGTGCTGGAGAAACAGTTCAATATGTGGTTTAATAGACGGGAAACCAAAGAAATGGAGTGTAGTTTGGGAAACAGTGGAATAACAACGGCTGTTAGATTGGGAAGGGATATTTTGAAGGAATTTAAGGAATTCTGCTACTTGGGAAGCGTAATAACTAGGGATGGTAGAAGTATAGTATACATAAAGAGTAGGATAGCACAGGCAAGGAAGGCTTTCGCGAAAAAGAGGAATTTACTTACGGATTATAAAAGTGTAAATATTAGGAAATCGTTGCTAAAAATGTTCGTATCGAGAGTGGCCGTTATATGGGTGCGAAACGTGGACGATATGAGTTGCGGAAAGGAAAAGAATAGAAGAATTTGAAACGTGGTGCTGTAGGCGAATGCTGAAAATCAGATGGGTGGATACAATGACAAACGAGGAAGTTCTAAGCAGAATAGGCGATTAGAAGCTTTTGCAATGTGGTGCTGTTGATTTATATTTATTATTCAATCCATTAGTCTTTCCTCTTTTGGATACATTTTATTTTAAATTAAATAGTTGATTAAGTAAAATAACTTACATGAATGAGTTTTTTTAAATTTTTAATAAGGCTATTTACTGTAACGTAATGAAAGTACAAAATTAACCTCCTGAAACATCGTTGAGAATATCGGAACATTTTAAAAGTCTATAAAAATGACCTACTTAACATAATTTGCATAGTACATAATTTAAAAACATGCCTACATTACTTGTAAATAAAATGGCGAAGAGAAGCATTAATTTATTAGATATTCATGTGTTCACAGGTATGTGCATTCATGGCAAGTGCCACACATCCGTTATAGAGTCTATAATATTTATTAAGATTTCCAAGATTTATTATTATTCAATCCATTAGTCCTGGGTTGAGGAAATAGGAAACGTCAAATATAATATTAGAAGAAATGTACCAAATTTTAAAATCAAGAATTGAAGGACAAAAAGACGGAGGAGGCAGCAGAAAATTGAGCGTAGGTTCCCGTCGAACATGTCGTATGTCAGCCGTTAAATTCTAGTAGAGTATAGTTAGGAGAATGATATGGGTGGATAGAATCACTAACGAGGAAGTTCTAAACAGAATGAGGGAAGAGTGAACAATATGGAGGATGTTGACCAGGAGAAGGGATAGATTAATAGGCCACGTTTTGACACATTAGAGTCTTGAGAAATTAGCATTATAGGGTAGTGTGTGGGGTAAGAACAGAAGTGGGAGGTCAAGGATGGAATACGCTAAGCAGATTGGGGATGATGTGGGGCAGACATGAAAAGGCTTGCGCAAAATATGTTAGCATGGAGGGTTACATCAGACCAGTCTACAACAACAGTTAAAGAAAAATAAAAGTGTCAGGTTTCTTTTTGCAGGCTCTGTTGCTTTCGTTTAATGGCTGATTATGAGGTTGTAGAGATTCGGGTCGTATTAAATCACAGCGCCGCCCGAACGCCTGACAGTTCAGTTCCGACTCTGCAAAGCTGAAATCGCCGCCGCCCCCACCCCCCCACATCCCGCCCCTGAATTGCAGGCCTCATCCCCTCCGTTTACGGCAAAGCATGGTGGACATTTCCCTATTCACCAGGCCGCCACATTTGCGGCCGTCCGGAACAGCTCAAATTGCTTTTCCCTCCTCTCCCGAAAAGCAGCCAACGAGCCAGCAGCATCAGCAAGCAACTGGCTCTCTGCCCTGCCCTCAAGTGACGACGACGACGACAACCCAAATACTTGCTGTGGGCTAAATTCAATACTGGACCTGAGAAAGATCCGTGGCCCAAGCTGTGTTAATGGAATATGGAGAATGTAACACAACCATGAGCTATACGACCAATACAAAAAAAAAATATCTTAACGTAATCCACACCTTGAAAAGATGAACGGAATTCCTTAAAGGACATGGATCTAAAAGTTGTAATCAGGGATCCGTATTTGATAACAGTGCTCGAAAATATAACAAACCAGAGATATCCCGGATTGAGCTAGGAAGATATAACTGCAAACAACCTTAGATGGAAGCTCCATAGTCATAAAGGGAAAAAAAATCGATTTTCTCTGAAAAGCGGGTAGAGAGGAAGACATTGGTTGTAACTGCTTCAAACAATTCGACACTTGTTTGGGTCCCTCAAAGATGTTGTGACTGACAGTGACGTCACCACTCACTCTCCTGGACCCCGGTAATCCCAGGAACCGGAGAGTAAAACAGATATGAACAGACAAGGATATATACACTCCCGACATCTTCGTATCAATATGGCGGTAGAAATGAAAAAAAAAATACACTTGAAGAAGCCAGCTTAAACAAACCCTCATATCCTGGACGCCGGAAAATGAGGGAAACCGGAATTCCGGAGCTGGAAGTACAACCTGTGCTAGAGAAGTGGAGATGCAGGAAGGAGGGTGGAGGAGGAAGCGAACATTGAAAGACTGTCTCCTGCCTCCAAAAGGAAGCCCAGGAGACAAGAATAGAGCAATGGCTGACCTCCACGCATCTTTACTGGTAGAACTTATGCAGGGAGAGCGTCTTCTGCTCTACAGACCCCCTGCAAAAAATATACTTCCATATTTGATGTATATATATATATATATATATAGTATTATAAAAAAATGTTAAAAAATCTCAGTCTGTAATGTAATGTAAAAGAAGATGGAAGCAGCTATGACTTAACATAGTTTTCCTCTCCCTTCTCTTTCTTCCCTTCCATATT
Organism: Eucriotettix oculatus; assembly: GCA_034510155.1. Taxonomy (NCBI): domain Eukaryota; kingdom Metazoa; phylum Arthropoda; class Insecta; order Orthoptera; family Tetrigidae; genus Eucriotettix; species Eucriotettix oculatus. The sequence goes on from CM067376.1 coordinate 16,697,523, forward strand.
CCGCCAGTAGCTGTGATCTCACAGCACTTTCCCTTCAATCCTCCCACTCCCATTCACCCTATACCCTTCTGTTTTTTAGTTTTAGTTTATTAGTTTTATTATTGTTTAAGAAAATAATTATTTATAAAATAAAATAGAATAAATCTGTAAGACAAACATTGTAAGAAATTAAAATAAGGCCTGTTATAGATACTCAAGAAAACAGTGTAATTAGTGAATAAAAAAAACCACCTTGAAAATATGTAGACTTAAACAGCTAGGGGCACGTGAGAAGGATGTAGAAAACTAACCTTCACTCATTGCGACGGAAGTAGGAGAAAGGGAAGGCCAAAGCTAAGATGGATAGATGCGGGTTTCGAAGGACCTACAAAACCCCTGAAAGTCAAAGCATGTTGGATTGAAGCACAAGATAGGTTATTATTAAGGAGGCTCAGGCTCACACAAAAGGCTGTAACGCAGATCAAAAAGAAGAACGCATAAATAATTTTTTACAATTATTAATTTAAATTGTAATTAATTATTATAAGATTAAATAAGGCCAAAACAGATTAAAAATAGTGAAACATAAAATATAATTTAAATATAATAATTGTATTATGTTTTATCTATTTCTATCTGTTTTTGATCTTATATCAAACTTACAGACATTAATAACTATTATAAGCTAATTAATTATATCTTGAGGAAAAAAATCATGTGTCGTAGCCTGGCTCCAAGACTACAACGAGAATAAAAAAAGGCTAAGCTAACCTATGATTAATAGTCAACATTTTTGTTGTGGTATTCAGTCCTAAGACTGGTCTGATGCAACCTATCATGCGCAAGCCTTTTCCTTTCCTTTCCTTATAACTGGCCCACAAAACATCCTCCTTAATCTGCTTAGCGTATTCCATCTCTGGTCTCCCTCTACTGTTCTTACCCCACACACACATCCCTCTAATGGTAATTTTACAAGACCCCCGTGTCTTAAAACGTGGCCTATTAATCTATCCCTTCTCTTAGTCAACGTCCTGCATATTGTTCGCTTTTCCCCTATTCTGTTTAGTCAGCATTATAAGCGTTGAAATTGAAACTAACATGTTTCATCCCCAACTTTGGGGAAATTTCTGTTAAAATTTCAATTGAAAAGCTTATGAGGTCCCGGAAGTTGGCGACGAAACGTTTTTTCATAACAAAAAGGTTTATTTTCTACAAATTAAAAAAAATGAAAACTCTTTACAAAGACAAGTGATTTAGCCAAGATTTTGGCCAAGTTTTAAGTTGCGAATTTTCCCCTTGCACCGTCCCCCGAGTAATTGTTTTTATGTTGTAGATGGTATGTAGAATACTATCGACCATTGCAAGATCCGATAACCTCAGGCAGAAGGTTACAATTGCGTATTTTGGAGTAAATAACATCTAAAAATATCGTTGTAGAAAACCTACTTTAAAATTCACAGTTTTTATTATAAACAATCTTGGTGTCCGGCGTTGCCGGAGAATACATACATGCATATCAACCCGCCACAGTAACACGTGATAAAACTTTCAGATAGAGCGTCGCGTTTTTTTTCTGAAAACTAAATTACCATATTCACGCCCTCTACTTTATGACGCCATAACCAACGCAAGTTTCGTTAAGACTGTTCGAGAACTTCTATTTCGATGCACCTGTAGCTCAATAGTTGGTATCTTATTATTTGTTAATATAAAGTTAGCAAGGATTGGGAACTTTGAATTGGCGTCAACATGCCCGGGGCTTGGTGCCGCCTCTAATCCCCTGGAATCGCTTTTGGGCCTGGGAATTCCATAAAAATAGTCCCATGGGAATCGAGACCCACGAAGACAACGGAATATTTAAATACCACGCGGTTGCCTCAACCAATGGGGTTTCGTGGTCTAAACAAAATCGATTATCAATTAATGATTTCGATTTCGGTGAGGCTCTCTGAATTGATCAATTGATCATTCGGCTCTTGGAACGTGAAGGAGACGGATGGGAGCCGACGCTTGGTCCCGGAGGTATATGGAGGAGGTCAACAGTCGACGCTGAAGAAGGCGTCCATACAGAGTAGCTGGCGGAGAGGCGACGCCACACTAAAAAAGGAGGTTCCCAAACCATGGGTTTCAATCCTGATATTAGTAAGAGATCAGATTGCTTCGCAGAACCTCAAAATTTGTAAATATTTCCTTCATTAACGTTTCTCCTAGTTAAGTTCATTTGTAAATAAATTTCCCATTTTATTATAATTACCCTTTTAATTTTATCCCTCATCCCGTTCTACACACAAGACGAATAAAATCACAGCATTTCCTCTGGAAAATAATTTTAAAAATAAAATTATCACAGACGAATGGTAACTGTGTCAGACCCTGGCATGACATCAATCACTACACTGACTGGAGCTGGATGCGCTGTGACGTCACCCGTGCTACTGCGCATATGCCCCTGATTACAGATAGTAGTGATCATAATTAAATGAAATAATATTAACGATCATATACAGACAAAGTTTTTATTTAGTTTAATCGACGTTTCTGACTTCCTCGGGTAGTATAACCTTTGAAATTTTTGTTGAAACTGTAAAAAAAACTCCAAACTTGACTGCCTACAGGGACAGATTCAACCAAAATCTTTTTAACATTGCCTAAGGAAGTCCCAAATACGGTGATGAAACGTCGATTCAACCAAAGTGAAAACTGTTTTTCTGAATATTGGCCGTTGATTTATTTCCATTAATTATTGAAGAAACAGACGTTAATTGATTATTAGTAATATCAATTTTTGGAATAATAAAACACACACAGACTCTACAATTAATTTAACGAACTTTATATGTGTTAAATGAGAACAAATACATTGAACTTTAATTATAATTTTTTTACTTATTTATGCACATATTTCCTTGCATTTTATATGTAATATTTCCGTTTAGGGTGGCCAAATATTCTGTCCCTGTGAGGAAGTAATCGCTTTTACATTTATTTTATTGTATTTGTTTTTATTACTGTAAAATATTCCCCTTATTATTCGTGAGATTATCGTTAACAAGGAATGGATGTGATGACGTAATTCAGGTGTTCTTCCACAATTCCAGAGTGTTATTGTAAATATGCGCAGTGACGTCATCAGTGCTACTGCCCATGTTATTTCAGTCAGTGTAGTGACTGGTGTTATTACGAGGAATCATTTTACAAAGATATTATATGGTAGTGACGTCATTCAAGTCTTGCTTCACAGTTCCAGTGTGTTAATTTAAAGATGCGCAGTGACGTCATTCGGGTTACTGCGAATGCAATTCTAGTCAGTGATTTTATGAGGACTCCTTTTAAAACGATATTATTTTTAATTAATATATTATATTAAGCTGTAGTTGATTTTTGTTCTCAAATTCAATATTAAAAATAACAACATAATATTACTTTTTCTTCTTATATGTACAGCTTTCCGGGAAATTTTTCTTGCTAATTGCCACATTCCGGAGCAAGTGATTTCATTATTCTTGCTGCGTAAGTGACGGAAAAGTGGAAATTGGGGTGATGGGAAAGAGAGCGAGTTCTCGTCATCCGATAAACTTACACATTCATTCGGGTTGTTGATGTAATAATTGTAGCCTCCAGGATGGTTTATTTATATGTGTCTATATTTGATTTCAGGCTGCACAAACACCGTCGCAAGCGCCACTATAACATGTGGATAATTCATTGACGTGCTATTTTAATTAACTTGAAATTACTATCATGTTAGCGCTTTCGGTTAATGAGGTAAAATGGCTTTAGGGGCCAAGTTGGCGGGAAACATTGTGTAATCGATATAGTCGACTGTAGTGAGACAGATGCAGAGAGGCCATCGCACAGATACTCACACACACTCACACAGGCGCGTGTTCAAAAAGTTGCTAAATTCAGACTCCATTACGGAACCAGAGGTGTTACAATTTACGTCTCCTCCCTTTGATTTTCCTCACATTATCAAAGCGATTGTATATCTCTCTGATCTGCGATGAGCTCTGATCTGTTTACGATGTCAACTACAATGGAGTGAATCTCTGAGTCACGGCAAAGAACGAAGCACACGTTATTGTTATATCTGTGATTTAACAACAAGCATAAGAAACTTCTTTGACATGATGGCCGGATTATTAGTTAAATTTCTCATTTCGCAACAAATTCTGACAGAATTTTACACTAAGGACAAAAAATATGTTATTCATAATGCGATATAGAAATTACCGTGGATTCTCTATAAGCGTGGGGGTGTTCCTGTAATTGCAAATACTCTTAAAAGAAACGTCACTACACGACTCGACTTTTATGCGCAGTACTTCGTGTGATGTCACTGCGCAGGTTTGAAAACGATATTGTGAATGTCCAGTTAACACGGGAAACAGCCATGACTTGTAAGTAAAGCTAATAATAAAAACAATTAATGACCTTGTATAGACTTGCTTAATTATATATAACAGACCATAAATTTAAACCTTTAAAGCTATTAATATTTACGGAGATGTTAATCATATCATTAATTTCATTTCAAATATAGACTTATTATGTAGAATATTCTCCTCATTACGGCCGAACGACTTTTACGTACAGTTTTGAAATTTATTTAAAGATCTTATCATTAAAATATTTTAAATTTAGTAAAATATTTCACTTCGATCCGCTTACATTTTTCAAATTAATTTAAAGATTATAATTTTGTAAAATATTTCCTCCTGAAACTAATTTAACGATCATTCGCCTTTAGTCGTATCAATCGTAGCATTTTTATTTATTTAAATAATCTCTATTTACCTAAGACATTTCCCTTTGCACGGCCCAGCGTCTTGTAGGTTTAAATAACATTTATATTATTATTTGTACATGTAATTGTCTTTATTTCTGTACCATTTTCGTAAATTTTATGGTGGTTTTCCTTTCCCACTTACATTATTATTTGGTGTTCATTATGGCGAATAAACGCCACGGTTGTTTTTCATTTTCTATTTCAAATTTGTATCCAGTTTGAGATACGGAACTGGAAAAGAATATTATTTGAACCAAAAGTTATATCAGGAGCCACTGTCCGAAAACAAACAAAGTAATATAAGTAAATTAATTTAACCTAATACGTTTCAATTCCAGTCTGAAACTTCAACAGGCTTAGTACATAAATATATGAAATTTAATATTTTATTATATATTTAAAATTTAACATCTCATAAGGTTGATTAAATAGATATATTAAATTTAATATTTCTTTTTACATTATTAAAAAAATTAATACGCTAATACAATAAGTTTTATGAGAGTCCAAGTGTTGTAAAATTATAATTTTTAATTCCCTCTGTTTGGCCTTATTATTAATTTAAACTATATTTAATCATTTTTATTTCTATGCTCTACTTTAATCATATGAATGCACTCGGTTTTTCTAATTTTCGCCCTAAGTCTCTTGATATTTCAAAAAATAAATTATATTCTAACTTGAAAATCTTTTGTATTTTCTCCTGAATCGATTCCAAGAAATGGAAGAAGGCGTCGAGCCAGTTTGGTTGTTTATTGAATATTTTCCCTTATTCTTCATATTAATTAATTATTTTTATAAATGAAGAAATTAAATTAATCTGACTTAGTATTATTAATAAAGTTCAAAAACTGGCTAAAAGTCAGAAATTTAATAATTTAATCTGAATACGTTTCGCCCCCAACCTTTTTTAATTAAAATATTACCAATTTTCATGTCGGAGTTATAACGTCCGGCGCCGAAACGTATTAAAACTAAATGATTTCTTTTCTGACTTTTGACCATACTTTGGATTTGATTTATTTATTCCTTTAATAACAAAACTTACTTCTGTGTTACTGATATTCTCCGAAAAAGGAACCGAAACGTTACCTTATTTTATATTAAATTATTTATGTAATTTAGCCCACCCTGTTTCTTCAATAATTGAGTTGGTTAATTTACATTTGCTTAATACGCCGAATATTCAATTGCTTTAATCCAGGGAAATTATTTTTCAAAACTTCACAAATATACTTCTTATGTTAACATCTTGTTTCACATCTTCTTTGCAATTGACTTAACTGCTGTAAAATGTCGCCTGACACAATTTGCTTATGCATTAAAGAGAAGCGGTCACGGTGATTTTTTAAAGACTGAAAAATACGTAAGAATGACGTTATTAATTGGAAATTGATGTTTTAAGATATTATTTGCCATATTATTAAGTTGCTTCAATTGTGTCTTTTAGATCAAGATGGCTGCTATATTAATTGTAGAAGCTCGTGTTTGAAACTAAGTGGACTTGAATCTGCTGCCTCGGGTCATTTTTAAAAGTATTACCTTTGGGAAATAAGAAAATAGTTTATAATTCTTTACCGCGGTAATTGGGTTTCCAGAATAATGTCTAAATCTATTTTCTACCGTGTTGCATTCTTTTCGGTTTTCTCCATCTATATTTGTGTATGATTCACCGTTAATGTCTTTGGGTTAACGCAGGGTTTTCCTTACGTTGGGAAAGGTATTTCTTCTCCTATGTGCTTGTGCATTAAGTAATGTACAAATAGGTAAAAGTGACCACCTATTTTAGGAGGAGGCAAGGAAGGGCGCTGCGGGAGTTTTCTCGCAGACGCTTAAGCCCAGAGTGACTGCGGGGCTCACCTGATCATGTCGGGGTCAAAGACCTTGGGCATATGGCAAGAGTTGTTCGCTGATCCCATTGGATCAGTCGGCCAACTGCCTCCTGAAACTGGTGGAGACACGGAGAAGGGAATGCTGCGACCCCACAGCAGACTCGTCTCCCGTCATTCGGAAGGGCATGAGAATAGTAGCCAATGCCCGACCTACCTGATGCAGATTTTCTAGGGTTTTCCCTGCATCTCTTTAGGTGAAACACCGGGTAGGATCCTTAAACCATAGCCCGGGGGCCCTAGTTAACCCTTGGCTACCTTGCTCTACCTTCCGCATTCCCCCTTTTTCAATTCCCTTCCTATGCTATTAAAGGGGAGTTGCCTGTTTCAGGATCACCCTCATGTAGCCTGTTAACCCCCAATAAAAAACGGTGGTAGAATAATAATTCCACTTTTTATCCTTTACACTTCTTAATATATAGCATAAGGTAATTAGTGATATAAATTTAAAGGTAATTAAGTAACATATTTGGCTAGGTTCTTGAAATATAGTAAGAAAAAGAGGAATTTACTTACGGGTAACAGAAAAGTGAATGTTAGGAAATCGTGGCTAAAAAGTGTGGCGTTATATGGACGGTAGGAGATGCAGAAAGGAAACGAACAGAGGAAGCCTTTGACATGTGGTGCTATAGGAGAATCAGATTGGTAGCTATTATAACTAACGAGGAAGTTCTAAACGGAATTGGGGAAGAGAGAATAATATGGAGGACCTTGACCAAAAGAAGGAATAGATTAATAGGCCACGTTTTAAGACACGAGGGTCTTGTAAAATTAACATTAGAGGGAATTGTGTAGGGTAATAAAAGAATAGGGAGGCGAAGGATGCAATACGCTAAGCATATTAGGGAGATGTTGCTAGTTATGCGAAAATGCAAAGGCTTGCGCAAGATATGTTAGCATGGAGGGTTGCCCTAGACCATTCATATGACTGAATACCATACCAACAATAGGAGAATACCTGAAAGTTTTCCGAAAGGGGAACGAAACGTCTTGTATAAAATTATTTCCAGCCCGTTGGGCCATTTTAATAACTGCATTGCAGTATATTTTATATTAAAAGAAATTATTTAAACCTTTCCGCGTGTGTAATTTAACAATAGTTGGAGGATAACTGTAGGCTGATAACCGTGACCTGAAGACGAAAATGTTGTTGACTATCGCAGAAACGTTCCAGCAATAAGAAACAAGTAAACGGGACTCACAAAACGGACCTAAAATGGTTTGTTAAACCGATACACCACGAAAGCAGCCTACGCCATTTAATTACCACTAGGTTTTTTTATCATTAATTCTCGTAAATTTTATAACTGTGTAATTTTGAGATGTGTGAAGGCCATTTTGCCGTCGCCAAGTTGTTATCAGATACTGATAACTCGTAGTGTCTTTGTGATTAATGCAGAGCTTTTCCATCACTTAGGGGTATGGGGGTGTAGGTTACTTCTCCTACTGAAGTATCTATTAGATAGTCTACAACGTGGTTATGTAATACTTTGCCCGTGTTACTCAAATTTTAATCACAGTTACAATACATTTTTATGGACAGTTATGTTAGGTAATCCAATAGTTCTTAAATAAAAATATTTTTGATTCTCCCTGAAGGAGGGAAAAATTAAACGCTTGATGAAAAGTGTTACTCATGGTTTCATTAACGTTTTTTTTTATATTATATTTTACAGTCGTATTTTCCTGCTGTAAGTTTAAGGCTCGTTGCCGGAGCTACCGACAGTATTTAGGAGGCAGAGAGTGTGAGAGGAAAAGAGAGCATGCTTAGTTATTATTATTTTCTACCTGTGCCTGTTGGTTCTGGTGTCTTTGAGGGGAAGGGGAGGGGCGGATTTAGCCGCCCTCTTGATGACCGGCCGGCGGGCGATGACGAGAGGTCACTTATCCGTTCGTCGTCACTACGGTGAACCACCCACTGATCACGACAGCAGCAGCAGCAGCACGTCCGCTCTCCACGAGCGCTGCGCTCCGACTGAAAGTCTTTGGTCCTGCTCCTCGATCGTCGACGTCGCAGACCGTCGCGTCGTTTTGCGCCACCGTGCGAGGGAGTGGGCGGGCGTGCGCAAACTCACCCCCCCTTTACCAGACGCTATACTTCAATGGCACCTACACGTATTACGCAGAAAACCGGGAGAAAACATTTATTTTTTTGTAATTCAATTAGACCATGACTAACTAAGGACGAGGAGTTTTTATATTAATACATAACTACCCATTTCAGGAAAAAATGTTCAGGAAAAAATGTTCAACAGACCTTGCTATTTTCACTCTCACTCATGAAATTTTGGAACAACTAAACAAAAAAAGATACCCATTAGGAATTTTTTGTGACCTATCCAAAGCTTTTGATTGTGTAGACCATAATATCCTTCTAAACAAAATGAAGTTTTATGGAATACAGGAATTTCCCATAATTGGCTCTCCTCTTACCTAACAAATAGGAAACAGAGGGTTACATTAAAAGACTCTAACTCTGGACAAATCATTAACTCAGACTGGGGACAAATAAAGACTGGGGTTCCACAGGGTTCCATTCTAGGTCCATTGCTCTTCTTAATATATATAAATGACTTACCTAGATCCATAAATTCTTCTTCTAAAACTATACTTTTTGCTGATGATACTAGTATTTTGGTTACAAATAAACAAAATAGTCTGGAAAATGCTGCCAGTGTTACATTAAGCCAGATGCTTCACTGGTTTTCAGCCAATGGCTTGTCAGTCAATTGTGATAAAACTCACTTCATGCAGTTTCAGACAAAGAATGCCAATTTGAACTCAATAAAAGTAGCAACAAATAATTGTGAAATAACTGAAGTTGAATGTACAAAATTTTTAGGTATATCCATGGACAATAAATTAAACTGGAAGGATCATATTAATATTCTCCTACGAAAATTAGGCTCGGCGGCAACCTTTGCTCTTAGAATTATGTCAAGTTGTAGTGATCCTAACATAAGAAAATTAGTTTATTTGCATATTTCCACTCTATAATGACATATGGTATAATATTCTGGGGCAATGCATCAGGGAAAGATAAAATATTTACACTTCAAAAAAAGGCTGTTAGAATATTATGTCAGGTCTCACCGAAAACTGGAATGCTGACACTCACTTGCCAATCACTCATGTTATTTGTTATTAATAACAGTAACCTCTTCACACTAAACTCAGATATACATGACTTTGATACCAGAAGTAAAAACAATTTACACAAGGAAGGAAGGAAGGGAAGTCTCTAACCGTAATACAAAAGGGTGTACATTACAATGCCATCTATTAGCATATTTAATAAACTTCCCACCTCCATTAAACAATTAAAAATAAATCCAAACAAGTTCAAATATGAACTAACTAAGTTCTTACTAAGGCCACTCCTTCTACTCTGTTGAAGAATTTATGAAGCTGAATGTATCATAGGGTAGATATTTATAATTATGTAAGAACATTATTAGAACACTAATTTTTTAGTATAGGATGTAAAAATATTTATCAATTTTATATATAAGGTACAAATTGTATGTCTTCTGTATAGAACTTAAGAAAATCTTATTATAAGTTAAAATTAATGAATAGTTACAGTATATTCTAATATTAATAAAGCAACCTATGTAAAATCTCTGACTCGTTCCACATCCTTGAAGCTTGTGCTTCTCTATAGGATTTATGGAATATGATTTTATACTTATACTTACTTATACAGTTGTGATATAACCTTTGTAGGTTTTTTAAACTTTCGAATGAATCTTCCCAAAATGAACGAATATTTCTTGCTTTTGTTCCCCGTTTTATTACGATAACTTATATCCAAGAAAATTACAGTTGATTTTACAAGATATATTGTATTTATTCGTCGAATAAATAATTAAGGGACACATCCTTGGGCCACCTGGTGTAACCTGACATACGTACACGTTACCGCGCATTTCTTTTCTTTTCAAATATAGTAATAATTCGCGCGTAAGCAACAATGTCTCTGGTATGTTAGCATCTCCCTGGTTGTAAACAGAAATATCTTTGGGTTCGCAAATATGTCATTTCCATTTATTATTTTTTTCGCGTGATTTAAATTAATTTAAAAGTGTAACATTAATATACGTTTGATGTTAAATTGTTGACCACAAAGGAAATTAATACTGAAGGTCACAAATAGTGAAAATTACAATGAATAAACAGTAACGAAAAACAATCGAAGTTATATTTTCTTTGAACTGAACGTATTGTTGATGTCTGTATTCCTTTGCTTTGCTTGGAGCTGGATGTGTGTTAGGGAGACATCCAAGGGAGTGTATCACACAGACGACGATTCATTGTCTGTATACATTTATATATATAAACAATCTATTCAATTAGTTAATTGAATAAATTTACTTAAATAATTTTAATTCATATAAGTCAACCGAAATTGTTGTTTCCATTGTTATTAATTATATTCATTTCAAATATTACATGTACTTTGTACGTTGAAACGAGAGACTGTATCAAACTCGCCCGTGGCTGATGACGTCACGTCAGGACCAGTGACGTCACGCTTGCATTTCCCGAGACGCGAACCAAAGCACCAGATCCTCTCCTCTTTCCAGTCCATCTTACTACTGGTGCAACAGAACCAGCTACAACCATACGGTACAGCAATACCGAGGAAAAACTACTGGCAAAAATATTATACCCATTAGGCCTGAGATATAGAGTGCTCGTGTTTTCTTCATGCATTATAAAACGGTTTAACCATTTTGTAAAAATATAACAAAAGTTGTTTGTTCGTTATGATACGAATATTTATTTATGTAATGTCGCACTGGCTCTACCTTCCGCATCCCCCCTTTTCAATTCCCTTCCTATCCTATTAAAGGGGGGAGTTGCCTGTTTCAGGATCACCCTCATGTAGCCTGTGATTAAGCGTGATTAAAACTTCAGCGGGAGGGTCAATTTTTTTTAAAAAAAAATTCATATTTTATCATAACCACCGCCACGACACGGTTACTTAACAGAGCCAAGAAGTCTCCTGGTACTTTAAATAAGCGCATATATAACGAACGGTTAATGATATTTGTATTGAGAAGATACTTGAACCTTCTCTTCGGTCTAATTAGAGTGCCATAATGTCTGTAGATACATTCATAAATGCCTTCGAAAAATAATTTATTTTTTGGGTGACAGGTTGCAATAGGGTGGCAAATTTCCACTAAGGAATCGAAAAGGAGTTGAGGAAGGTAGAGCAATGTATCCAAGATTGACTACGATTTCATTTTACGCTAACAGGCTACATGAGGGTGATCCTGAAACAGGTAACCCCCCCCCTTTAATAGCATAGGAAAGGAATTGAAAATGGGGGATGCTGAAGATATTCAAGGTAGCCGAGGGTTAACTGGGCTTCCTGACTATAGTTAAAGGACTTTACCCGGTGATTCACCTAAAAGCTCTGGATCATCAGATAGGTCGGGCTGTTGGGTCTTGTCTCTCGCCCTTTTATATTCCCCGTCCAGTTTAGGAGGCAGCTGACCGACTAATCAATTAGAATAAGCGAACATATACAGCCACAAAAGATGTATGAGTAAACCTTGAAAACCCCAGAGACAGAACCAGGCATCCCCAAAGGTAAACCCCATCATAACTCTTGGGAGAGACACTTCCAAAATATAAGATAGTCTTCCACGGGTATACGTAATGAGGGAACCTCACCAATAAACTGTGGCACGCATGGGGATACACCACGTGGTCAGGGATTTTGGGCGCCACCTGCGTAGGTTATTTACGCAAGAATAAATTAAATTAAAAAAAATATCCTAAGAAAATGAATTTATTATAAACAAACAAAAAAATATATATGAAAAAATTTATCTGTCCTAGGCCTGGAAAATCACCAATAGCGAAAGCTAACAGTGAGTCTCCCTATTCCCGAAGGAAAATAACCGTGGTGATTTCGGTTACGAACCCGCGGTCGCGTGATCATTCGTGGCCAACATTTACCAAAAACTGGAACATTCAGGGACTCTTGGATGCCGCTTGTTCTGTGGCACTGAATGAACCATCCACATCTCTCGCCGTCTTTACCACAAGTGTCCGTCTATGAGAATCCAGAGACTACGGTAAACGTTTTCTCCCTTCCTCCCTACTTTTTTTCATCCTCTTATTGGCCAGCCTATGGCTAAACCCAATATCCCCCCTCCTTAGCCCTTTCTCATAAAGGGGGGGCCAAAATAGACTGGTTTGTCCCTTTACGGGATTTTCCAGCGTCACTCATTGTCCCGAAAGTTCCAACTCTTGGCTTTGTGCTGCTGGCTACAAATGAAATATATATATAAATTATATTATAATGCACCATAAAAGAGTGTTAAGCAATGCGGAAGGAAAAGTGTGAGAGAACGAAGTCACTGGAAGGACAGTAAAAGGATTTAAATTTATTTATGAGTTCCATTCTCTTCTCAGGAAATAAGACTACATTTATTGATATTAAACACTGTAATGACGTACACAGAATCAAACAAGTAAGAAACGATGTCATTTCACACTCAAGTAAGAAAAACGCATGTAAAAGAAAATACTAAATACGCATACAAAAAAAAATTATAAAATAGTAAATTTAAAAATTGAAGAAGCAAATCAAAATGGATTAATACGTGAGAATAATTTATATCTAAACGAGAGGAGTTAAAGATCGTTCCATAAATGTTAAAACATGAAAAAAAATCTGTGAGCTATGATACACCATAGAATTACTATTATTTTTTAAATTAATATTTATTATTTAGAGCCGCTAATAACCTGCATTCGTTTATAATCAACGCCTTCAACGAGTGCAAGACATTCCCTTTAGTCTTGTCCGTCTGCAGAAGTTCCTTCCATTCTTTCAAGTTGTCTAATTGGGCATATAAAATAACTTTACTTCGTCTCTCACTATTTCTTCCCATCTGATGTTTGGAAATTACATTAGGTTTACCTGTCATGTAGAGAACACTTCATACGCAGCTGTTGTGCAGTCGGTATAGCCTACAGGAAATTGATGAAAATGGCAATTTTAATTAAAACGACATAATTTTCTGACTAAAATTTAGAATAAATTAAAAGACGGCCAAAACGTCAGAATTAAATATATCACTATTTATACACAAAAGCGACGTTTCATCTCCATTTTGAGACTTCCTCAGGATTAAAATTTAGGAATACATCATATTTACTCCTCCTTGACTCCCTCAGCCGAAAAGATTATTGAATTTAGGTGTGAAGATAATTTCGGCCGTAACCGTCAGGGGCTGTAGATGGTCCATGCGCGTCATCAAATTCTTCACATCTAACTTCAAAAATCTTTTCGGCTGAGGGAGACAAGGAGAAGTAAATATGATGTATTGCTAAATTTTTAAGCCTGATGAAGTCTCAAAATGGAGTTGAAACGTCGCTTTTGTGAAAAAAATAGTGATATATTTAATTCTGACGTTTTGGCCCTCTTGTTATTTATTGAATTAAAACGATTCGTCCCAAATTCGGGACCTCTTTAGCTCTTTAATTAAAATTTCGCGTTGTCGCCCCGTCGTCTGGTTCTAAAAGATTTTCGTTTTGCAATTACTAATTTTTTTTGAGTAACATTATTTCAGATAATTCACTTTCCTCTATACTGATTCAATGTGATGTGGTTTGTCACTAAGGGTTCGTGATACCCTTAACGTCTTTTAACCATCTCTGCCCTGTATTTTATATATTCTGTAGGGGTATTTTCGGATTAAACGTAGTAATTAAGATGCGAGATAAAGAATACATTAGGAAAGTAATATTTGAATCTTGTGTAACCTGTAATACATATTTATGAAGAACTTCTATAATTGACTACCTAAAGTAACTTCCCTTTGTCTCTCACACCTTCTTGCCTTCTGATCTTTAGACATTCGTTAATGATGCTAGATATTCAAATTAGATGTACCCCTGTCACGTATATAACACTTCGGACATTACAGTCGCGCAGTCAGTCCGCCCTACAGTGAACGCTTAAAATTACCATTTTAATTTGAACATAGTTTTATGACTATAAGTTTTCAACGAACAAAAAGAGGGTCAATAAATAAGTCGGAATATAAATTCATTGCTTATTTGATTAATATAAACGCGACGTTTCGTATCTCTTTCGAGATTTCATCAGGCAAAATAAAAACCATGACATTACTAAAGTTTTTTTTTAAATTTGGGTTCAATTTTAATTTTAACTGAACGGTTATCGTCCCCAACTTTCCGAAACTCTTCAGTTGCTCTATTAAAATTTTCGTGTTTCTGCCGCATCGTTCTGGAAACGAAAAAATGTCCATATTTATGAAATTATTTATTTTTGATATTTATGTGATAATCAACAGCTTAAAATTATTCTTATAATAATTTAGATGGCAACTAACGACCACCGTAACAGCCAATTAGGAAATTTTGATCAAGGTAATACTTAACATGTCAATTCTGAATTAAATAATTAAATTGTCTTTGTTAGTTTCATCACTTATTCTTTGCTTTTCCAACTATATTTGTTCTTATTACTTCAGTCTGTTATTTATACTAACGAGGACAAAAAAATGTTGATCCAAACACCTATTTAGTATTAACTTTAAATTGTTTCAAATTGTCTATTACACGGGTCGTTGATTCGTATCTAATTTATATTATTTACAGACAGTTGATGTTTCTATATCTTCTTTTAATATTTTAACTTATAATTAGAGAAAATAATTTCGAAAGGCGTACAATTTTGTGACTATACTTTTACTGTCCAAATTAGAATCAAACGTCGTATTTTTATATTACTTTCTCGTCTCTCCTTGACGTCACTCAGAGTACAGTTTAATATTTTTACAGTGAATGCTTACATTAATGCTAATATTTAACTTTAGGAAACCATTTATCTTTATCTGGAATTGTTTATTTAAAACAACTTCAAATAAAGAATCGAAGCTGTTGGCTAGTCTTTTATGAATACTAAACGAATGGAAAACTATTCAATTATGCAGTAAAGCAATCGTAAAAATTTAGACAAAAATAATTATAATATAACGCAATTATTCAATTATTGTAACTCCCAATGGAGCTGTGTTTGTTTGTGTTAAAATACATAATCAACAGAATGTCAGACTAATAGATGTCATATTCTAATCACTTTATAGAATCCAGGACACTAACGCGTTCAAATCCATCATCAAAATGTCTTTTCCTTAAAATTTTATCGGGATCTGTAAATTTAAATTAAACAATCGATAAGTAAAATATTTATATGTACAGCTATTAAATAGAAATAGAATTGCACATTACGAAACATTGGAAACAAATGGCTTAAAAACCGGACATTCAGAAGGAATTCAAAAGGACGGAAAAGACCGTACAACTACAGGTCTTTCATAAAACACAAAGCAAAAAAGGGAAAAAGAAGATCTAAATAAAAGGGTAAGTTTTAAAATTGCATCCGCATTTTTCACGTCAACACATTCCTTACTCTTTCATAAGTTATAATATTTAAACAACGATCAAAAGCAGCGACAACAGTTTGCAAATATTCCAAAGTTTTCTTCCTTCCAAGAGAATAAAGTATAGCATTAATATTTGCTACATTAAAACGTTAGAATTTTCCAATCTTAAAAATAAAATATCTGCAATGAGTTATGATTTCCTTTATATAGAACAGACGACGAAGAAAGTTAGAACGGAATATTGAAACTGAATCATACTGGAAGGAGAAGAAATAAAACACCTTACGCTTTACTGACGATATTGTAGTATTAGGAAAATCAGAAGAAGACTTGGAAACCATAATTAATGGAATGAACGGAGTCATGGAAAGAAGGTAAATATGGGGATTAATAAAGGGGAAACCAAGGTAATGGAGTGTAGTTTGGGAAACAGAGGAATAGCAAAGGGTGTTAGATTGGGAAGGGATATTTTGACGGAAGTTAAGGAATTATGCTACATGAAAAGCGTAATAACTAGGGATGGTAGATTTAGATTTATTGTTGTTTCCATTAATCCTCGATTGAGGAAATAGGACACATTAAAAATTAAAAATGAACAAAATAAAGTACATAATTAAAGACAAATAAAGTTTAAATAAATTAGTTAAAGAAAGTGTATGTAGACAAAAGTCAATATAAACACAACACGGACACACACTGGGAAACACAAACAAGCACACACTGAGGAACACGCAATGGAGTTTTAACTACTTGGACCAGGAAACTGTCCTTGCTCCAGCAGCTATATACATGAAACAAACAAAAGAGCAGAAAAAACTGAATAGAAATTTTAAGATATGTGATGTGCTATTTTATAAGGCGGCTCATTCAACACGTAGACTTAAAGAGTAGGATAGCACAGGCAAGAAAGGCTTTCACGAAAAAGAGGGATTTACTAACGAATAATATAAGTGGGAAAATTAGGAAATCGTTGCTCAAAATGTTTGTATAGAGCGTAGCGTTGTATGGGTGCGAAACGTGGACGACAGGAGTTGGGGAAAGGAAAATAATAGAAGTCTTTGAAATGTGGTGCTATAGGTCAATGCTGAAAATCAGTTGGGTGGATAGAATCACAAACGAGGAAGTTCTGCACAGAATAGGGGAAAAGTGAACAAAATGGAAGACAATGACGAAGAGAAGGGATAGATTAATAGGCCACGTTTTAAGTTACGAGGATCTTGTAAAATTAGCATTAGTGGGAAGTGTGTGGAGTGAGGACAGAAGAGGGAGGACGAGGATGGATACGCTAAGCTGATTAGGGAGGATATTGGTTGTGTTAGTTATAAGGCAATGAATAGGTTTGCACAATATGGAAGGTTGCATCAGACCAGTCTTAGGACTGAATACCACAACAACAACATTGGATCATCAAGCCCCTACGCAACAGATTTGCACACAGATTTGCATGTGTCATTAACAAATACATATTAATCATCCTCTGGTAAGGATGT
The DNA here is from genome assembly GCA_034510155.1 of Eucriotettix oculatus. Taxonomy (NCBI): domain Eukaryota; kingdom Metazoa; phylum Arthropoda; class Insecta; order Orthoptera; family Tetrigidae; genus Eucriotettix; species Eucriotettix oculatus. Next base: position 16,715,107 of record CM067376.1, read on the forward strand.
CCACTTCTACGTTGATTAAGGTGTTATATATATTTTTAAACTATTACCGCAGCCCGCTTCCAGTTTTTATCATTTTTAACGGTTCTTATTATACAATAGTTAACTTCAGTACGTTTCACCTGTTACCATTTTTCAAGAGTAGAAGGTTAAATGCTTGATAAATCTCTAAGACGGAAATACACATCCCCCTAAAACAATTTACTAAGAAATTATTGTAGTGACGTAGAGTATGATAGAAATCTCGAGCTTTACTAACTTTAAAACGACCGAAAATAAAATCTAGTGTTGAAAATGGCAGCAGCCGAAAGCTACTGAACGAAATTGTTGTTCCCAACCATGCCTGGATATATTATTTATTCGACAGTAATGCAACTATAATGCGGTATAGAGGGCGTTGTCAGGCCTCCCTATCCCCTTATTAACAGAGGGAGATTTTTGTAATTCAACTATGTGAATGCCCTTTGTAGATACTCATCATAATCCCAATAGCCGTAATTTTTTTTCGATTCCTACTCGTAATTACGGAGAGAACTCACTGTAACGTCACCAATATACATTATGCACACTCACCCCAAAAAATAACTTGGAACCCCAAAATTGAGTTTTAAAAAACTTTGCAAGTTTTTATGATGTCGAAAGCATGCAAGATTTAGATTTATTGTTGTCTCCATTAAGTGAAAGCTATTATAAAACGTATCCAAGTTTATAGAAAATTCTGCCTGATGAAATTTTCAAAAACTCTATAAAATTTAAATCATTAAAAAATATTAACTTGGATTTAATAAGTTTGACTTCGGAAAATGTAGTTTGAAATCTGCAGTGGTTGCTTGAAATGTGGTGAAAGTTTAAGGTTTTAAGATAATCTTTGTAATTTATTATCAATCATCCTTCCATGTGTTCGTATTTTAGTTCTTGAAATATGTATTCAGTTAACACTACTAGGTTTAGTTGATGTAAAAGTTGTAAGTAATCTGGTGTGAAATTCCCTTGAAATGTACGCTGTTTGCGGTACTGGAGTGACTCGTGTGTTATCTTAAATACAGGGGTGACCGTATATTATACTCTCTCTTTTCATAATGGGTTCCAAAACAATCGTCCGACCTGCCCTCCTTTACGGATGTGAAGTCTGGGGGTGGTGCAGCCTGCAAAACCCTAATAGAACGGGCCCAACAGATTCCTCCGTATAATCACCAAAGCCCCAAGACCTCCACCAAGTAACCCAAACCGAAAAAAAATTTCAGACCGCATCAAAAACACAACCAGAAAATTCTATGAAAACTGTAAGAAATCTAAATTTAAAACAATACAAAATCTAGGTGAAATTAACAATGCGCAATCAAAATTAATGGCTAATATAACATCCAGATAAAACTCCAGTAAATTCCTATAAAAATGTATATGTATATAAATCCCATAACCTAACGGGACCGCAAAACCAAACCTAAAAAAAACGAAACTCCTAAAAGAGCCCAGCCAGCTCTCATCATATCTTTAGGCACGTCAGGGAAACACAGTTAAAGAAAATGTCATACAAAGTCGTGGGCAACAGCCCGAAACTTAAATTTTTAAATGAGGTACGTATTCCAAAAAAAAAAAGAAGAAATCATGGGACTAATGGCCCAAACCATTGAGTTATTAAAAGAAGTAAGCTTAAATAAGATTAAATATGATGGCGGGTGAATTTGACAGTAGAGATAGAATTTGACGATTTGATGTTGGACGAAAGGGAGAGGGGAATGAATTGTAAACAACGTTAGTTAGCTGGGAGTTGGAGACACGATTACTGTAAAATAAAGATTTATTTTTCAATATTATTACCACGGGCGATGAATCTCAGGAATTCTCTAATGGAACCAAGTAAGTTTACTCAGACAGAAAATAATGTTTGCCGAAAGAGGCATCTAAAACATTTTTAAAGCAGACAGTAAATCAAAATTACGGGAGGAAGAGCAATTGTCAGTCTTTATTCGAGGAAAGTCTCCCAAGGCGAGAATCGTGCACAAGCAGTGAAGGCTGTAAGGGAATTCCCGTTTCTATCAAGTCCAAACTCCGCGCCATTTTATTCTAAAATACGTTCTGAATACGCGTTTTTCTCCGTCCAAATTCACGTCGCTAAAACGGAAGGTTGAATAACACAAGCGAAACTCGTTCGCCGGACGCTGTTTACTGCGCATGCGTCGTCAAATCTGAACTGGCACCATGTAATTAAATTGGGAGAATTGGATGTCTGGGTTCTTTTCACGGAAAACCTACCGCGACGGACGAGAACGAGAGGTCCCAAGGGGTCCCAGAAACTCACATTTCGATATAACGTGTTCTGCGCCCCAGTTCTAACAGGCCGACAACTTTCCCTTTCCATGAAAAAAGCAGTTATACATTTTAGTTTCAATACTTTTAATTTTCCTATATTAAATGTTTAAAGATTCACTTTTTAACTTTACACTGTTAGGTTTAACAGTCCTAATTACACCGGTCCTCTCTATGTTTTTTATCACATTTCGGTTGAAACTGTTCCTGGACCCAGTCCAATTTAGAATTCTGGACATTTCCACCTCTATTTGTTTAAAAAAAACTTCAAAACTGTATTTATTATTGTTATTTAACATTACTAATTACGATTACCGACCTCTTGTGGTGTAGTGGTTAGCGTTGCTGCCTCACAACCCAGAGGTCCCGGGTTCGAATCCTGGCATGGGCTTGGATGTTTGTGACGTCATAAATAATAAATTAAATTGGACTGATCAGATTAATCAATTACTTAAGAAACTCAGCTCAGCTACATGTGATGCAATGTCCTTCCACCTTCAGTCATCTAAAAACAATAAAATTAGTATACTTTGCATATTTTCATTCTATTTTATCATATGGTATTATATTTTGGGGCAACTCAGTAGCAGGCATAGATAAGATTTTTATTAGTCAAAAACGTGTTATTAGAGCAATATGTGAGGCAGGTTTCCTCACCAACTTCTTGCAGAACTCTGTTCAAAAAGTTAGGCATTTTCACTTTGACGTGCCAATACATTTATTCATTGATGTTATTTGTAATCACAAATAGGAGGCACTTATTTTTGAATAATACTGATATTCATCCCTTCAATACAAGGAACAAAAATAATCTGTATAAAAACTGTAAAACATTGTCAATTGCACAGGAAGGAAGGAAGGTGTGCATTATCCATCTTCAGCACGTGACTGCAGTCAGCACAGAATTAAACAGTTGTCCGATAATCAAGGTAAATTTAAGACTGAATTACGCTCATTTTTGCTTAGCCACTCCTTCTATTCAATAAAGGAATTTATAGAAGAATCGGAGAAGAGTAATTAATTAATTAGTTTATAATACAAAAATTTGTTATAAGTATATTTATCTTTTATACAATAAAATAATGTAATAAATGTCCACCCTGATCCAATCCACATCCTTGAAGCTTAGCTTCTTTACAGGATCTACGGAATATGATAATAATAATAATTATTATTATTAATATGGTCGAGAAGACCAGGATAAAGACTGTTGGAGGATCGATACGCTGACCACGTGTCACTCCACGTGTAAATATGCAAAATAAACTAATTTTCTTATGTTAGGATCACTACAACTTGACATAATTCTAAGGTTGCTGCCGAGCCTAATTTTCGCAGGAGAATATTAATATGATCCTTCCAGTTGAATTTATTGTCCATGGATATACCTAAAAATTTTGTACATTCAACTTCAGTTATTTCACAATTATTTGTTGCTACTTTTATTGAGTTCAAGTTGGCATTCTTTGTCTGAAACTGCATGAAGTGAGTTTTATCACAATAAATACAATACAGTAATATGTTGTAGTGTATATAAAAATATAAATAAAGTGAGGGATCTAACATTCGTACTGTAGCGTAACGTTTAGACCAGGTTTCTTGTACAACGAGGGGCGGTGGAAGATGAGGAGAGGGGGGAGGGGGAAGACAAGGCTATTGCGTCACGTCGCACTTGCAGAATTCCCAGCTAAGGCTCCTTATCTCGAGGCTTATCTGCGGATGTGGAGTTAGCGCGCAGTTGACATGCAGCTGTGGTGGCTGTTGCTGTCTCTCCACGTCTTGGCCGCCGCGGTCGCTCCCGAGGAGGACTGGACCTGCGCCGCCGTGCAGCGTCGTCCCACAGACTCCCTCAAACACTGCAAGTTCCTCAGGGACGCCGGGGCGCCGGTCACCGAGACGACGCCTCTCCTCTGCGACGTGCTGGGTCGCGGCCAGAACCACCCGGAGATCCTCAACTCCACCATTTACTTCCACGCCCGCTATGTCCTCCGCGCCGCGACGACGCCTCCGCCTCCCCCCGAGGACGACGGAGGAGACACCCTCCAAGTGTGCGTCGGCTACGTGGACCTCGTCTACGAGAAGCTGCTGCTCGACCACGAGTGGACCAACGCCACGTTCGGCATCTACACCAACGACGGTTTCTTGATGCTGACGGCGCTGCAGAACCTGCGCTGCAAGATGGCTTTCGACGTCCAGGTGCCCGTCGGGTTCCTCGTCCTTGACCGCAAGTGCTGGCAGCAGGCGGAGACGCGGTGAGTCACACAACAAGTGAGCGTCTCCTCCTAAGGATAACAGGCTACATGAGGGTGATCCTGAAGCAAGCATAGGAAGGGACTTGAAAATGGGGGATGTGGAAGGTAGAGCAAGGTAGCCCAGGGTTGACTAGGGCCCCCAGGCTATAGTGTAAGGATCCTACCCGGTGTTTCACCTAAAGGTGATGCAGGGAAAAACCCTAGAAAACCTGCATCAGGTAGGTCGGGCTAGTGGGTACTACTCCTGCGCCCTTCTGATGACGGGAGACTGGATTGCTGAGGTGCAGTAACATTGAACAAAAAAATAATAATTTGGTTATCAAAAGAACGAAGCGCTTCCCACACAGCTTGGGTGATTCTATTCCTCTGAGTCCTGCTCTTTTTTTTCTGCTTGTCCGAAATGTTGCTCATAACTTTCATTTAAATAGATGCCGGTGTGTATAGAGAACAACTCCTTATTTTATTACCATTTAAGGAAACGGTCTAGGGAGTTAAATAAATATAAAGAGTCTTGGTGTCAAACCTGCAAATGCGAAGCCAGACAGGTAACACAGTTTAACATTTATTAGGTAAGTCGCTCCGTTTGGTGTTTGAGGAGGAGAAGGTGGGGGGTGGCGGGGGCGGGGGGAATGGTAAACAGACTAGAGTTTGAAGGCTACTGACGCAGCTGTGAAATTCTTCAGAGGAGGTAATTCGTCCTAATTGTAGAGTCAACAAGACCGTAGTTATGAGAAGAGCGAACAGGGAAACGCGAATCCCTCAAATATTTACGACACGTTATGACTAATCTGTGATATATTAACGCAGTAGGATCTCATTTCTTATTTCTTTTATCCCTTATTTAAATATCTAGATCCCCCCCATCATTATGCTATCTATTGATAAATAATTTACCAGTGTTGCCATGTCCGCCACCATTATTCCCTTCCTTACTACGTTTCATAAACTTTTCTTCGTTAACAGGCTACATGAGGGTGATCCTGAAACAGACAGCTCCCCTTTAATAGCATAGGAAGAGAATTGAAAATCCTTGAGGGGGGGGGGGAATGTGGAAGGTAGAATAAGGATTGACTAGTGCCCCCTGGCTATGTTTTAAGGATCCTAACCCGGTGTTTCACCTAAAACAGGAGCAGGGAAAAGCCTAGTACACCTGCATCAGGTAGGTCGGGCTAGCAATTTTTTTCTCAGTTTCATAAAAGGAAACAGTAATAAATTGTAAGAGAAAGTAGAAGGCTATCCACACTTGGGTCATCTTCGACTAACTTCGGCTGATTACGTCATGACGAGTATGCACGTTGGATTTCAAACAATTAATAAAATCCTAGATAAAATAACACACTATTTCTAATACAGGAAAATGTAAGACAAGTAAATTTAATATACATACATATGTGTCTGTATGTGTTTGTCTATTATATACGTTTCTGTTGTGATAGTCTAAAAGGACTGATGCAGCTCGTCTACACTTCTCTTTTTTTGGGGGGTTAACAGGCTACATGAGGGTGATCCTGAAACAGGCAACTCCCCTTTAATAACATAGGAAGGGAATTGAAAAGGGGGGATGCGGAAGGTAGAGCAAGGTAGCCAAGGGTTAACTAGGGCCCCCGGGTTGCGGTTTAAGGATCCTACCCGGTGTTTCACCTAAAGAGATGCAGGGAAAACCTGCATCAGGTAGGTCGGGCATTGGATACTATTCTCACGCCCTTCCGAATGACGGGAGACGAGTTTACTGTGGAGTCGCAGCATTCCCTTCTCTACCATTTCAGGAGGCAGTCTACCCTGTGCTAATCTTTACATCTCCATTTGTTTATTGCAACCCAAATCCGTCATTGGCTTGCGTAATATTTTAGAGTTTTGTGTTTCCTTTCTATTTCTAATATAATAACAGTCATTCGTGCCTCAAAATGTGACATGTCAATCTATTTCTTCTATTGTAATCTAAAATTAATTTTATACGTTTTTCAGCGTCTTCGTGATTGCGGAGAAAATCGGCACTTCCCATTGTTTGTCTTCGTAGTGTTATCAGTTTCTTATCCCTGCCCACTTGTCTGTGACAAGTAGATACACTTAATCAATCACAAGATTGAGAGAATATTAATCTTTTCATTAGTGGCTTATACAAGACAATTGAAGGATTCCTTTGGGATCCTTCCACGGTCACTTCGAGGGGGAAAACATGAATTCCTGATAAGTCTAGCACTTAGATAAATATAAGTGCGCTAATCTACAAGATAACGCGAGGCGGACTGCTTCCAGCTACGAGGAAATGGCGGGAACATTTTCATTCATCTTTGGGGAAAATGGTGAGGGTGAGAAACTACTCAGGTTCAATTATAAGCGATAATATAACTCCGCCATTTTGTAATAAATGTCATTACCGTAATGTAACAATTGAAAATAATTTTTGATGTATAGGAAATGTCGACCCCCCTGTGGTGTAGTGGCTAGCCTCTCTTCCTCACTACGCAGAGGTCCCGTGTTCTAGTCCTGGCACGGGGTTGGATGTTTGTGTCGTCATGGTCACGGTGACTGGGATTGAGACTGCTGACAACGGGTCACTGCAAATTTGGAATGTGTCATGTGTGATGATGACAGTCCGCAGTCGACCCGGTAGGCCCAGGTCGTGAATGGACCTGCAGTGCCAAGGAAGTAAGAGACGACGACAGGGAAGACTACACAGCAGCACACATTTTTCTTTCTTATACACCATACATACTTTACGTCGTTAGGTGAAAATGTAATTAAACGATGATGTGAAGACACGATGACACGATGTAAATACATTGCTTTAATTTATGGCAAAAACTTTACTGCCTTGATAAAAAAAGTACAGTAGCCATAAAGAGTAGGATAGAAGAGGCAAGGAAGACTATCACAAAAATAGAGAAATTTACTTACGGCTAAAATCGGGTAAATAGTTGCTAAAAATGTCCCCATGGATTGTGGCGTCATATGGGTGCGGACGGTAAGAGTTACAGAAAGGATAAGAATAGAAGCCTTTGAAATGTTGGGCCATCTTTGGCCTCCCTCTTCTGTTCTTACCCTACACACTTCCCTCTAATGATAATTTATTACTGCATTACTATCACGTCACACATCTTCCCTAATCTGCTTAGCGTTTCCATTCTTTGCCTCCCTCTTCTGTTCTTACCCCACAACACTTCCAACTAATTTGCTAATTTTACAAGACCCTCGTGATTTAAAACGTAGCCTATTAATCTATCCCTTCTCTTAGTAAACCTCCTCCATATTGTTCGCTTTCCCCCTATTCGCTTTAGAGCATCCTAGTTAGTGATTCTATCCTCCCATCTGATTTTCAGCATTCGCCTATATAAGGTTTCTATTCTTTTCCTTTCCCCAGCTCCTATCGTCCACGTTTGTACCCATAATAATGCAACGCTCCATACCAACATTTTTAGCAACGATTTACTAATATTCACATTTATCTTAACCGTAAGTAAATCCCTATTTTTCGCGAAATCCTTCCTTGCCTGTGCTATCCTACTGTTTATGTCTACTATACTTCTACCATCCCTAGTTATTATGCTTCCCTAACAGCAGAATTCCTTAACTTCCGTCAAAATATCCCTTTCCAATTTAACATCCTTTGTATACCACTGTTTCCCATACTACACTCCATATCCTTGGTTTTTCCTCTATTAATCCAACCTAGGATGGACTGTTCAATTATATTAATAAAAAGAATAATAACCAGATTTTTTTTCCTTTAGTCCAAACAATGTTTAATTGAAAGAACTTCTGGAATATATGAAAACAGTGTAACATTTTTTTTCTCCATGGCACTACAGCCCATTGAGGGCCTGGGCCTACCGAGTCGACTGCGGACTGAGGGTAACTTTAATCTGTGTAATTAGTGTTAGTTCCATGAAGGCACTGGTTGACTTTTATATAAACTGCCTCGTAGCGTCAATATTTGTCTTGATGTGTGAAGGTGTGGACGATTTGTATAAACGGAACTTTTATACAATGATAAACGTAACATGTTCTTAGTTTGGTTTTATAACTTCAGATGAATTTGCCTGTAACACTGTATGGCATGTTGTATAAATATAAATTATAAAAAGAATTTTATGGACTAAAGAGAAAAAAAGCTGGTTATTTTTCTTTTTATTAATTGCAATGTAAGAAAAGGAATTGAGTTACAAGGTGTACAATTCGTTGAGTTCTAATTTGGGCCGTAGGAACGAGTCGTGCCTGCTGGACGTGCGCATGCTGAAGGAGGTCAAGTCCCTCAACATGAGCGTGAGCCCCATGGACCCCGTCGCCTTCACCGCCATGCTGCGCGAGATGTTCGTGGTCATGCTGCACGGCGAAGGCGAGGAGCTCTACGTCGACATCAACCCCGACATCAGCATGCTGACGCAGACCTACGCCACGCTCATGCTGAGCGGCTTCGGCTACAGGCGCCTGCACATCGGCGGCGGTCACTGGGACGTGCTGGAGAACATGCTGCCCCCTCAGCCACGGCTGCGCACCGTCGAGTTGCCCAACAACCGCTTCAAGACCATCGCCGAAGGTACAGTAAGCAACGCGTCTCTATGGCTTCTTTGCACCTAGACTGGCTCAAAGATATTCGTAGAACTTTTAATCACTTGTTTACATTTTATGAAATTTTTGGGGTAATTCTGAGAATGTCGTGAAAGTACCAGATATAGCTCTGACTATCTGGGGAATCAATTCATGACCCTTACAGTCGGGTAAAGCAAAAATAATTTAGTTTTTGTTATTTACGTATACAGGACGGAAGACGAGAATGGCTTGGTGGGGCCGAGTAGGCGGGAAACGTCACCGTCTGCAACATTGTTGGCTGCAACATTGTTGATGGCCTGGAAGAGATTAGATTGGACAGTTGTTGCAGAGAGGCTGCCTGAGAGAGACGCTAGGGAGAGACGAAGCAGTGGCAGAACAAGGCGACATGTATAAAATTTAGTTTCGAGAAAGGAGATTCATTTTGTGGGAGTACAGAAAATAAAAAGACAACATTTGATCTGAAGGAGAGGCGCTAGAGAATCTTAATATGAAGAAGACGTGACCCAGCAAAGGAACAACCGGCATACGAACAAAAACGAAGAACGACGTCATCAGGCCCTTGTTAACATCCGGTAACGGCAATTTACCTCGGTTTTTCCACGCAAACCATTCTCGTCTGATTCGCGAATTTAATTTTCAACTATATCGTTGTTCGTCACCCGCGTTGTTCCCTGGAGCAGTTATTTAAGAAGCTGCGTAGAGTATTATTTTTGCTTTTACCGACTGAGCTAGTAATTAAATTGATATTCGTAAATTTATATTTTTTTCCACTATAACATAATTTGAGTTATATTTCTATTCAAAATAAATACATTATTATTATTATTGTTCGTTTGATTGTACAACAATATATTTTTTGATGGTGTAAACAATGAACACCACACAATCAATAGTAAAACGCCCTACAAGACTGAAAAAAAATTATTAAGTATAGATACAAAGGATTCAAAACTGATAAATTGAGAGAAATATTTTTTTCCCCTTAGAATCGTTGTGTTTATTGGGAAACTTTCGGCTTCAATTACATTTACAACTTTTGTGTGTAGTGTGTCAAAATCATGTGCAAATTGTCATAAATAACTCAGGTAATTTATTTATAATTATAATGAAGAATTAAAAACGATTTATAATCAATAATTCTCCGGTCAAGATAAAGCTCAATTAATTAAACTCTATTAAAGAGAATGAATCCCACGTCATTTGCAATATGGTACATTTCCTGGGACCAGTGCGTGATTTAAGTCGTCGTTGCCTTGGGCTAAGTAATGACTCTCATTTAAGAGTAGAACTTTTTTATGTTGAACTCTTCTCTACAGTATTAAGTAAGATTTGAAATAAAACATACAGAATTTCAAAAAGCGAATAAATGTCGTCGTTAACATGATAGAGGCCCTGAGTTTGAAGCCTCACTGTGCCCATTCGGAATGACCTACGCTATCGTGTAAGGTCTCATGATAAGCTGAATTTAATGCCATTTTATGGTATGTAAATGAAAATATTTTAAAACATTTTATACATGCGTTTAGGCGAAAGTACATAAAAATGTCAGGGATGTTTGTCTTTCTTTCGTATATAACTCGAGTTTGACAAGCCACATATTTCAAACTACTGCTTCCTTTTTGCAGACCGTTCACTACATCTTGGAGCCATCGTTCACTACATCTACCGTTTCCTTCCACTCCATGAATTTTGCTTTTAAGTATCTTTTTGGGCATTCTTTCCTTTCCCATTCTTTGTAAATGTCCGAACCAGGAGATTCTACGTGATACGAATAATACCTAACTGTAATTATCTCCATTTAATATATTGTTCTCTTCTTCGTCATTGCGTGTCCTCTATATCACTACTTCTTTAACTGCTCCGTATATTCTCCTGATAATTCTTCTTTCAGATCTAAAAAGTGTGTCTACATCACTATTACTAAGAGGGGAAGGTCATAGATATTCTTGAGAGAATTTAGCTTTAACCAAAGAGGAAACGTAACTATCATTCAGACATATAACGGATGATCTATTACTCTTTTATTCTTTTTTTTTTGGGGGGGGGGGGTTAACAGGCTACATTAGGGTGATCCTGAAACAGGCAACTCTCCTTTAATAGCATAGGAAGGGAATTGAAAACGGGGGATATGGAAGGTAGAGCAAGGTAGCCAAGGGTTGACTAGGGCCCCCGGTCTGTAGTATAAGGATCCTACCCGGTGTTTCACCTAAAGAGATGCAGGAAAAACCTTAGAAAAACCTGCACCAGGTAGGTCGGGCATTGGGTACTATTCTCACGCCCTTCCGAATGACGGGAGACGAGTTTTCAGTGGGTTCGAAGCATTCCCTTCTCCGTGTCTCCACCAGTTTTAGGAGGCAGCTGGCCGTCTGATCCAATGGGTTCAGCGGACAACTCTTGCCATATGCCCAAGTCCTTCGACCCCAGTACATATACCGCGCAAAATAGGTGAAAGTGTCTCGGCATGTGAGAACTTTGAAAAGACCAGAAAGAATGAGGCATTCCCGACACAGTCCGGTAAGCCTCGCAGTCACCCTGGGGAGAAATGTCTGCGAGAGAAAACTCCCACATGCAGTTCCTCCATCTACCCTTACTCTTTTTAATACATTATTTTATATCCGTACTGAAAAGAATCCTCCTGGGGATGGGGAAATTTTATGTTCCACGAGGTTTGCAACTGAAGCATACAAAGAACTTAAAACTTCTTCCTTTTGCGGTCACGTGACCTTCTTTAAAAAGACGCTTATCCAATGTCCGACTCATCCTCCTCGTATCGCATCCTGTTTCCTCCTCCTCCGGGGACTTTCAAAACAAGAAACATTTGTAAGCATAACAATAAAAGGTTACAAAAAAAACAGCATAAAAGGAAAACATAAAATACCAGCAGACTATTACGGAAGACGATCGCAATCCATTACTCAATTAGAGATCAGTAAGTTGGAAGCAATTAATTTCCTCGCGTCTTAATGACTTTATTGGACTATTCAACATTATCTTTGCACGTAGACTGGCTCAAAGATATTCCTAGGACGTGTAATCACTTGTTTATATTTTATGAAATCTTTAGGGTTAGTTTGGGAAAGTCATGAAAGTGCCAGAGACTTTCTACAACCTGTCGGTTCCGGACTTGTGCTGATTTGTAGCGGGATACAATACGGTGCTCAGTAATTCACTAACCTGGGGTTGTAGTGGGTTGGGGTTCACTTTAACAGGGATCTTTGTTACGGCAATTTTTGCAGCATAAGAAACTATTGACCATTCAAGTAAATATATTCAGGATTTGTCGGTCGTTAATAAAGTCAGTAAAGAGGTAAGAGATGATAATTACAGGTTGTGGGAATAATAATTTGGCAGTTCACTTGTACGTCAAGTCCTGCCATATGCCAGCTTCCTCTCAAGCGACAGTTCCCCACTAACAGCCTTACCTCTGTCTCCCTTGACTCCCTCTAGGGAATCGGTGAAACATTTCCATCTTTCTCTTTCGGTCGCCAACTTTCTGACTTCTTTCCCAAGCTTTTACTACTTTTTACGACGAATTTCCTCTTCTGTTAATATTTTCGACTTTAGTTTCTGTGTTTCTTAATTTTATGCAATTTCCACGGGACTATATTGATTGAAATGAAATAAATAAAATCAATAAATCTCCTCCAAGTCATCTTAGGGCGTCCTCTTCGTCTAGTTCCCTGTGGATTCCAATCGAGTGCCTCTTTTTCAACTGCTCCATCTGGCTTCCCAAGTGTGTGGCCAATCCATGTACTTGTCAATTGGTTCCTCATTTGTTAGTTCCCATAGTCCTTTGTTTGCAATTTTTCTGGCTATATTACTTGAGGATTACTTCGTAACAATCGGTTTATATGTATGACAGTGTTACTCTCCACGTATCTCATAAATACAGTAGAACAGAAATTACACTTGGGTTAAAGATTCGTATCTTTGTCCTTTTAAAGATATTTTTGGATTTACTTACAGGATATAATTGCAAAAATGATCCATTGACAATTGTATTCTATTTTTATGTCATCTGTTTCACTTTGCTTTACCTAAGGATTTTAAAGATTAAGTTTATTCCAATTCTTTTTGGTGTATAGTTAGTTTATATAAAGAGTTACCCGTAAATCTTGGGGTTGGGAAGCTGATGTCATCTGTAAAATCTAGGTCTTCTATGTAAACTGTCCTTTAATCCTCATCGCATTCCTAGTTTCTTTCTCCCGACAGTCCTTCATATTACTGAATTCAGCACAAATATAAAAAATTGTAGCTCAAAGAATACAGCCTTGTTTTACTACATTTTTTATTTCTATATGTTCTGATAATTTACCTTCATGGAGGATTCTGTATTTAAATCCTACTCTTACTACATAAAACTTTCTTTTTGATACCGCAGTATTTATTTCCCCTCAACCACAACATCCGGTTCTGAGAAACTAATGAAACTTTATAAATGTATGGCACATTAAAATTTTTAAATATGTATATAATTACTGGTAATATCAATTATTCTGTCTGAGTAAGACACATCCAGTAGTTTATTCTGACAATTCGGTCTTCAATTTAGTTCCTCCCGTTAGTTTCCACGGTTGAAGTATTAAATATTTTTATTTCCATATTTCATACCTGTGCAAAGTCCTCCGACTCCTCCTCCTTTCTTACAGGCTCCTGTACAATTTTCCATAATTATTTATCTTTCAATGGCGACTTGTAACAAGTGACTCCTTGTTGTCATGGGTGCAGTTGATGATCAATTATTTTCCTCAGTAGAACTTAAATCGATAATGGTCACCCTTTTTCGTTCTCTCTCTTTCTGCCTCTCTCTTCCCCCTTCTCCCTCTCCATCTCCTCCCCCTCTCCGCCCCCACTCTCTCGTTCTCCCCCTCTATCAACCTCCCTCTCCACCTCATTCACCCCCTTCCTCTCCCCTCCCTCTCCATCTGCATCACCCTCCCTTCCTCCCTCGTCCTCTCCCACTCTCCGTCTTTCCCTCTCCCTCCTCTCTCTCTCTCTCTTGCCCAGTATACCTCACTTTTTCACTTATTCCCCACGTCTTTGTCCAGTAATATTTTCATCCTACCTCATCATTCACCTACGTGATCCACACAAGGTGTATTACCAATTTCATCATTTCGTTGGAACTGCAATACCGTATTTCACTGATTTGAAATTTATTTGCCAAAGAATTGATGGGTTTTGTGAGACGAATACAATGGCGTTCTTGCTCATAATAGCATAATGATTTACAGGCAACTTTGGGAACGTCTTGAACGTCGAATCTCTCGACCTGAGTGACAACAGCTTGACCAGTCTTCCAGACGACCTCCGTCAGCTGAAGAAGCTCCGCTCACTCGACCTGTCCGGAAACACGTTCCTCCTACGTGACGCTCAGTCCATCGTCACTTCCGGTCTGATATTGCAGGATCTCGAGTCGCTCCGGTCGCTGACCCTGAGCAGAGTGCAAATTAAGACATTGGACGTCCTTGGTCCGATACTGACGGACACTTCCTCCAGGAAGGTTAATTTGATGCGGCTGGTCGCGAGCAGCTGCGGACTCGAGTCCTTGCCGAGCTTCCGTCGTCAGAGGGACCTGCTGATGTTGGACCTATCCGGAAACCGACTGAAGGACGTGGCCGGCGCCGACCTGCACCTTCTGCCCAAGCTCGAGGTCTTGAACCTAGCACAAAATAGAATCTCCGGGCCGTTGAAACTGGACCTCGGCGTCGACAAACTTCAACTGCTGGACCTGTCTGGAAACACCATCAAGGATCCCGCCGCCGTGGTCGTCTCCAAGCCAGTGTTCTACCTCGACATGTCCCGCAACCTCGTGTTCAACTGGACCGACCCGCAGGCCCTCGACGGCTACACTAGGGTCAACCTGTCGCTGAACGTCATCTCCGGCGCGTCTGACGTCATGTGCCGGTCGCTGTCGGCGCTGCAGGCCGTCGACCTCGGAGGAAACGTCTTCAACTGCGACGACTGCCGCATGCCGGCGCTGCAGGAATGGCTCCTTGGCAATTCCACGCAGGTCCTCAACCTCGGCACCGACGCGCCGCTCACCTGCTCGCTGCCCGACGCCGGCGTCCCCGTGGAGGATTATCCCTTCGACGGCGAGGTGTGTGTGGTGAGTCCGCCGGGCCTGTGGCTGGTCGTGGGCGTCCCCGTGGGCAGCGTCGTCGTCCTCGCGCTGCTGGGCGCCACTGTGCTGTACAGGTTCCGCTTCGAGGTGACGTACCTCTTCAAGAGGAGCCTTTGGCGGAGGACGACCAAAGACAGGGGCGACGTCTACAACTACGACGCCTTCGTCAGCTACAGGTCAGTTCATTTATGTCACTTCCTCGTATGGCGTCTCCATAAGTTTCTGCTTCAAATTTAATACACGTGGACTACTTTGCTTCAAGGTCCGACTGCTCCCAAAAATAAAATCCCAGTTAAAATCAAGAAAGTTTTATTTTAAATATTTAACAATGCCTTTCAGATATTTCTCCATATAATTAGTCCTCCAACTTTGGCATTTGTTGTAACTTGTTACCAACATTCCGATACCCTCTTCAAAGAAGGCAGCCATCTGTTTATGCTTTCAGCCTATTTTCATCTATATTCTTTTCTGCACCGAAATTCTATTCTCCTTGACACCGTTTAATGTGAAATAATTATATACAAGAAATTAAATAAGATAATGAAATCTCTCCTGTCTTGGTTCATGAGATTCCTTTTCCCGGCAGTCGCTCTGACAGGTGGTGGGTCGTCGACAAACTCTCCCCCAACATGGAGCTGAGCGCGGACAAGTACAGACTCTGTCTGCACGAGAGGGACTTCGCCCTCGGATCCCTCATTTTCGACAACATCGAGGAATCCTTGAGGAACAGCCGCTTCATGATTGTCGTGCTCAGCAACAACTTCTTGGAGAGTCAGGTGAGCTGTGGACCACAACTGATCAACGTGTGTTCGAAAACACATGGGTACTTTTTTTAAAAGATGTAATTCATATTATTATTGTTATTTGTACCTCATTTCTTGTTTTTAAGCTTATTTTTGTTAGAACTGCCACCAAGTGTAGCTCAATTGCGGTATCAATAAACTCAACAATAACTTTGTGTCTCCTATTTGCTGATGACAATGGAAAATTACAAAACACTCCTATAGTATGATATTAATATCAGTGAGGAAATTCCCATTACCTGAACACCTTTGAATCCTACAAAAGATCATAACCGCTGTTACTGTAACTTTTGCCCCAAATTTAAGATTGAAGGAGGATCAGCAACCACAATCCAGCTCTTGAATTTAGGACCCCAAAATTTTAGACACAGATGTTGCATCTGTGGTTTTCAGACCGTTGAATGGTTTTACGCAGCTCCTCATGATAATCCATCCCGTGTCTTTACTTTCAACTACACAAATATTGCAGTCCAGACTAATTTTGCTAGCCTATATATGCACCTTCTTTTCTTATTTTGTAATACTAATTTAAAAATCCCTTATTGTGGCTTATTGGTCAATCCCTTCAGTGTCCTCCATTATGTTCTGTTATCACCTCTAATTTATATACAAGATTTCTTTTCGGCGATTCAACTTTCGTAGGTCCATATTTCAAAGGCTACTTTTATTTTCTGTACTCAGTTGCAGGTTACTTTTGTTTAACTTCCTTTCAACACCAACTCGACACAACACAGTTACACAGCATACAATCTATATTAGGTTTAATACATCCACAAATTTTAATAACTATTATTTTTATTAATTAATACTCGACTGATAAAATAACATACAGGCGTCATGACTGGAATCTTATTATTTCGGAAGAAAGGAAGATTAAATGACCTATAATTGATAGGATCAAAGGAAGGAAAATCAAGTACATCTCGAACAAAATAATATCGCATAACCAAAAAAAACTAAGGTTAAAATAATTAAATTAGTCTGACTTAATATAATAATGACGAAGCGTCAGAGGTAAAAGAATTTCAGATAACGTTTCGTCTCCAAATTTCGGAACCACCTGAGTCAAAGACAAATTCCTTTATATCTGACATTTGGCATTATTTGTATAAGATTAAAATAATTAAAGTGTACACATTATACTCAGGAAATAACTCTTTTTAAACATTATTCTTAGATATTAAATAAATTAAACAACATAATTTAACAAAATAAAATGTTTATTAATGTCTGTAAATAAGTTTAAATAAAGCCATAAACAGACAAAAAATTAGTGAAACATTAAAAACTTTAATTTTTATTAGTTTCAGAAATGATTCACATTAAACACAACATTAATACTCTAAATGCAAAAACGGACACGGTTTTGCTCAGAAGTATATATAATATCTTAATTCATAAAATTTAATGTATCAAATGTATAATTATTTATTTTATTTCTTTTTAAATTATCTTTTGATTCTTTAATTACTGTATTCTTTGGCTTTGGAATATCATATTTTTTTGCATTGTTATTTAGTTCAACCTGAAGAGGGTCCAGATCAAGACCGAAATATGTAGTTGTTTATAAGTTACAGATTGTTAAGTTTCACTAATTTTTTGTCTGTTTTTGGCCTTATTTAAACTTAAAACATAAATTAACGGTCATATATTGACACAGTTTTCATTTAGTAGAATCGACGTTTCGTCACAACATTTTGCTATTCCTCAGGTAATGCTACTACAATAATTAAACCAAACATTTTACATTAAAACGTCAATATATTATTGTTAATAATAAAACTTACAATTTTGAAACTTTGATGCCAAGTGTGTACACATTGTTAGGTTTAACTGTCTAATTTACATTGTTGCTATGTATTCTTGTATTACATAACGATTGAAGATGCCTCTGTAGGCGGTCAAGTTCGGAATTTTATGCGTTTGGCATCCTTTCCATCAAAATATAAATTGCATGCGGAAGTCCCAAATACGGCGACGAAACGTCTATTTAGCTCAATGAAGGCTTTGTCTGTATCTGATCGTTAATTATTTCATTTAATAATCGCTAAATACCTGTTAAATAAGAAGTGTAAAAGTTCGCCAGGTTTCTAAGCAAAAATAAATTTTTGTATAACAAATAATTTCCTCGGTCCTTTTACACACTCTACAAGTCTTAGACATGCCCAGGCAGAGGGCCACTGAAAGTCACCAGACGCAATAAATGGAAAACAATCACATAAACTGCAGAATAAGAACTGAACCAAACAGAAGTGAGAGGGAAATGAGATCTAAAACATTTGAAAGATTACGCTA
Organism: Eucriotettix oculatus; assembly: GCA_034510155.1. Taxonomy (NCBI): domain Eukaryota; kingdom Metazoa; phylum Arthropoda; class Insecta; order Orthoptera; family Tetrigidae; genus Eucriotettix; species Eucriotettix oculatus. The sequence goes on from CM067376.1 coordinate 16,733,439, forward strand.
TAATATTTGAGCATCAAGAACGACCTCTAATGAAAACAAATAAACAACGTTTGTAAAGAAATGGAAAAATAAGAAAAAAAGGTTCTAAATAAAACAACAGTGAGGAAATGAAATCTGGTCGTTCTCGTGAAACTTTATGGGTTTTAGAGGTTACACGTGTACGTCGTAGACTTTGGATAACCTCACCAGGCAACTTTCAGATCTTTTATGATAATACTAAACTTGTATTTGTTTAAAAAGGGAAGGAAACTTGAAGAGTGGAAAGTGAAGGAAGATGAACATGGTCAGAACTCCAAGAAAGGAGCAAATAGCTGAAAATACCTCAAAAACAAGTCACAAAGTCAAAGTATTGAAATTTTTCTAGAGCGAAATGGTCCAGCTCAGACGAGCCATCTGGATCAGCGACCGTTGACTATTATTCCTCTCTGTTTTCTTTCCAGTGGTGTCGCTGGGAGCTGGACATGGCGAACCAACAAGTGTTCAGCGACGACCACGATTTCTTGATCCTGGTGGAACTGGAGCCGCTGAATAAGGCGAAGTTGCCCAAGAGGTTGCGTCTGCTGATGGACACGCAGACCACCATCGTGTGGCCCAGGCTAGAAGGCGAGACCCTCAGGTTGGAGAACCAGGTGTGGTGCAGGCTGAGGCAGGCCATCGGCAGCAGTCTCTACAGCTACAGGCAGGACAGGACGCTCATGATGGCGCTGCAGCCCTAGGTCAGTTCAGAAGCTACTGCTGGCTCTCAGATCAACGACGAGACATTTCTTTATGCATATAAAAGTAGAGGAGGAAGAACCCACCATCATTAACATGCGTCACTCGTTCCTCGTTGAAACTACAGCTTAAACAGAACGTGTTTTACACAATTGGCTTATATCTTGTATCTTAAATATTGAAAAGTACATCATGTGTTGCTAGTAAAATCGACTACTAATTTCTATTTTTTTTATTTGTTTAAACTTTTGTTTGTCTATCTTAAGTTATTTAGCCAAAATAATTAGTTTCATTCAGTTTCTACCAAACCCTTGAAAGAAACACAAAATAGATAACAGTGATTACAATAAACAGGCCAAATCTCAGAAATTTATTAAAAATTCAACTTATTATCAAACAAACTCTTTCATCCCCAGGTTTAGATAACTCTTTACTTGTTCCTAGAGATAAATAATTGAATATGAACATAATTTTTTTCTGAATTATTAACATGTCATATGAAATGTGAAGTCCTGGATATGTAAAGTGATTTTTTTACATAAACACCTTAGAAATCAACAATCCAATTGGAATTATTGTTCTTTTGACGGCTAAAGAAGTAACAATTTATGTTGGATTATGAAAGGAAAGGCAGGACAACTGAAAATAGAAAGTGAGACTCTTAAGTAATAACTTGGAGATAAATAAATAAAAACAGGAAGGAAACCAAATAAAGTAACTATTTGTCTGAGCAGAGAAAATAATAAATACTGGAAGAAACACATGTATTATAAAATAATGTATTTCTCCACCAACCTGGCAATTAACCTACCAATGAAGATTCGGGAAATTATTTTGTGGTGTAGACTAGAGACTTTTGAATTTTTGATTTTAATTCAATTATAACTAACACAACCGAACTCCTCCCTAATCTCATTAGTGTATTCCATCCTTGACCTCCCTCTTCTGTTCTTACCCCATACACTTCGATCTAATGCTAATTTTACAAGACCCTCGTGTCTTAAAACGTGGCCTATTGATCTATCCCTTCTCTTGGTCAACGTCCTCCACATTGTTCGCTTTTCCCCTATTCTGTTTAGAACTTCCTCGTTTGTGACTCTATCCACCCATCTGATTTTCAGAATTCGCCTATAGCACCCACATTTCAAAGGCTTATATTCGTTTTCTTTTCCCAACTTCTATCGTCCACGTTTCGCACCCCTATAACACCACGCTCCATACGAACATTTTTAGAAACAATTTCCTAATATTCACACTTATATTACCCGTAAGCCTTCCTTGCCTGTGCTATCCTACTCTTTGTCTACTGTACTTTTATCATCCCTAGTTATTATGTTGCCTCAATAGTAGAATTGCATAACTTCCTTCAAAATATCCCTTCCTAATCGAACACCCTTTGTTATTTCTCTGTTTTCCATACTACACTCCATTACCTTGGTTTTCCCTCTATTAATCCTCATATAGAACTCTTTCTCCAGGACTACGTTCATGCCCCCCTAATACTAAGGTTTTTATTTCTTCTCCTTGCAGTATGATTCCTTTTCCATATTCCGCTTTAACTTTCTTCATCGCCTGTTCTATATATAAGTTAAACAGCAGAGGTACCGGGTTCGAATCCCGGCTATGGCTTGGACGTCATTCTGTTTGAGTATCCATTCTGCGATGTCCCAGCATAGAAATGAGCTCCCCAAATTGTAGACTGTCGCTAATGACCTTTGTCTGTTGGTGGGCCAATAAAAAAAAACTAAAAGTTACAAAATTGAGAAGAAGACGACCTCACCTCCGAGATTGAAAGAACAGCAACGATCACAGTAATTAGACGAGAGAAAATTAGCAAATCATCAGTAAGACGTTTTTTCTGAAAAGCTGGCCATTTTAGAAGACAGAAATAGGGGACACTAAAATGAAAAACTTAAGGAACGACGGATGTTAAAGCAAAAGTGTTATATGAAATGAAGTAAGGGAAATGTACTTAAGGCAGAGAGAGCCGTTATGAAAGGGATAGTGATTACTCAAGGACCGAACAAAAGCAAGAAAAGGAATTTAATGACTGACCGTATCATAGAAGTCATTTGATATCACAACAAAAACGGAAAATAAGTACTTATTTTTATGTTAAAATTTACTTTTTATATAGAAAATACTAGTTTCAAAAATCCAATACTATGTCTAAGGTAATTTTAAAATACTGATCCAGCTTGTAGTATTTTTAAATTCCGAGCAACTGGGAAAGAATGTACCTGAAACCCTTTTATTAAGTGTTATTTCTTCTTTTTTGCAGTGGAGCCGCATGGAACTGGACGTGATGGACCGTAAACTGTTTAACCTGGACAACGATTCCCTGATCTTGGTTGAACTTGAAAGACTGGAAAGTCGCAAAGTCCCTCGGAGGCTGAAGGTGCTGCTGGAGTCGCAGACGTATCTGGAATGGCCGACGGAAGAGAACGCCGACGAGGAGCACGTGTGGCGACGTCTGCGCAGGGCCATGGGTCCCAGTCTACAGTCGGCGGCGGAGGGGCGGCGGAGACCCAGGCTGGACCCTTGCGGCACTCCGCTGTCGTCTTAGGCGAGCGACCGTCACTCGACAATAACTTGAGACATTTTGCTCGTCGCCTCCTTCAACTCGCCTTTTGAAACTGCTATTAATGTTGTTTGACTCTAGAGGTTACAACTAATACATATTTAACATTTTTCTAATTAAATTGACATGAAGCTTATTACAATCCTTTTTTAAAATTGTCTTACGCTAATGAGATTTCAAAATATTTTTCATATTATGTAAATTTATTTTCCAGTGAAAAACAAAAAAACTGCGATGAGATAGTATTAGGAACAGGAAAACTGAGGCAGTGGCAGTATGAAAACCAATTATAATTCTTCCGGTGCAGAATTTCTTACGCAGACATCTGCAAACATACCATCAATTGATGTTTCCTTAATTTCCTCTTAAGAGCATTATCATGAAGGGTTTAGCCGTGGTTACTTATTATTAAATATTTTTCCATAAATTTTTTATCCACTATATATAAATTATGTATTGAAAATTCCAGAAATTAATCAAACTCAGACTCATAATAGTTTTATATTTCAAAGGAGACTAACAGACCATGCCAATTTTTCTCTTAACATATTCTATTTCTTTATATGAATAAGAAATTTTTTAATAGAATTTGGCTGGTATATTTCCTTATTGTTTATTTATAAGGAATCTAATACTGTTCGAAAAACATTTATTTATAATTATTTAAAGATAAAATAAATTATCTACAGGCATTTTCAAAACTATTTCATTCAACCCAATTGTGATGTGTCATCATCATTCCGTATTTCTATCAACTGTAAATTTACGATCCATTCTTTTTTTAACACTTCATTAACCTTTAAAAATGTATAATGTTGTTATAAAATTATAAATTGAATATAAATAATATATTAACTCTTTGATTGGTAACATTTATTGTTATAGAGACAAAAAAATTGAAAGGTTCTGTTGATTTCTACTCTACTGTCCCTTACTACATTTGAGACAATTGTTGTTTTACCTATTAAATAAATTTATAAAAAAGAATAAAAATTATCTTAATACGATTAATATTATGTTGTTCTTTCCTTACAACACTTATGTGACAAAAATGTCTTTCCTCTTTTGGATACATTTTATTTTAAATTAAATAGTATATTAAGTAAAATAACTTACATGAATGAGTTTTTTGAATTTTAATAAGGCTATTTACTGTAACGTAATGAAAGTACAAAATCAACCTCCTGAAACATCGTTGAGAATATCGGAACATTTTAAAAGTCTATAAAAATGACCTAATTTACATAATTTGCAAATTACATGAGTTAAAACATGCCTACATTACTTGTAAATAAAATGGCAGAAATAAAAATTAATTTATTAGATATTCATGTGTTTACAGGTATGTGCATTCATGGCAAGTGCCACACATCCGTTATAGAGTCTATAAGATTTATTTAGATTTCCAAGATTTATCATTATTCAATCCATTAGTCCTTGGTTGAGGAAATAGGATACGTCAAATATAAAATTGCAAGAAATATACAAAATTTTATAATTAAGAATTGAAGAAGAAAAAGAGGAAATATCTTCAATTTTCAGTCGACGGAGGAGGCAGCAGAAGATCGTGCGTAAGTTCCCGTCAAACATGAAAAAGAAAATAAGTCAGTTAAATTCTAGTAGACTATAGTTGTAAAATAATAGGAGAATTTGATAGAACACCCGAAAATTGTTTTAGCCCTTCCTATCTGCAGGAAATATTCCAGACAGGCGCAGGATACATACAATATTTTATTTATAGTGTTTTTAGAAGTAATTTATTATTTATATTTTGAAAATATTTCAACTAAATACATACAGCAACAGAGTTTAAAGTTAGCACTGAGTTTTTGTGTGAAGCAGTTGGGGGATAGACACTAGGGGCACAAGTAATCAGACACTTCATATTATTTTACAGGCAGTAATAAAAAACTTCCAGGTAAAAAAAATCAATTTCTTAGAGAGACTGGCATGAAAAATTAAATCTCAAAAATTTAATCACTAGACTTTGTACTACAATATATTACAAAAACAAAAATGCCCAAAAATTCACATTAGATTCGTCTTAGTAATAGAAATATGTTTATTTGAAAGATTTAAAACTAATCATACATAAACATATTGTTTTTACATCGTAAATACATCAAATTAATATCAAATAAAATTGTTAGCTAACAAATTGCATGTATTTTTTATTTATTTATACTTAAGCGAACAATGTAGGGATAGATTAATAGGCCACGTTTTAAGACACGATGGGCCTTGTAAAATTAGAAATAGAGGGAAGTGTGTGGGGGTAAGAACAGAAGAGGGAGGTCAAGGATCTAATACGCTAAGCAGATTAGGGAAGATGTGGGCTGTGCTAGTTATAAAGTAATGAAAAGGCTTGCGCAAGATAGGTAAGCATGGAGGATTGCATTAGACCACTCTTAGGACTGAATACCACAACAACATATATATATATATATATATATATATATATATATATATATAGTAATATACTTGTGAAGGTACTTAAAATAATTATTCTAAATTATCAATTATATTGAACGTTTACACAAAATTAATATATACAATTAATGTACAAGAAAACTCCAAATCTGCAGGGGCATTTGGACCTCTCAAGAGTTACATAATTGCCGCAACTGGGAAATAAAACAAAAAACATAGAGCCAAAATTATGATGTTAAAATTATAAGGTAATAGAAAAAAAAGAGCAAGTTTCACAATTGAGCCTTCCACTCACCCAACATCTGGTATGACTGCTGCTATTGTATCTCTCTGCAGATTTTGAATTTTCTTGCATATTAATTGAATTTATTTATTTTGTGTAAAAGTTCAATATAATTGAATTAATTTAAAAGTTCCCTCCTGTGAATATTACCATATATATATATATATATATATAATTGAAAATGCTCACACTAACCAAAAAGTGAAACGATGAATTCAGTTACACTTTCGGAGAAAATAAACAAGGAAACACGTCACCTCAAACCATCTTTCAAAATATAATTAATGACGTCATAACTATGTCCTTACATTTACGAATCACAAATGGAAGCGTTTGTAAAATAGTCCGATTGGAACAGAAAAGGAACGAGTCTGTCATTATTATTTAAATATGACATTACCCTCCTACAAACTTCACACGCCCCCTGGCACCCCCATAATTATCGTCGTGATCCAAAAATTCAAACGTAAAAAAGTGAAATGAAAATGTGAAAACCAACCGTTATACAACAAAAATAACATCAATCGAATAACATTATTTTGTTCTCTGTTTATATCGTAATGTAGCAATATGACACAGAGAAGAGGACGCTTACATCAATTAAAACGCGACTATTAGGCCTGCCGCTGTGTAGAACGCTGACGCAGGTTGTTATCCAACTGCTGCGTAACTCTTTTCCGTGACCTTCTCATTTCTAGGTTAAGAACCGATAACAAAAAGTCGGTAATGACCCCCATAGATGCAGTTCTTGGAATGCACTCAGCCTTTAGACATCAGGCTGATCTATTCATTTACTCAATCTTTGTCCTTCCATTTTTGTTATTGTATGACTGAACAATAACAATAAACCTTCTTTTCTACTACATTGGAAGTGAAGTCTGTCTCCCTGCAGCCAACACTCCTCGCTGTTCCGAAGATTGAACTTGGCGCCAATCATAACACAATCCACGAAGAAATCTATCCTATTCTTTACCCTATCGTCAATCCTAGACAACTCTCATTTTTCCGGAAGTGAATCTTGATTTCTTATCATGTTCGCCGTCCCCAAAAGCTACCAAATCTCTACAGAGTGACTACACAAAGACTATCATCACGACAACGGTAACCATTTCATTATTTTGGGTGAAACTCTACTAAAACGACGGCGATGACATCATAATGTTATAAGATCCCTTTACAAATAATTAAGCGAATATTTTTCGTAAATATATTTACAAGTATTAAAATGATAGAAAAAATTAAAGATTAACGTCGAAACTGTATTGAAGAAAAGGGAAAATATTTTACTACAATTAAAATAGTGGAATGATAAAGTCTTTAAATTTGTTTAAAAGCTGTACAGAATGAAAGAAAATATTAATCCATTTAATTAACCTACTTTAGCAGAGTGTGTTAGGTTTATTTATTTTTATGAGTACGTGGGTGTGTGAGGCAGTGAACTGATTTTTGGAGGATTAATGAGGATGTGGCCTGCGGACATGATGGTAGAGTGGGTTAGTGTGTTCCTGAATGATCAGGGGGAAGGATGGGGTCAATCGGGAGTTTTCTTTTGAGGCGACGGAATGTCAAATGTTTGAATGATAAATTATTTATATTAATTTAAGTGATGTATAGAATGAAGGAAAATCTTTAACTAAATGATAAATATTTTAATAATCAAAAAATAGCAATAATAAACCGAAATGAAAATTAGTTTTGAAAAGGAATAAAAATAAGTAAAACAGATTCAGGAAATAAATTACCCATGACGAAACAGAAAATTTTGAGAAAAATAAGTTATATTTAGAATTAACCTAAAAATGCAAAAAGAATTCATTTCAGATCATTAAAGATGGATATGATCTCCTTACTCGTTGAAAGAGACTGTATTATCTCCTTAATGAAAAAAAAAATATCCTCTGTGGTGAGATTTTTATTTACTAGTTTGCCAGTAAGAGACAGAGACAAATTAAAGTTCCTCGTTTGCGGTCACAGGACCTTCTTTTAAACTGAGAGGCCAGTTCCATGCTAAATTTATCCTGGTCCACATCCTGTTTCCTCCAAATCCTCGTCTGTGGAGTTAATACAACAAGAAACGTTTATAAGCGTAATGATAAATATTTCATTAAGTTCGACGTCTCCCGCGTTCCCGAGAGCAGCCATTTTAGAAGCTGCAGAGATTTTTTTTCGCTATACCGACCTAGGCCTAATTTTGAAAAATCAATTCCCCAAATTTATTTGGAATACGTAATTTTGTTGTAAAGAATTTATTTTATATTGTATTACCATATTTAAATTTTTAATCATAATTAAATTCATTATATTAAAATTAAATATTACTTTTTTTATTTAATAATTTCCTTATCATAATTATATTGACAGTGTAAACAAAATAACACCACACTACAATTGGACATATCATAAGGATACGTAAAGTATATCATATATGTTTTCCTTCAGTTGTTGTGTGGAGGCTAAGCTATTACAAGGAGAAGAAGGAAGAGGAAGAGCGAGGATGTTGCGTCACGCCGCTCTTTCCCACTTGCCGAGTGAGAGCGCAGTTGACATGCAGCTCTGGTGGCTGCTTCTGTCACAAGTCTTGGCCACCGCAGTCGCTTCCGAGGATGACTGGACCTGCTCCGACGTTCAGCGTCGCCCCACATATTCCATGCAACACTGCAAGTTCCTGAGGGAGCCAGAGGATCCCGTCACAGAAACGACTCCCCTCTTCTGTGACCTTCTGAGCCACGGCCAGAACAACCCGGAGGTCCTCAACTCCGCCATTTACTTTCACGTCCGGTACGTCATCCAAACGACACCATTTTTTCTGGTCAACGTTCTGGAGAACGACGACGTGGACACCCTTCAATTGTGTTTCGGCTACGTCAACCTCTTGTTCGAGAAGCTGCTGCTCCAACAAGAGTGGACCAATGTCACTTTCGGCAAGTACAGCAACGCCGATTTCCTGATTCTCAACCGTCTGCAGAACCTGCGATGGAAGGTGGCTTTCGCAACCGTGGTGCCCGTCGGGTTCCTCGTCCTCGACCGCAAGTGTTGGGAGCAGGAGGAGACGCGGTGAGTAACTTGTCCTTTCTGTGGTTAGTGAATAAAACAAGTCTCATCACACTCACCTTGTTGTAAACTACATGTAGTAGATATTAGATATTAAGTAGTTGTTAAGATAGATATGTACTAGTCGTTAAGATATTAGTTATTAAGTATAGATAGATTCTTGATTTTAGTATCCGGCTGACCACATGAGACACAGTGTTTGTTCCATGTGCAAGGGGGACGAGAAAGTAACGTGGGAACATCTGTCTGAATGATTTTTGGGGTACATCAGCATCAAAGAAGAGTTAACTTTTCTTTATACCTGACCGTCCTTGAGGGCGCATACTTTATTTCTCCCCGCCAAGGGTCAAGATGGCGAGGATTGCCCGAATTCGCGGGCAATTGGGGGGCGTGTTCTGCTAAAAATTACAAGTGGTGTATGGTCGTCCAGAGGAAACAGAACCAGAGTTGGTCTGGAGAAGGGAGAGGAGAAATCACTGTTGCTGTGGAGAACGAGAGGGATTAAGAACAGTTGGGGTAGAGACTGCTAGAGGAGAATACAGTTGGGTTGAAGATGGAGAGATCAAAAGCTTAGTCGAGTCTGAGCCGAATAGTTGTTGTGGAGACCGAGAGAAGGACGATCGAGTCGAGTGAGAGCTGAGGGGGAAGTTGGACATCAACCTGTTCCACGTGGCGAGGCCGTCAGTAAGCAGACGACCAGAGGCCTTCCCTTCAGCGACGAAGCAGTAAAAGAGGTCCTGGTTTCGTCTTCTACACCACCGGCGAACATCCCAGCCGGCAGTTATCGGCCACAGTAAGGAAACACAGACCAATCACAAATGTTCTCATGTTAACGCGAAATTTCGTTCTTTTGTCTTGTCTCTAAATTCTGGGTACGGAAATTATTTATTTTCCTTATATAATTTCAAAGGGGATAATTTTAACGGCGCGTATGCTTTATCTATTTAATTGGTGTAATTTTCCTAAACTACCACGGTCAACCTGTGATTTATGCGGCTGGACGGAGCAATTAAAAATATAGAAGGTTTTCAATATATGTAGTAATTATTTTAATGTTGTAAATAGTTTTCTTTTTATATACGTTAATAATCAATATTGTTAAAATGCTCCATAATCAAATACTAAAAATGAACCTAAAATTAAATGTGGTGTACAGTTAAATGTTTAATTTTTAAACCTCCGAAAATCAAAGAAAGCGACACTTTTATCAGAAAAATAAATAGAATGATATAACTTCTTCTAGATCCTTATAATCCATAAAGAAAACAAAATTATCACTTTCCATCATTCCCTAGATTATATTTGTAAACATAATAAATGATGGCTATTTCCAATTTCTGTCATCTCGATGTTATTATCAGATACTTCTTTCTGCTCATAAGACAGATAGAAAGGCTTTTAATCATTTAACTACTTTGTCCTACAAAACTCTGGACATAATTTAACAATTTATTTTGGGTTCTCCGGAGTCTTTTACATGGACTAAGTCGTGGACTTCTGATAACGAATGTAGACTACCAGTTTTCTAGTACCAAGATAAATGCAACAGTGATAATCTACAAGATAACAGCCGCGGGCAGAAGAGTGAGTATGTTTCCAGTTATGGTGAGGAAGTTTCCATTCATCTGAACTTAAAAATAATTTTCATTAGTACTTCTAATATAGAAAATAATACTCCCACGCTACATAAACCACGCCCATTACTAACAGAGACGTTGCATTGGTATTAACAACTTCCTTTTCCGGGAATAAAATTATATTAACATTTAATTATTTATACACTTGCAATTTACTAAAAAATATTCTTCAGTTCAAAAAAGATTTAGAAAAATATTTATTTTTTATAAGTAAAAAAATAATCGCTGAAAGTTAGCGCTGAAATAATTTAAATTGGAAACGTTTCGTCCTCAAATTTGGGGACCTGTGCAGTTCTTCAATTAAAATGCAAGTTTTCCTTTTAAGTTATTCAGATAATTCAATAGCTATAATTTAGTAAACGATTGTCTTCATTGTATATAAATTTTACAAATTAATTTCAAAGTTTTACCATTCAATTATTTTTACTTACCTAAATATTTTCCATCGTTACAAATAAACATTAGATGTGAATGTCAAAGATAATGTCTTTCAAAATACAGTAATTAATTTTACGGAAAAAAATTCCTTTAATCTTTAAAAACGGGTATCTTACAATATTTTGTAATCTGAGGACAAATTTCTGTTATTCCGATGGTTTGTATTTGTGTTTCCAAAGTTTTTGGTTTTCCGAAATTTTTTTGTAAAAGGATGATAATTACAAAGGTGCAAGGGAATACGAAGTTACACGAGAGTAGTGATGTATTTAATTAATAATTACAGTTTTCTACCCTTTTTTTCCACACCCGGGGATATTTTACAGAGGCAATCAATTGTCATACGTAAATGTGGTAAGGACATGAGGGATGGTTTATGGTGTCGTGCTGTAAGATTTTGATTTATTATTCAATCCATTACTCCTCGATTGAGGGAATAAAATACGTCAAATATAATATTACAAGAAATATACAAAAATTTACAATTAATAATTTAAGAAACAAAAGAGGAAAGTCTACGAAGGAGGCAGCAGAAAATCGAGCGTAGGTTCCCGTTGAACATGAAAAAGAAAATAAGTCGGCAGTTAAATTATAGTAGAGTGTAGTTGTAAAATAATAGGACAATTTGATAAGGACACCAGCAAACAGTTTTGGTCCTTTCTATATACGAACTCTTTCAGTGAATAGTACTCTCCAATCATTAACAGAGATTTACCGTTCTTTATAAATATTTTTTTAACCTTTAAAGCTTTTATTTCCTCCGGAAGAGTATTGTCTCCAATTATCGCCCTATTCCCCTCTTACCAATATTTTACAAAATTCTTGAGAAAGCAATTCTTATGAGAATTGCAGATTTCCTTACATAATTCAAACTTATTTCCACATCGCAACATGGTTTCATTAGTGAAAAATCTACCAACACGGCTTCATACGACTTCGATCAAAGTATTCATGACGCACATGATGAAAGATTTAAAGTGACTGGCATTTTTCCTGACCTCTCGAAAGCGTTTGATTTAGTAAATCACAATACTATACTCAGGAAATTAGATTTCTACGGGACGAGAGGAGTTCCCTTTTCTTTATTGATTTCGTACTTGCAAAACAGACGCCAAGAAGTTGCGATTGAAAACTCGGATGGAAATGAGTATCTTTCAGAATGGGAAACAATTACCTGCCTGCGGTGTCCCTCAGGGCTCAAGTTTGGGACCTTTACTTTTCATCATTTACATTAACGATTTACCTAATTATTTAGATCCCTTAAAATAAGTCCTCTACGCTGACGATATAAATTTGGTAATCACGGGCAGCCACTGACTCGGAAACTTTGTGCGAGAATTAAAACAATTTCTATAATTGTTCTGACTGTACTTCGATTAATGAAGGTGAAAAATTTACGGCCAAATATTGTCGGAATTAAAATTGTTTATTAATTAAATTACTTCACTAAGTTTCGTTCCGTTACTTGCAAACTCCTCAGGTGATCTACAAAAATAATTATAATTTGAGTAATGATATGAAAAAGTATATAAATGGATTAAATATGCCTATATATAAACTACATAATAATCCTAAAGTTGAATGATATAAGATAGCACAAATATTTATTGGTTAATTTGTAGTGACGCACGAGGAACTGTCTCCGAGGCTTGTTGTTGAACAACTAAACCAGGGTTTATGACATTTCGGCATTCCTTTATGGGGGTGGGGGACCTTTAAAGGTTTATGCCGACTGGGAATACCTTTGCTTTTCGGGAGAAGTTCGTGTGTCCTGTACATTTTTATTTAACAAATATTTATTAACAATGTAAACTAGGATAAACAATAATATTTAACTAATATTTATTAACAATGAAAATTAAGATTAAAGTTTAAGGAGACAATCATAAATTTTGTTTTAATATTCAAGGAGGAATAATGTGATGTAATCTGTAACATTTCACTAATCAAACTGGAAAAGTAATTTATTTCATTATCTAAAACCAGTCAAAATTGTGGTTGTTTAATAATGTTTCTTTTGAGAACACAGTATCTTTATTGTGTTTTATGTTTTTTTCTATGTTCGCTAATTCTTGTTCCTAATGATCTTCTAGTCTGGCCAATGTAACAGGAGTTACAATCTAAACAATTAATCTCATACACGTTGTTGTGTTTTACATAACTATTTATCTTGTCTTTAAAATTGTGCACAAAGTTTAAACGATTTGTCGTCCTAAATATGATTTTGATCCCGTAATTTAATAAAAAAAATTGATTTTATGTTGTATGTTTTCAAAGAAGGGCAGAATTATAAATATATTTTTATTCCGGGGACCAATTGTTTTTTGGGATATATTTGTTTGTTTTAATTTCTGGAGCCTAATTTTGATGTGTTTTATAATAGGTGGAGTGGGATAGGTATTGTTCTGTAGGATATTTTTAACAAATTTGAGGTTTTCTTTGTGATATTTTTGGCGGGCAAGTTTTATAGCTTTGTCTGTCAAATTGTATATCATGGCTATTTTTTGTGAAGTGGGGTGATTAGGATTGTAGTTTAGGATTCTGCCCGAGTAGGTGGTTCTTCTTTACCAATTGGTGTGTATTAATTGGTTTTTGACCATAATTATGACATCTAAGAAATTTAAGGATGGATTTGTTTCCATTTCATAGGTGAACTGAAGAATTTTTGTGGTATTTGTTAAATTGATTAACTAATTGTTGAATATTGACTTTAGGAAAGATGAAAAATATATCATCTACATACCTGTGATAGGACAAAATTGGGAAATTTAATTTCGAAATACAAGTGATTTCTAAATCTCTCATTACTATTTCAGCGAATAATGCGGAAAGAGGGTTTCCCATAACTCAAATTATAATTATTTTTGTGGAACACCTGAGGAGGTTCCAATTAATGGAACGAAACGTAGTGTAGTAATTTAATTAATAAACAATTTTAATTCCGACAATTTTTGGCGGTAATTGTTTCACCTGATCTGTAACATCGGCCGGATCTGTAACGTCGGGAGTCCCCCAGGGATCAGTTATTGCCCCATTATTGTTTCTCATTTTTATTAATGATTTGCCTAATAATATAAACTCTAAGGTCCGACTTTGTGCAGATGACTGTGTAATTTATAGGGAAATAAATGGGGAACAAGACGCAGCTGCTCTCCAAACTGACTTGGATACTCTAAGTACATGGGCTAAGCGGAATAAAATCAAAATCAACAATAGTAAATGTAAGGCGATTAGTTTTACTAAAATGCGCGTTCAATATGCCTTGATATATAAAATAGATGGGGAAACAGTGATCGAGGAGACAAACTGTAAATACCTAGACATTTATTTTAACAGTAAGCTGGGGGCAGGTAAACTATGCTACAAGGAAAGCGTGCAATCCCTTGAACTTTGTCATGAGAACACTCAACAAGGGGAATGCGAAATCTAAAGAGATGGCATATTTGTCATTAGTACGCCCACTTATGGAATATGGTGCAGCATGCTGGGATCCGTACAGGATAGGCCAAATAGAATCCTTAGAAAGGGTGCAAAGAAGGGCCGCAAAATTCGTACAAATAGGACCTGGGCATGGGAACGAAAAAGTAAAGCGACAAGGGTGAAATACGCTACAGACAAGAAGAGAAAGAGCTAGGCTACACAATTTCTTCCGAGCTTTTGGAGGTCAAAAACCTTGGCGGGGAATCCGAGATAGAATGAAAGAATCGACTCGGAACGGGAGGAGGAGGAGTGATCACCTATTTAAATTACAAGCAAGGAACCAAAAAACAGACGTAATTCCTAAATAGGACAATTAATGACTGGAACAATCTGCCTGCAGGAGTGTTTGGGGAACTTCCTCTATCAGAAAGAAAATTTCGACTCAATCCAAGTTTAGTGTAGTGTAACGCAGTTAGTGAAGTGATCATTGCTGCGAAATCTCTAAAACTATACTACAGTGAATTATATTTTCAGGGAAAACAATACTATTCTTTTTTTAATAATTCATTTCTAATAATATGATTCCACACTTATTTATTTATATTGAATATAATTATACATTCAACTAAAGGTTAAATGTGGTCCTTACGACCAGTTTATTAATTATTGTTTAATTTCTATGTATCTGCCACCGGGCATCTGCCCATTTGTAGATTTAATAAATACACATACATTCCTTCATTTGAGCGACAAAGTTGATACTGCGAATATCTTTAAGAGACTTTGACATCAACAGTCGCTCACCAATCACGTGCAGCTTCTAAAAAGGAAGCATGAACGCCTGCAGGAACGAGTCGTGCCTGCTGGACGTGCGCTTGCTGAAGGAGGTGATGTTCCTCAACACGAGCGTGAGTCGCATGGACCCGTTCGCCTTCGTCGCCATGCTGCGCGAGATGTTCGTCTACACGCTGCACGGCTACGGCGAGGAGCTCTACGTCGACATCAGCCCTGACATCAGCGTGCTGACGCATTCCTACGTCACGCTCTTACTGAAGGGCTTCGACGTCCAGCACCTGCACATCGCGGGCGGCCGCTGGGACGTGCTGGAGAACATGCTGCCCCCATATTCAGTGTTGCGCTCCGTCGAGTTGCCCAACAACCACATCAAGACCATCGCCGAAGGTACTACACCAACTCTGCCTTCCCGGTAATCCTCCTCGAATATGCGATTTGCACGTGTTGAGGGAGGGACGCAACCCGGGCCAACATGAGGTCTGGCGAGACGTTGGGTGGTCCGCAAGGGGAGAGGACAGTGGTCAGTGGGGTGTGTAGTCCAGGCGAGAATGTCTTCGTAGACGGATGTACCGTGCGAGGCTGGTCCGCGAATCCGTGGGGCCACGTGATAATGAACGGCTATCGAAAAACCCCAGATTCAGGTGGTGATGCGCCGGGAAGTAGTTAAAGACATCGTTAAATAATTTTGAGTGTATGAGCGGTGAATGAATGAGTGAGCACGCCTTGTAGATTACCAACTTCATACTCTGAATAAATCTATTAAAATCATCTTTTGGTTTTTTTAAGAAAATATACCTGGCGCCCTAAAGAATTATAAATTACGAATATTGAGGAAACGACGGATCTTCTACAATATATATATATAATTTTTTATTGTCTTCCCTAGGAGCAACTCTTTGGGCGCTCCATAAGCGGCAATGTAAAATCAACGGTCCTTAAATCCCGTAAAATATGTCTTGATAACTACTGGAACAGACTTGGTGGAACAAGTAGTTATAATCATTTGGTTAATATTAAATTGATTTAATTATTTTATCTCGTGTCAGAATCTATTTTACATATTTCGTGAAGTTATTGCCCGAATACCGGCGCAAACTTTAATATAAATATTTTTAAGAAGTATATATATATAAATTAATTTTAAGAAATTGTGTATGGATTTCATACACGAAAACATACTTCGTCATCAATAATTTTATATTTTATTAACACATTCAAATACATATTTACATTTCTCAAGTATCCATCCTCAGAAACTCCTCCCGCAGGCATTAATTAAAAGCCCTCGGAGATCATAAACGTCTCTTCTTAATATTCTACGTTCTTATACCTGTAACAAAATATTTGTAAAATATCCTTGTTTCAAAATACTTTGACTCTTAATAAGAAACAACAATTTTTTTATTAATTTTGATTTGAAAAATTACGTACAATTATAATATTTAATATACTAATTACTTATTTTTCGCGTAGATAATCGGATATTTTATAATACAATAAAAGTATTGTAATGTTCGAACCCATCTACTCGGGCTTTTGGTGACATGGAGTCAAAAGAAAGGAGACAGCAGCCGAACAAGGGGCGATAAAATTCAGATTCTGCGTCGCGGTTTGAGAATTTCCCAATTTTTGTGAGAATTTTGCGGCGTCGGGTTGTGTATTTCCCCAATTAACACCATAAATGTTATTGGTGGATATCAATCCCTGCCACTTTGGTGGCACAAACTAGAGTGGGGGAGGTTTTAAAAAGCCTGGCAGAGAGATTTTAGGGCAGATTGGAGATTGTGTAGATGACAGATCGATTGTAGAAAGAGAATTATACAGAGCTTTTTTTGGAGAGGAGTTTTTTGGCAAAATACTACATATTTTGATGGTAATATGGACAATGGTATAGGAATATAGAAGAACAAACCTTGTAGTCTCAGTGCGTTTGATCAATGCTCTGTCTATAAAGTCTGTAACATACATGGCTAATTATTTATTAAATAGAAAACGTCTCTAAGCAATTTTTCTCTCTCGAATATCCTGTGCATCTGACTTCATCACACATCCCCCACATCCTTGCCCAGTAACATTTTGTTCTGGCTCATCATTCATCTGTCCGATCCAGACAAGGTGGTTTACCATATTCAACGTATGTTATGAATACTTGATATTATTAGGAAAATAATTTACAGGGATCTTCGAGAACGCCTTGTTTCTGGAGTCCATCGACCTGAGTAACAATTGCTTGACGAGTCTACCCGACGACCTCCGTTACCTGAAGAAACTTCGCTCACTCGACTTGTCTGGAAACACGTTCCTCCTACACGACTCTCATGCAGTCGTCACTTCCAGCCTGATGTTGCAGCATCTCGAGTCGCTCCAGTCGCTGACCCTGAGCGGGGTGCAAATGAAGACATTGGTTGTCCTTGGTCCGATCCTCACGTCTCGCAGCAATGTTAGTCTTATTAGATTAAACGTGAGCAGATGCGGCCTCGAGTCCCTACCGAGCTTCAAGAGCCAAAGGGACCTGACGGTGTTCGACCTCTCCGGAAACCGCCTGCGGGACGTGGCCGGCACCGACCTGCACTTTCTGCCCAACCTCACGGTGCTGAACCTAGCTCGAAACAAAATATCCGGGCCGTTAAAACTGGACCTCGGCGTCTATAATCTTCAACTTCTGGACCTGTCTGAAAATACCATCACGGATCCCAAGGACGTAGTCGTCTCCAAACCAGTGATTTTCCTCGACCTATCCCGCAACAACGTGTCCAATTGGACCGATCCGCAGGCCCTCAATCGTTACAGTACTGTCAACCTGTCGATGAACGTCATCTCCGGCGCGTCTGACGTCATGTGCCGGTCGCTGTCGGCGCTGCAGGCCGTCGACCTCGGAGGAAACGTCTTCAACTGCGACGACTGCCGCATGCCGGTGCTGCAGAAATGGCTCCGTGGCAATTTCTCGGAAATCCTCAACCTCGGCACCGACGCGCCGCTCACCTGCTCGCTGCCCGACACCGGCGTCCCCGTGGAGGATTATCCTTTTGACTACTACAAGGAGTGTCTGGTGAGTCCGCCGAGCCTGTGGTCGGTCGTGGGCGTCCCCGTGGGCAGCGTCGTCCTCATCGTGGTGCTGGGCGCCACTGTGCTGTACAGGTTCCGCATCGAGATCAAGTACCTCTTCAGGGGGAGCTTCTTCCGGAGGACGACTACGGACATGGATGACGACAACGACGCCTACACCTACGACGCCTTCGTCAGCTACAGGTAGGTTCTCCTCCTCTCACTTGTTCGACTGTCGTCTCTATAACCAGTAAAACACGTGGTCCAACTACATCCACTAAAATTATTTTGTATGACTTTATCAGTCATGTCGGTTTTGTGATTCTAAAAATATATTAATGCAGTGAAATACTGGTGAACTCAAAATAATGATGTCTCTATTAGGAATATATATCTGCCTAAGTACTAAAATGAAATTAAGTAAGATTAAGTAATTTCTGCTGTTTTGGTTCATGAGATTCCTTTTGTCCGACAGTCGCTCTGACAGGTGGTGGGTCGTCGACAAACTCTCCCCCAACATGGAGCTGAGCGCGGACAAGTACAGACTCTGTCTGCACGAGAGGGACTTCGCCCTCGGATCCCTCATTTTCGACAACATCGAGGAATCCATGAAGAGCAGCCGCTTCATGATTGTCGTGCTCAGCAACAACTTCTTGGAGAGTCAGGTGAGCTGTGGACCATAACTGATCAGAATCAACTTCCTGTCTCTTGTTGATGATGGTGGTAAGAGACGAAATAAATAATACTCATCCAGAATAATAATAATAATAACAGTATATTATTGTATTATCTGTATCACCTTTGCAGGCGTAAAAAGATCGTAACCACTGTGACAGTTACTTTTTCTCCCAAATATAAGACTGAAGGAGGATCAGCATCCACAGTCCAGGTCTTGAAGTCAGTATTAGGCATAGATGTCGCTGCTGTGGTATTCAGGCCGACGAATTCGTTTTATGAATCTCTCCATGATAATGCATCCCGTGCCTTTCATCTCCACATAAATATTATGGTCCAATCTAATTTATCTCATATACGTTTGTAGGCCCTTCTATTGTACTTATTGCAAGAGTCCTTAATGTGACTCCACATTGTTCTCTCATCACCAACCACTTATATAAAAGTTTTCCTTTTTTGCGAATCAATTTTCCCATTATCTCCTATTTTCTTGCGATGAACCAACCACAAATCGTGTTACTTACCTCACTCTGACGTCATACACTCCAACGTTATCCATAATTAAAGATCTAAACATCTATATTTTAAGTTAAAAATATTTATATTTTTTCGAAAATGTTTGATGTAATTTATATATATTATTGGCAGACGTTAATTATTCTTATTGTATTTATACATGACATTGGATCAGAATAAACTCATTATTTTATTTATAATTAATATTATTAAAAAAACAGTTAATTTATAGTAAAATCAATTTTTAAATAACGTCAAAATCAATTTGAAACACATTTTAACAAATAGTTTTTAGAACTAACATAATTAAGCCAGTTGCAATTTATGAGGATGATAATAAAATAATAAAATCTTCACAACCTAACATAAAAAAATATTTTACACTAGTCAATAACAAAAACCAGACAATAAACAACCAACCAGATATTTATGAAGAAAATATTAACACAAACTACAAAGAATATTACCAAAATTAAAGAGAAACCAACGGACACAATTTTCACTTATGTACACCCATAACGTATAAAATTGTGAATATTTTAAAACAATTTGATGTAAACGAGTTCATTTTCTCTTTTAAACCTAATAATCATATTAGAAACCTTTTAAAGAAAATGAAAGACAATATTGTATTAGACAATATTACAAATGTAGCATATAAAATACCATGTAAAAATTTAGATAAATCATATATTGGTTCTACCAGAACTAATATTAAAACCAGAATGTACACTCATAAACAAACCTTGAAAGCCAAATTTAAAAAATAGCCCAGCATTATCACGCCATTAATTCGCATTCGACAAAACACGTATTTTATACATGAAAAATTTTAAAAGCAAACTCAGGTTCGCAAAATCAATATTTATTAATATTCTTAGAGTTCTAATAATTAATTTCAGAAATGAAGGAAGTGAAATAGGAAGCTATTATATTGAGACCATCAATAAATTACACTAATACTCAATATTATAGGTTAATTAAATTTGTAAAATTCATTATGTTACTACCCATGTATGTATAAATATATATTTCTGATTACATACAAAAATAAATAATCGATGTTAATCATACACTATCGATCAACCGATCGATAGTGCATGACGTATAACCTGGCTTATACTGAGTTTTTCCGCCAGTTTGTAAGGGACGACGTGTCGAAAAGCACTTTTATTTTATATATTAACAACTTACTTTGTACGGAAAATAAGGATAGTTTAAAATAGCGTATAAATGCAAGGTATGTAAAAATGGTTATATCCTTTTAAGAATTTTTAGATCTGATATTGTATAAAGCCTTCCAATAATTGAATTATAAAGAATATATTGATTGATTTGTATATTATAAGGATGAATAAGACAGTGATCCTGCTACTTCGTTTTTAAAGTATAATAACTTGAAAAACGGTGACCGTAAAGGAATTTTTATTGCATATTGCATCAACATTAAACGGTCAAAGAACGCAATTCAGTAAAATCAAAGATGGAACTTTGCTGGTAAAGGAAATTTAATTTGAAAATTAAACTTTACACATTATTAAGGCAATTATTTGCTTTAATTATAATTCTTAAACACGTTTAAAAAGAAAATCAATCACTAAGCAAAATAATCTTTTACAAAACATACTTTTATTTCAATCACAACAAGAGACACAACAAGTTATAGAACAAAATAAATTCGAGAAGTACAATATAAGACTGGCAAAATAAGATTCGCTCCAAACAGAAGAAAAGCTACCGGGAAGAAAGGGGATGCGAGGGAAAGGAAATGAGAGCAATAAATGTGTGCTGAAAAGTATTTAACCTGTATGATATAATAAGCCGTAGAAAACGAGAAGGAAGAATATGGGTTCAGAGTTATGAACATATTGATAAGTTTGATAGGTGGAGCGTGGACGTTTTACACTTACTTAAACTTGTCTTTTCTTAAGAAATAAAAAATAATGTCCGTTATTTCGCATCTGAATTTCTTATACACATCTTCAACGCCAACACTAATCACGTGTTTTTTGAAAAATAGAATGAAAATTGAATATTGGAAATTAAAGGAAGAAGAAATGATCAGAAACCAGGAAAAGCAGCACTCAGCCGATAATATCTCAAAGACGAGGCGCAAAATGATCACTTTTCTTGGCCGAAACGTTCAGCTCAGCCATAAGTTCTGAGGATCAGCGACCACTGACTACTATTCCTCTCTGTTTTCTTTCCAGTGGTGTCGCTGGGAGCTGGACATGGCCAACCTGCAAGTCTTCAGCAACGACCACGATTTCTTGATCTTGGTGGAACTGGAGCCGCTGAATAAGGCGAAGTTGCCCAAGAGGTTGCGTCTGCTGATGGACACGCAGACCACCATCGTGTGGCCCAGAGGAGGCGGCGAGACCCTCAAGTTGGAGAACCAGGTGTGGTGCAGGCTGAGGCAGGCCATCGGCAGCAGTCTCTACAGCTACAGACAGGACAGGACGCTCATGATGGCGCTGCAGCCATAGGTCAGGGGGTTTTGTTAAAAGACAACCAGATTAACGCGATTAAGCGCGACCATATTTCTATTTTTGTATCCATTAACTCATTTAATATTGGTGAGGGTGAGAGGTCATCGTCGTTTAAATCCACTGACGTCATCATTAGGCGTCAAGAGACCTCAGACAGTCGGTGCTCGAAAGGTTCACCGCAATAAAACTACGTTTCATTCTGTCTCCTTAACCGGAACGTGTTTCAGGCTAATGCTCGTAATCTATGACTGAAGCTAAGATTGGAGACGATGGAACGGTCATTTTGACGATGGAGCTGATATAACCTAATCAGATAATTGAATGAGCGTGATCGCTGACTGCTGAGGAACTGCGGTGGAGCAAGAAATTAGTCCAATTCAATCAGCTGAGAACGTTTTCGCGGGTTCACCAAATCAAGTCATCCGCAGGTCCTATATGACTGATGATTCACAATAATTTGTATTGTAAAGGCCGGGCGCAGTAAAAGCACCATCTCTTATTCATATCCGGTGCAGTTTAGGGAACGACTCCACGAGTTCTTTGCCGAGGAAATTAATGAAAATATACAAATAGAAAAATTAATGTTTATGTTTAATCTTCAAATGGGTCGTTTACAAGGGGAGAAAGACACAGACAATAAATGAAATTACAACACATAATTATATTCAATTGAAACATTAACGAGCAATTACGGACCATGGATCTTTATTTAATTCGTCTGACGTTTCGTCATCATATTTATAATTTCATCCAAGATTCCCTCAAGTGTTACTACAAAAATATAGAAAATATGCTGCAATAATATTACTGGTAGTTACACAGTAAGTGAAGATGAGACTAGTCCAAGGGTTGAATTCTCAAACACTTATTTTATATAAGCAAATACATACAAAAATCCAAAATAGATTTTAAATGTTGAATCCCTTCGTAGTTTTTTTAATTTCTTAGTATTTAGGAATCAACGAACCTTTCTGTAAAAACTATTTCTCCTCGCAGTGGAGCCGCATGGAACTGGACGTGATGGACCGTGAACTGTTTAACCTGGGCAACGATTCCCTGATCTTGGTAGAACTTGAAAGACTGGACCGTGGCAAAGTCCCTCGGAGGCTGAAGGTGTTGCTGGAGTCGCAGACGTATCTGGAATGGCCGACGGAAGAGAACGCCGACGAGGAGCACGTGTGGCGACGTCTGCGCAGGGCCATGGGTCCCAGTCTACAGTCGGCGGAGGGGCGGCGGAGACCCAGGCTGGACCCTTGCGGCACTCCGCTCTTATCTTAAGCCACGCTCTCAAACATTATCCTGGTGCAATATGGTGGGACACTTGTACATAATTGTGGCTTCATCTCGTCACGTTGACCTTTTGGCTTTAGTGGTTACAACTAGTAATATATTTCCACACTTTTAAATAAATTGACTATAAACTATAGAAAACAAATCTTACGACAGTAATATTCGTCTGAACTTCGTAATTTAGTAATCACCCACAAATCTCTTGTTTTTCAAGTTGTATTTAGTAAACCTGAGACATTCTACAGACTGTAGTCATTACAATATGTTGCTCAATATGTTCTACAACTTTTGAACTTCTATTACGATAAATAAATTACGGTTCTAATACGATATCCAGTTGAACGGACGTTTTCTCAACATATTTAAAACTTTCTCAGGTAATAAATAAAATACAGTAAAAGACAAAAAGTTAGAAAAAGAATCATTTCAGTGAATTAATGAAATAAAAAGGGACATATTAGAAAGTAGCTTTCAGTGGTGGCTATATTCATCTATAAATTTAAAAACTATCGGCAATTATCACATTCACATAATTTAAATCATATTGTACTCATGTTGGTTCTGTCATGGAATTAACTTACCACAACCAATAAGTTTATTGGATGATGGAACCAACATGGGTACAATGTTGTTGTTGTGGTATTCAGTCCTAACACTGATCTGATGCAACCCTCCACGCTAACCTATAAGGCGCAAGCCTTTTTATTTCCACATAATTACCACATTACATATCCTCCTTAATCCTCCTAGAGTATCCCATCCTTGTCATCTCTCTTATGTTATTACCCCACACACTTCCCTTTAATTTTAATTTTACATGACCTTCGTGGCTTAAAACGTGGCCCTTTGCTTGGTCAACGTCCTCCATATTGGTCGCTCTTCCCCTATTTTAAAACTTCCCCGTTAGTTACTCTATCGACCCAACTGATTTTCAGCATTCTCCTATAAAACCACAATCCTAAGGCTTCTATGATTTTCCTTTCTGCAACTCCCAACAGCCACGTTTCGCAACCATCTAACGCCACGCTCCATATGAACATTTTATCAACGATTTCCTAATATTCGCACTTATATTACCCGTAAGTAAATTCCTCTTTTTTGCGAAAGCCTCCCTTGCGCGTGCTATCCTACTCTTTATGTCTACTATACTTCTTCCATCCCTATTTATTACGCTTCCCAAGTAAAAGAATTTCTTAACTTCCTTCAAAATATCCATTCCCAATCTAACAACCTTTGTTATTCCAGTGTTTCCGATACTACACTCCATTGCCTTTGTTTTCCCTCTATTTATCTTCTATCTGCAGGATCTCGTTCATGCCATCTATTATAGTTCCCAAGTTTTCTTCTGACTCCCCTAATCTTACAATATCAGCGGCAGACCGTAGGGTTTTTAATTATTTCTCCTTGCAGTATAAAAAATGCAATATAATGAAAGGCCAGAAGTCAGAAAAATAAGAATTTTAATTAATGAAGAGAAACAGGCTCTAAAATAGTGGTGGTTATGAGAAACTGAAATCGATTTTGAGGACAGTTTGACCGTCCATCTTTAGAAGCATACCTGGGTATCGAACACCAGAAGTCGTGGACGCTTTCACTACCAGTAACCAGAAGAATAACAATGTAATCAAACTAGTAAATCAGTTAACGGCCGCTATTTTCCTTCCTAATAATTACATGAATTGAATTAACGACGAGATGTACCCAAAGTTTAAAAGTAGTTGAGTCGACGTTTCGTTACCGTATTTGAGACTTTCTCGGGTAGTTTTTTTCTTATGAAGAAATATATTTAATAAGACTCAATTTCAATTTGAAATCTGTCAGGATAGTCGGCACAGCCTTTAATATTTTCCAACTGACTGGTGATTTCTCCCGCAATTCGAGAAAGAGGGGTCCGAAGCATCTCCGTCGGTCTCCTTTAACACCCTTTAAAAATAGGTGAAGGATACCCAAGTTCCCCCCCGCGAGTTCCACTTTTGCGTTACTGCGCAGTGGGTACGAGAGAGAGAGAGAGAGAGAGGAGGAGCAGGAGTTGGTTGGGCAATGTCTGGCGGATGTTCCGAATCAGATCGTTGACTGGGGGAGGTGTGTGGAGCCGCCGCGCGTCCTGTGGGAGCAGATCTGGAGCAAGGAGCGAGGACTTCGGTGTCCTTCCTAAGTAGCCTCTAGCCGTGTCGCGAGTGACTGGACAGTTCGACTTGCTGAGAATTCTTCACCGTGGTGGATTCTTGACCGTCAACAACTCAACGGAAAATGTAAGCATCCCTTCCAACAGTTTCAATACAGTCAAATTAGTGGTTAATGTACTTTATAACATTATTACTCTCTCTCTCTCTCTCACACACACACACCACTGACTTAATCAACCAGACGCAAATTTTATTATCACTCACTTTCATAGGAGATTGTAAAATTGATTAAGATTAGCAGGCCGTCCAAAGTTGCCTCACAACCCAGAGGTCCCGGCTTCGAATCCTGGCATGAGCTACCATGTTTGTGTCGTCATGGTCGCGAAGACCGGGATTAAGACTGTTGGAGGATCGTTACGCTGACCACGTGTCACTCCAAACTCGGAATGTCGATTCGGTAGGCCCAGGCCCCCCAATGGGCTGTAGAGCCAAGGAGAAAGAAAGAGAAAAAAAGGCCGTCGAAAGTAGAAAGGAAGGCAGTAAGTAAAAATTTTCGACGTTAGATAATATTTTCTTATTGAAATAGCAATCAGAATAACAGGTTGTTTAAGCTATTTTTGAAAGGGAATCATATTGCAAGGTGGTGAAGAAATAAAAACCTTACGCTTTGCCGACGATATTGTAGTATTCGGGGAATCAGAAGGAGACTTGGAAACCACAATAAATGACATTAACGGAATCCTGGAGAAAGAATTCAATATGAGGATTAATAGAGAGAAACCCAAGGTAATGGAGTATAGTATAAGAAACAGTGGAATAACAAAGGCTGTTAGATTGGGGAAGGGATATTTGGACGGAATTTAAGGGATTCTGCTACTTAGGAAGCGTAATAACTAGGGATGGTAGAAGTATAGTAGACATTTATAACCCCAGACCTTGTATGTACCAAATTAAGTGTAAATAGTCTACGAGTTTAAGATCCTACGTCGAACATACGCATCTTGTCTTTCTTATTAGTATATATGCTAGTGTTTCGATATTTACAGCATGTGGCGTCACAAGCGTCAATTTTCAAGCAATTTACAAAGTAAACGTTCTGCGTTTATAGACGCCATTTACTGCAAAGTTAATTAATTTAATATCATAGAAACTCTGCGCCATACATCTAAACTGTTACCCGAGTCTCTGAAGGATGTAAACTTAATTCCTATGGAATTAGTTAGTGCTACATCAATCATTTCCACCGATAAAGAGTGCTTGAACCTCTAACACGCAGGTTCTCACCTTCTCTTGTACCAACAATGTATTTGGGATCCTGAGATTGATAGTTTTATTATTATAAAATAATATTGGCACGCTATAATGTTTTAGGCATTGCGGCCTTCAGATAAATAATGGTATCCATATACAATATTTAAATGTCGTTAACAAATACCGTTCGATTCTCCCTCTTCTCTTCTCTCTCTCCCTTATCTTTTCTCTCTCCTCTCTCTCCTTGCCTGTCTCTTCTCTCTTCTCCCACTCTTTCCTCTCTATCTTCTCTTTCTTCTATCTCTTTTTTATTTGCTTTTCTACTCTTCTCTTTTCTTTCCCTTCTCTCTCTTCTCCCCCACTATCTCTCTCAGTACTCGCGTGGGTACAAACAACGTACACTGCTGAGCATGAAGAATATACCCACTGAATTGACCACTTTTAATTGTCGGTTCCAATTATTCGTGATCGCGGTTCAGGCTGAAATTTGCTTTATTCCAGTCTGACGTCATGAAACTGTCAACTCACCTATAATAGCATAGGAAGGGAATTTAAACGTGGGGGATGCGCGGAAGGGGGAGTAAGGCAGTCTAGGGTTGGTTAGAACACTCCGGGCTATGGTTTAAGGATCCTACCCGATGACTTACCTGAAAGTGATGCAGGGCAAACCGCAGAAAACATCAATCAGGTAGGTCGGAGCTATTGGGTACTTGTTTCACGCCCGTACGAATGACGGGAGAGGAGTTTCTCCACGAAAAAGAGAGAGAGACAGAGACAGAGAGAGAGAGAGAGAGAGAGAGAGAGAGAGAGAGAGAGAGAGAGAACGAGGCAACTCCGAAGGTAAAGCCCATTCCCTGTGAGAATTAAGCTCCTACACTTAAAGTTTAACAGACAAAACCTTAATAATTGAAAAAAAACAAGATCCATTATATTATTAACGCAAATACTTTTTAATTTATATTCCATTTGCTTAAGACTATTAAAAATTAGGTTCAATATTATTCTTGCTTAAACTCTTTGGCAAACATAACCTATTGTACAGACCCTTTCTCCTTTCTATTATTTGTTGCTGCTATACAAATTAGTACATCTCTCAACCCTCAACACCTCATCTCCACATCACGCACAATATCCAGAAACACTTTAAGTGGTCCCTCTCCTAACCAAAGACCTCAGACGATACACTGAAACAGTTTATCAGAGATTATCTTTTACCTCTTAGAAAATATAATCTTTACTTAACGTCTATGTAATACAACGCACTATTATCACAACCAACTAAAAACTATTTTCCACATAAATTTAAGAGCATAAGTGATGTTAATGAGTTTGATTTTCTACACAATTCTGAATTAATCAAATCTCGGGCCGTGTACAAAAATAATTTACAATCATAAATACTGCATTTTTCAGTTATAATCATGCTTGACTTCACCATTTGCCTAACGTATTAATTTAAAAATTTTCGCATTTAAACGAGAGTGTGACTGAATAAAATTGCCATGTCACACTTTGATCGTTTCTCAATCCTGCATTTTATTTTCTCATTATAATCAAACAATTCGAAACTGTTTGGAATTGACTTGGACATCTTCAGGAAGTTGTCAGTGTGAATTACGAATTAGGAGGAGTTGGTCGTTTCGCGCTTCATTGGACGTGATGGTCCCTGATTAGGGCACGAGGGACTTCTGCAAACAGAACCGGGTGTAGGTGGCTGGCTTCATAACAGCTCGTCTCTCTCTCTCTCTCTCTCTCTCTCTCTCTCTCTCTCTCTCTCTCTCTCTCTCCTCGTCGTGTGTACATCTATGAAATTACTGGACCAATGTTCCAGAACGTCAGATATATTATAAGGTTTAAATTTTGAGGGGAATTGGAATTATAGGCCGAAATTACGGGAATGAGAACTCAATAATAACTTTATTTTGCAAAAAAAACAACAACAAAAGCCCCCTTTTTTCAGGTATATTTAAATTTTACTTTAAGACAAACTAAAACCAAAATCATGAAGCAAGTAAACACACACACACACTAATCAAAATTTTCTTGCTTTTATCAAAATAATAAGCAGTAGAATTATTACTCATTGGTATGCCTTATTAACAATATCTGTAGCAGCAAAGAGATGACACACCCGGAGTCAGCGAGTCATAAGCTTACGTTGTTAGGGGCAACGGAAAGATAACAGAGGCCAGTGTATGGTCTGTATCAGACGCGGAATGATGTATTTCGACGAGCTTAAAAAAATGTTCTCATTGAAATTACGTATAATATATTTATATTATCTGTACACACCTTAAATTTTCCATTAAGCAGCTAACTGATTTTTAATTATTGATATTTTTATCCGTTATAAGCTTAGTAGTAACTATCAATAGTTTTATTATAAAATTTGTTTATTTCAAATACACAGACGATAATATTTTTAAAATACCTTCCTAGAAAAACAGAATAAAGGATGGGTGTGGGAGGAGGGCTGTAATAATCCTATCCTAAATCAATATTACTTTAATTTTAAGTATGCCTGACTCGTTGCTATGAGAAACGAAACGTTGATGACGTCATAATGTACCATAAAGAGTAACGGAAACAATATTTCTAAAATCGTGGTTTTACTTAAATCTACAAAGAATTGAAGTTTACCAGCCTTTTAAACAATATATTGAACAAAACTACACTTTTTCCACACCACAATAGACAAGTTTACGAATAAAAAGTTTTTTTGCCAATTTATGAAACAACAATAATATTACGATCTTACAACTCATTCTTCTCTAATCGAAATAATTATCTCCTTAACCAACAGTTTCCTTCCTAATATTTTATATTATGAGTACAAATATTTCACATCTCCAGCTAAATCGTCTCTCCTTTCAGATCAAACATGATCTTTCTTCACGTGCGGCGCAAAGATGTTATATATTTTTTCTTTATAATTAAAATGCTAGTACGTAAGCGCTGAAGCGGCTGGTAATAACACTAGTAACATTCGTTTTGACTGATTTTATGTCCTGGAAGCATTGTAAGATGTTAAGAATTCGTCAAATTGGATAAGTTCTAAATATTAACTCGATCTGTCCTTTCCACGTTAAAAAGATAAACAATATCACTGTGTCAGTATTTAGAGGTTATGTTCCATGGCCAATCTTGTTTCAACTTACAAGTCACAGGAGATAATTTTAGATCAAGTCCCCACTTGATTTCGATGAAGTGTTATCGTCCACACGCTGAAAGGACGGATTTTGAAAGAGACTTTATCTTGAGTGGAACCAAGAATTGAGTGATAAAGATTGATGGGCTTCGGTCACGACGTGGAACTGGGTTGATGGTAACCAGCAAAGAGGATGTGCGATACCGTAAATACAATCTATGGAGGAGGAATCTGATTGTCTGCCCATTTATGAATCGCCGATGCCTTTTGGGATCTAAAGAAGCAATAGCACTCACCTATTTTTTTTAAATACGGAGTTCTCAGGTATGTTGATATGATATCTTACATATTTGTACTTTCCAGTACCACGCCTCTTTTTTTATTAACGTTCTTATCTGCAACTGCTCACACTGCAATCTTCTGTTGCTAATTTAATCTTCCTTCCCCTTTAACTAATCTCTCCTATCCGCCATTGTCAAGTAAGTAAAGTCCTGCAGATTGACCTGATTTTTCTCAAGAAAAAAAAAGCATCATTATGAGTTTTCTGGTCTTCATATGGCAACTCTCCACTTTCTCCTGTCCGCCGTCATTCTCTACAGAATCTCATACCCTTCACAATCTTTTATATTACCTAATTTTATTTTCTTCTCCTTCCTCTCCTCTTCTCACTAGCCAGTCCTTCAATGGTATTCGTCAGCTGCCATTGTCGTACCCAGTTCCGTTCCTTTCCTTACCAAGCTCTCCTCTTTTGTCAGAATATCTATCCTCGTTGACATCCCCATCTTCTAAATCTCTAAAATGTTTCAAATTAATTGTGATTGGTATTTATAGTCGACATATTTGTTAGAAATTTAATGTGGGTTGCCCTGATTTAGACTCCCTTAATATATTTTTTTTTGGGGGGGGATCGTATTTAGCAAGTCATTATCAGTGGGTATTATTAGTTTAATTTATTTTTCGCACACCTTGTACTGCACCTATATTTTGAGGATGTGGAGTCCGTCAAGAATTGTAGCCTATAATTGTCACTATAATTAAAATGACTGTTTCGTTTGATCTTTAAACAAATCATAAAAGAATACTGAGAGCTTATAATTATTTTAATTTGATCCTCCTTCCTCATTAAAATATTTTTGTGTTGGCAAATGAAGTGACACTTTTTTGATATGCGCACTTGTTTTATTAATAGTTAAAGTTCAGTTTAATAAAATTATAGGCCTATACCTAATTCTGTAATTTAAATCCTCAATTTTTTTTCAATAAAATCTTTTGAACTTGGTTTTATCATTTCAATTCCTATATGTTGTGTTTTATATATTCAGTAAAAGTATTAGCCTGGGTACGGGGACTGTTTTCTATAAACCTTTGCACCGTTAAGCAAAGGAGAATGGGAGTATTCCTTTCTTACCAGAGATGCAGCGTATTCCATTTTCTATGGTTATTTTTAAACAGAGAAATGATATGAGCAAGGGCGCACGAGTCTAGCTGCTGCGCATTCCTATCACCCAAATTTATTAATCTTACCTATGTTCAATGCAATCATAAATCGCGTCACAGTGATTTATCCATAAAAACTTTGAAAGAGCACGTCCAACTCCATTCTCCTTTGAAAACACGGCAATAAAAACCAAATTTACGTTCCTTAGAGCACACCTTAGGGATAAATATTTTTGACAATGCGCAGAGTAAAACTAGAAAACCAACAACGCTAAAACAGATCTGAATCTGATATCTAGCCACTGTGGAGGGGGTAGCTACTGCGAGGAAGCTCCGTTGCCAATTTTACTCTTCGCTAAAAAGTTGCCAGCAGTCCGAGCCTCTCACTCTCTACATAACATTGCCATATCTAGGTTAAGTCAATAAATTTGTATGTCGTCGCTGGTACAAAACGAAAGAGCAAAATGAATAAGAAAATATGTATTTTTCTTACATTTTTCTTTTATTCATCAGATTAGGAGACCGGGGACCGGATAGAACATTTCAGGCAGCCGCATCTGGCCCACGGCCCGTATTTTGCCCATCACTGGTTTAACCTAATTAAAGGAGCAATGGATCCAGAACAGAACCCTGTGCAACTCCCATGTCTAATTTTAATCAATCATAATGAATGGATTTACCAAGATGTTTTGTTGTGGTATTAAGTTCTAAGATTGTTCTGATGCAACCCTCCATGCTAACCTATCTTGCGCAAACATTTTCATTTCCGCATAATTAGCACATCCCACATCCTCCATAATCTACTTCATCCCTCTTCTGTTCTTACACCACACACTTCCCTCTAATGTTAATTTTACAAGATATTCTTGTGTTGAAACATGTCCTATTAATCTATCCCTTCTCTTGGTCAACGTCCTTCATATTGTTCGCTCTTCCCCTATTCTGTTTAGAACTTACTCGTTAATGATTCTATCCATCCATCTGATTTTCACCATTCTCCTATAGCACCACATTTCAAAGGTTTCTATTTTCTTCCTATCTGCAACTCCTACCGTTTACTACCAAACTCCATACTAACATTTTTAGCAATGATTTCCTAATATTAACACTTATATTACTCGCAATTAAATTCCTCTTTTTCGCGAAAGCTTTCCTTTTTTGTGTCGCGTTACAATTTATGTCTACTATACTTCTACCATCCCAAGTTATTACGCTTCCGAAGTAGTAGATTTCTTTAATTGCCTTCAAAATATCCCTACTCAACACCCTGTGTTATTCCACTGTTTCTCATGCTCCCTCTATTAATCCTCATATTGCACTCTTTCTCCAGGACCATGTTCATGGCATTTATTTTGGTTTCCAACTATTCTTCTGACTTCCCTAATACTTCAATATCATCGGCAAAGCGTAGGATTTTTATTTCCTCGCCATGCAGCATGATTCTTTTTCCATAATTAGTTTTAAATTTCTTCATCGCCTGTTCTATTTATATAAGTTAAACAGTATGGGCGACAGACTGCATCCTTGACTCACTCTTTTCTTGATTTCTGCTTTTATTTTCTTGATCTTCAATTGTAATTACTGCTGACTGTCTTCTGTAGAGGTTATATATGAATCTTGTTTCTCGATATTTGTGCTCTTTGTGGTGTAACCCCTTTATTGATTGTTTGTCTTTGTTTCTTGTCAAATAAGGAGGACAACCAGGAATCAGGAGGTTTTTAAGTAACTCTGGAGCTCCACCTCAAAATTTTCTAACATAATATAATTTCAAACTGAATGCTTTGAATGAGTCCCAGTAGCTACAAAATTTAAACTTGTTTTAACTTCTTGTTTAAGTTGCAAATATTTAGAAATTGTGACTAAATAAATTATGATGACTGTTATTTATTAATATAATAGACAATGTTGATGTTGTTGTACTAAACAGTCCTAAGACTGGTCTCATGCAATTCTTCATGCTGTCTTATATTGTGGAAGCCTTTTCATTTCTACATAACAACAACATCTCACATCTTCCCGAATCTGCTTAGCGTATTCCATCGTTTTGTCTCCATTTCTTACCCCACACACTTTCCTCTAATGCCAATGTCTCAAAACGTGACCTATATCCTTTATATTAATCAAAGTTCCCATCGTAGACAATATACAATTTAAAATAAATAAACTGAATAGAAATTTAATTTTATCGTCGTTTATAATATTTTTTAAAAATATTCTTTCATTGCATCTAATAATCTCCTGTATTCCATTTTATTTAACTCAAAATTTAAATATGAATTACAGATAATTTTTAACTTATGTATGTTTAATTGGATTTAATTAAGTAGCTAAAAAGGTGACTTCTATTTTAAACGAACAAATCACTAAACACTTGATAGGATTTTAGCTTATTGTTCTTATAAAGTATCAGTTCTTGATCAATTCAAATTGGATAATCTGTATATATTGTTCTGTATTCAACGGTATGCTGTTCTCCTTTCTCTTAGATCGTCGTTTCCCAAATAATTACCCACATTGAAAGTTGTAACGTAGCGTTTGTCATTCTTTGACGTTATTTGGCAAGAATTTTTCCAGTTCTGGAGACACTGTCCTAAATGTTCCGCATCTGCCTTATTATCCGTGTGTCCTTCTCTTTTCCCCAGTTTGAGAGACATCTGTTTCGCGATGAGACGAGCCATGACCGTGTCCTTGTGGATGCTCGTGCTACCGATCCTGGCGGTGACCTGCACACCGACCACCAAGAGGGTCCTCGTGGGACTCGAAGCAGACTCCGAGAAGTCCATCGCCGCGTTGCCAGTCGAGGCCGTCGAGGTGGACATCTCGTCGCCCGATAAAAGGTAATAACTGTTATTTTCGTGGAATCTGGATCGACTCCAGACTGTCTCTCGTCAATGGTTTTTTCCATGTGAGTGGAAAAAAGCCAAAAAAAGAGGACAACGGGACAATTATGGAGCTCTGTGTTGCATCTTCGAGGTCAACACTGGTCAAATTTCCTGTAAGTGGCTTACAAATTTTCCATTTGTTACTGGAACTAGGAGTAAGTCGTACAGGACGCCAATGCGCCGTCATGTTGCTTCGGTTAATTTTCACGAGAATTACTTACATTTTATCCCACGTTTTCTTTACATCATTTCCTACTTCTCAATTCCTTACACCCTCGCCAAAACCTGCAAACGTATTTTAGAACTTTGAAACTTCAATTTGAACCCTGCTGATCATAATCAACTCGGGAAGTTCTTTTGTTTTTGACAAACTGTTGATCAACGTATCTAAAACTTATTTTCTTAAAATTATCAAGATAAATTGAATTACGCATATAATTCCTGTGTTCTGGAGTGGATTATGTTTCTTACCTCTGATCCAGACTTAACCCTTGTGGAACACTGGAATGTGTTGATAACACCTAAATGATTTTGAAATTCTTGATTTACAGCCCTTATATGTTTCTTAACCCTTACGACAGAATGTGGTGAAAAGTAGAACGTCTTCTCTTGTTAATGAATGGCGAGTCACTTTCCGCCATCTTAAATAACATTGTTACAATAGTGTTTATAGTTAAAACACAAAGTTAAGTAAAAATATTATCAGCTTGTTGTAGAAAACACTTTTCCTTTCAACAATATTGGTATTAAATTCAATTTTTTATATATATTTTACGCCATTTCTGGTGTATAGTGAGATTTTAAGTCCTGTCGTTTTTTGACATCCTTTGATCACGTTTCTTATTCACCTGAATTGCTGAAATGAGAGGCCAGAGCTCACGGTTCTAGTGGCCCTGAAAACCTACCCTTGAGGTACACTACGTTGCAGCGGTTCACATACCCTCTTTATATGCTATTAAAGGGAGTTTCCATTAATTGGAACAACCTCATGTAGACTGAAAAACCTAACAATCCGATGTAGTTAACTAGATTTAAATAATACATCATCAACATAGAACCTCAAAGGTTAAACAAGTAGAATTATATTTAACGGGCTCTTTTCTATCTCATTTACTTACCCATTTTTTCAGGTATAATGGATAATGATTGAACCAATCAATTAGCCAACATCTTATAAAAGCAAAAAATTATTAAAATATCAATACATTAATAATGAACTGTAAAGCAAATACGGTTTATTTATTTATTAACTGGCAATAAAACATTAAATACAGGTAACAGTTATTCATAGTCGATAGGACGGAAGACTTTAAAGTATTTATTACTTACTCTCTTGTCACCGTAAAAGAATTCAGTTCTTCAGAAAGACTACGGACCTCCAAAACTGTCTATTGCGAGGCGTCTGATACTTTTACGCTTCCCTGACTTGAGAACGTATCCTTGAGGAACTCCGTTTTGTCCCGACATTCTCCGTGGAGCGTCCAGTAGGTGATGGAGGCTCTGTGACTGCCGATAACTTCCGGAAGTGATTTAAAATTCAGGATCCTCCTCAGTTCCCGAGTTGATCTGAGAGATAGTATCTGTGTGAGCTTGTTGAAGACTCTGGAGCCTCACATCGCAGGGACCAACCTCTGTGGACAGCAACTAGTCCATGACGTCATAACCCGAGTTTCTCGATGCTTTATTGCCTTTTCCTTGCGCTACGGTGACGTCAACGAGAGCGGGTCGGACAACAAAACTGTCTATTGTGAGGGGTCTGATACCTTTAGACCTTCCTTGATCGAGGCTCTATGACTGCCGATAACTTCCGGAAGTGATTTAAAATTCAGGATCCTCCTCAGTTCCCGAGTTGATCTGAGAGATAGTGTTTGTGTGAGCTTGTTGAAGACTCTGGAGCCTCACATCGCAGGGACCAACCTCTGTGGACAGCAACTAGTCCATGACGTCATAACCCGAGTTTCTCGAGGTTTCATTGCCTTTTCCTTGCGCTGCAGTGACGTCAACGAGAGCGGGTCCGACGCGGACCGTCTCGCCGGCGCCGCCGAGGTCCTGTCTTCCACCGTCAGGGACGCCAAGGCGTGGCACGGAACCTCCAAGAGACTGCCCCGCTACAGAGACCTCCACGCTCACAAGATGGGCAAGAACAAGCAGCAGCAACAGCAACAGCAGCAGCAGCAGCAACCTGCCGCCGGAAGGGACGTCGCGGACACCAGTGAGTACAGCACCTCGACGTCGTCCAGCATCAAATCAGAGAAGTAAGTAACGCCGTACCTTGTGCAGACGTGTACGTGGTGGACGAGACCGTCCACGGCTACGTTCCGGGGGCCCCGGGCTCCCCCGAGGAGGACCCCCTCCTCCTGCAGGGCACCGCCACGGGTTACATCGACTCCGGCGTCGAGCCCGACATGGAGTTGCTCTACGTGAGGCACCGTCTGCAGAAGCTCGACTTCTACTTCGAGTTCCTCAAGGTCATGTCCGAGGACTGTCGTCAGAGGATGCTGTGCGAAGTGTCGAGGGAACCGTCGCGCTTCTACCCCCTCAGCAGCGTGCTCGAGGACGCCACCAGGTAAGCAGAGGAACAGGTTCATTACCACGGTACGTAACAATAAAGGTGAAGGAAGCTAATAACGTATAAAGAATTATATAAACTCCCGCACTAATTCGTTCAGGTTGATACCCTCAACCTAAAAATAATATTAAAGTATGAATTAGTCTAAATTCAAAATACAAATCAAAATTAAATAGCCTTAAGCTTGAAAATGTACAATATAAAGACAATATCAACATTGGAACAACAAATAAGTATAACTCAGAAAAATAAGGCGTAAATTTAATTTTTAATCTAGATAAAATCATTAAAGAACAAATTCATAATCTTAATATGATCATCACCCAAGATAAAAAATCTAAAACTAATCCATTACAGAAATTAATATTTAGAAAAATAAAATTCCCCGGAAATATTATTATTATACCAAAAAAAATATTTCTTCTTCCAATGGCTCAGCAGCCCTCTTGAGGACTGTAATCGGCCAAAAAAATACTAACCATCTAAATAAAGTTCATTATAAATTCATAAAACATAAAGAAATAATAAATAACTGCTTAAATATAAAACAATTATTCTAACCAAAATAATTAAAAGTAAAGATATAAATATAATTATATAAGTCTTAAAATTATAATCAAACAAATAAAGATAATAACCAATAAAATACTTTATAAAACCATAAATACCTTGAGATTCATAATATTCTAACCATTCGTAATCTAATAAAATTAAATAAGAATAACCTGAAGATAATAATGCATAAGATAAAAATTTAGTTCTTCTTCCTATGGCAATGTAATCCGCATTCGGGCCTTGACCTACCAGGGCGACTGCGGTCTGTCATCTTGCATGACACATTCCGAATATGGAGTGACACGTGGTCAGCGTATCGATTCTCCATCAAACTTAACCCCAGTCTCCGTGACCATGACGACACAAACTTCCAAGCCCATGCCAGGATTCGAACCCGGTACCTCTGGGTTGTGAGGCAGCAACATGTATCGCACATAACCCATATAACTCTAACATATTTTAAAACACCCAAATCAACAGAAAACTTAATAGAATTAATTAAATATCCAACATAAAACCCCGAGATCACAACCATTAAAGTAATTTCAATCTTAAAGGTAAATAAATACAACTAGGAACAGTACATATTAATCCAATGATCTCTGGACGAATTGGTTCGACTTACACTCTACCCAAGGCTTGTTCCAACACCCTTCTCCGTCCCTAGTCCGCTGAGTAAGACATTGAAGGTTTATAAAACACCTGGTCTGATGAATCACATTCCCAGGTGTATGATGGTCCCTCAAGAACATAAGTGCAATACTACCGGCTGGTGGGGCCTGCGACTCGATTTTGGACCCTTTCACTACTCTCTGGAATCTCAAAATGGAGGACTTCTCAAAAGCAGTCATGTTGTCGACTCTGCTGGAGCACATTGGTCCATTGGAAAAAAGGCTAAAGCCGTAATGAAGGACATTCACCATCTTCATTTCTCCTAGGAGCGATCTTTATGGGCCTTGGTCGACGGGTTAGCTGCCTGACTCAAGAACATTATTTCTTGCTCTTCCGGAGTGGCCAACGTAGCGATTCTCAGTCGATTTAACCCCCCTCCCTCCCTCCCCCAGTTTTCCCAACCTTGACAAGAACAACCTGAAAACCCTGTGAAGCAAGTCGCTGACTACTGCACCACAGATAGTCAACAGGCATCTTCACAATCACCAGAGATATGTAATACACCAAAACACC
Source organism: Eucriotettix oculatus (assembly GCA_034510155.1). Classification (NCBI taxonomy): domain Eukaryota; kingdom Metazoa; phylum Arthropoda; class Insecta; order Orthoptera; family Tetrigidae; genus Eucriotettix; species Eucriotettix oculatus. The sequence goes on from CM067376.1 coordinate 16,771,953, forward strand.
TCAAAGGAAGACAAAAATTCTTCCGAAATTGGGACGTTCCATACCTCCTTTTGGACCGAAATGCTTCCTTTTTGCCGAAATAAAACATGTTTTTTTTTAATTTTTTTCAGCTTCACCGGCAGCTACCAGTACGTCACTTCGCACCTAATAAACACCACGGAAGGCGCAAGGCTTCTGTCCTACATGGAGGCATCATTCAGAGGCCAGGATAGGTACGCCATTGCTACTGCTGTATTAGGAATATCGTTACTTCTCCCCAGATCTATAATTTACCACAATAACTCTTATTGTTTTATTTTTTTCCCATATTTTAGTGGGAAAAAAAAACTTTCGAGGGAGTCGATTACCAATTTCAGGTCCTAGCGTGACGTGGCCCTGACAAAATGGCGGCTCGATTTCCTCACTGTTTACTGGTCTACACATTACAATTAAAATAATAACTAATTTACCCCTCTGAAAATTATTATTTCACATAGGCACGCATTCACTCATCAGAATATTTTAACTGAAAGGAATCAACTCCACCTGAAATTTTACATTAATAAAAATAACATTCGGAGGATTTGTCATCTTTATTTTGTGTTTCTGTTGATGGCAAAACTATAATATGTGGGTGTGTTAAACTTAAACATAGGTTTTACAAACTTGGCCTAATTTTTTTCTACTCGAGAACTGAAAAATTTATACCAACCTATAGTGTTTTGTTTATTTTTAATTCTTAATAAAATATTATGGTTATTTTTACTCAATTAGTTAGGTTTCTATAATTCTAGTGATAGTAAAAATTCATGTAAGAGCTCTTAATAGCCTTTGATTGGATACATCCCTCTCTTTTCTTCTTATAGAAAAACAATCCGAATCACCCCAACTTCTATCCTCTGGCCTTCTAAAACCTTTCCTTATTTTTGTATCTCTCCCTCTCTTTTTCTCTATAGAAATTACCACCCATGTTGTGGATCTTCTTCTGTACTATGAGCATTCCAATCCTAATACAGGTTGTATTGGGACCTTTTCTGAACTTCTCCTATCAGCCTGTTTGGTGATTTCCCCATTGGGAAGCAAACTACTGGCGTTACTAATACTAGCTTCTTTTTATTTGGTTATTCCCTCCTCTTTCTTTTTAAAAAAAATATTTTTTTTTAATCGTGAGACATAATAATATCTTACTATACACTTTCATTTCTGTATATTCCTTCTTACCATCTTTTTACTTGAGTTGAAACAAGAGAATGATGTCAGAAACAGGCAGTTAACAATTGAAACTTCAGTATTTTCATGATAACATCAGGTTTCATAACTAATGTGGATTCTATACATATATTAAAATCTACAAAGATAATAGATATCAGTCAAATAATATAATAAAGAGATGAAATTGCACAGATAAATAGTGTAAAATTATT